>VXBT01011425.1:236865-337642 GCA_013400235.1 Oriolus oriolus | reverse complement strand
TTTTTTTTTTTTTTTTTTTAACTGAGCACAATGTCTCTGTGACTGTTCACACTTGTTGTTGCTGCTTTTTAAAATGCTTTTTAGGCTACTGTTAACCACTTTGAGGGCTGCAGTGGAAAATGAATAGAAACTTGTATCCTGAGACACCTCCACAGCTGATGGGGTGTGGGAGGGCAGGATTCAGAGCCTTTGTTGCAGATAAAAATGTAGTAAGGTGAGTTTGGCCACGCTGTTGTGCCCTGGCTGCCACAGATCTGCAAAGGCAGCCCTGGTGGTACCACAGGATAGCATCCCCTCCCTACTTACTACAAACCCCAGAAGCTCTCAGCTCTTCACATGACTTCTGGCAGCAGTTGGTATGACCAGGGCATTTCTGGGAGCCTACAGCTGATCATTATTTCAGATTTTTTAAATTTTTTTTTTTTTTTGGTCACTTACCTTGAGATGGGGACAGTATTGTGTGCATGTATTATACACACACACATCTAGGCATATAGTGTTTCTGGAGCAATATTTGCACAGGTTATATTAGGTGGGAAAATAATTAAGCACAATGCTTGCTGTGAGCAGGTAGGTGCAATAGGGAACTTCATCACTCAAGATGTTAGTTGTGTTTCCTAGAAGGTGAGCCATTTTCTGGAGTTAACGAATTAATTTTAATGTTTTGCTATTTTCTGCTGAGGATGAAGGGGTACTACAGGCAAAAATACGTGAATTCCTTGAAAAATCTGCTTTTACTTCCGATATATTTCCACCTGGAGCAAGTGTGCATATTTCAGTTCATTCCCCAAATTGAACTCTCCTATTGTTTTCTATTTTTAAGATTGAGGGGAAGTAAATAAAGTTGGCCACTGTTCAGATGAATGCCTATGCTTCTGCAAAGCTCTTTGAAGCTGCTAGTAACTTTGAGGTGAAATCCTTGATATTTTGAGGTCAAAGGAGGAGGGGGGGAGTAAACGTCACAGAATTTGGGCAATGATGATTCAGAGGACTGGAAAGAATGGCTTGGCACAGCCTGCTTGTAATTGTTGTTAGTGTGTCAGCATAAAAGGATGTTGGATCTCCTGCCTGTGTTGCTAGGATGGAGCTCATATATGGCATGCTATGGAAAACCTCATCCAGCGGCTGGGGACCAGGTTCTTTGTAGATTACTCACGAGTCTTGCTAAGAAGCACCCACAGGTTTCTAAAAATCAGTGACCTTTAAGGTGTGTTCAGTAGGGGACCCCAAATGTCATCTTGCCATGTAGAAAACTACACTTGCCATTTTGCCTGTTTCATATGTATCATGCCTTTCTAGAAGCTGGTGGATATATATAAAAAATATACTGAAATGCAATTCTGAGAAGTCAAGATCTTAAAGTAGTCTCAGACTTTATAAAACTTTCACAGTTATGGCTAGTAGAAAGAACAGATTCCCTGTTGTTGTTTATGGCAGAGACTCAAAGGAGCTGTGATGGCCAAAACACAAAGGAAAATCAGTTATTTAATGATCTATGATTTAGCCATATTACTTCCTTGAGATGGCTAGTCTTTGCAGTCTGGGTAACTCCTTGTAAAATGAACACTAAAGGTGTCATTTTTGGCCTTTGATGTGAAGCAGTTGGTTTAAATGGTAAATATTTGAGGCCCCAGACTTTTCTATAGATATTTGAGTGAAAGTCTCTAATACTTTGGTGGAAATTCTTTTTTGCCTGCCTGTTTTTTTTCTCTGGACAGTTCTCCAGATTTCACATAGTTCTTCTTTTGAGGCAGTACAAACTTAAAAATAGATTTATTGCTCTGATAAACAAGTCTGTAAACAGCACAAAGTAATCTTCACTCTGCTGTTCATCATTTCTGTAATAATGCAGATATTTCTACAAGAGCTTTAATGTTCCCCTTCAGAGGCTTTTCAGGGAACTGTAAATCAAAATTAAACTTTAACTTTGAGAAGGTATTACTTGGTAGGAATCTCTTAGTTGCAGCTCTTCAGCAAAGCTCCAAATACATCCAACCTGTCTAATTTTTGACCGCCTTAAAAGAATTTCTGAACCTGCTGAGTTCACTGGGTCTCTTCCTGACTTTTTTGTTTTTTGAGGTCGGTTAGTTACTTTGGTGTGGTTTTGTTTGGGGTTTCCCCCCTTCTCTTCCCCCCTCCTCCTCTTTTTTTTCTCCTATGGTGAGATGGAAGTCAAATTTGGGCTGTGTTTCATCCTCCATGGCAGACCATCTCAGACTTTTGAGGATGCATTTGGGTCTTGGCCTCCTCCTGGTTATCCTCATCCTGCTTCCTGTAGCCCAGGGCTGCCACCTCCCAGTTCACAGTGGTACAGGGAAATACCCATCTGGGCTACCACTAAATCCTGCTGAATCCCATTCTAATGGCAAACCTAAAAAAGCTCTGCTGGTAACAGGAAAGCTATTGCAGCTTTGTATTATTTTAGAAAGGGTAGGAATTTAAGCTGGCGTTTTAAATGGAAACAAAAACAAACTATAATTTTAAATGAAGATATGATTTAATATGAAATCTGAAAATTATGAACAGATTCTTTTTAGTTAATATTCTTAGGCTAAACCCTTGATGCTCATTTATCTAACTACCTCTATGATTATACTTGCTATGGTGGTTTATAAAAGTTTTTATGTGAGATTAAAAAATTAACCTTACGAATGGCTACAATTAAAACCTACAGTGGAGTAATTTGAAATGGGGCAAATTCTGTTATTACTCAAGTCCTACTTGCTTCACCACATTAATTTGTGCTGCATTACATTTGAGATATCAAAGTTGTTCAGCAATGTGAAAGTCAATGCTTCTCTGATTTTGAGGTATTTGGGGTTTTTTTTTGGAGACAGTTAAGTGCCTACTGTAACAAGAGTAACTTTGAGCTGGGTAAGAAATAAGTGACATGTTTTTCCTTACTAAAGACCTCAGTGAAATTTGTGGTGTATGGATTTGTACGAAGGACTGGCCCCTGTGGCTCAGAACTTAATGCTTCCTTTATTGAGAATACAAATGTCTCAATCTTATGGACCAGGGTATAAAAGCCTGATATTTTAATAATGTCACTGTTAGGCTGGAGGGCAAGTTTGTCATAAGGGTTGGTTATAGAACTTACGCACTGCAGTGCAGGGCTTTAACCTCAGACACTTCCCCTGTCTGTGCACTGCTTTCCTACACTTGAAAGGTAATTCACGTGACTGAAGCCTGTAAATTTAAAGAACATTTGTATCCCAGTATCTCGTGTGCCTTTCATTACAAATTAGATGATCCACTGCAAAGGAGAAGATACTTGGGAATAGCTTTTTTCCTGGGACAGGGCCTAAATATTAATGTACTTGCATTCAACATCCCCTGAGAGGCCATGTTTTATTTGTCTGTTGTTCTCAACTTGTTGCTTCTCCTTTAATTAAATTCATTAAAGTGACATTTAGCTCAGGCAGGGACTGTGCTTCTGACCTCTGATTTGACGGTAGGTTGTCATGTATTTTTGAAGAGCACTCTAGATTCAGCCTCCCTTGCTTCTAAAAATCTTTTGTTTTCTTCCTTTGACCTGAGCAAACCTTTTCTGCGCTCAGTCAACTCTATCAGCCCAGCAGAAATCTCCCCCTTCCCTTCTCCCTGCGCTGATTTAGTTTCTTGGTGAATTATTGAGTTGACCTGCCTCCTGAAGGGGTCCAGCAAGCACAGAACTGGCTGCACGTCCAGCAGCTGAGCCATGACTGGAGATAGGAGGGCTTGTCTTGGGGAGAGAGCGGGATCCCTTTTCCTTTCAACAACACTCTCCTGGCAGGTGAACTTACCCCAAACCATTGCCTCTTTAGCAGCTTGGAGTGTGGTGGCCTGTGGTGATGCTTTGCTCTGGTGTAGAGATTGGCTTCCGAGGTATTCACCTTTCCAGAAACGGGAAATTGGTGAAGATGAGGCCTTGTTGAAAGGAAAATGCGTTGCAGTTCTCAGAGTTTCCCATCACTCACTAATGAGGCAGCAGACCGTGAGTCCCAGAAGATGGGAATGGAGAATCAGAAGGGAAGTGCAGTACTGCTGTTGCACTCCTTCCTCCTCCCACAGGCCTGATTTGGGTCTCCCTGGCTCAGTCTGTCTTCACACAGTGCCTCAGTCACCTCCTCCTGTCAAAATCCTCCATTCAGAGCTACCATC
This sequence comes from Oriolus oriolus, assembly GCA_013400235.1. Classification (NCBI taxonomy): domain Eukaryota; kingdom Metazoa; phylum Chordata; class Aves; order Passeriformes; family Corvidae; genus Oriolus; species Oriolus oriolus. The sequence continues at coordinate 333,499 of VXBT01011425.1, read as the reverse complement.
TTGATTCTGTGGTTTTTTTTCTTTTATCACTTCATTTTCTTCTCTCACAGGGCCTTGCAATGACCGATTTCCCTTGTGAACACTTGTCCCTAGGTGCAAATGCATCCACTTCACTGTTGTTTCCTCTTTCTGGTGATCTTCCACCAGTACTCTTTCCCCGTTGTCTGTGAGTTTCTTTTCTCTTCTCTAGAAAGATATTGAGAGAGTCGAAAACAATCTAATGCTTCTTACTAATGAGGAAGGCTTTTCCATGCTTTGAGTAAGGGTTTGGGAATGTGAGGGGAGAGAAAAAGGATATTTATCAGCTGGGCATGGCGAAGACATGAGGAATATCAGTGATGCGAAGAGTGAATAGCAGAAGTACCCCAGGATATGCAGCTGTCTGCTGCTCAATCCTCTGGCTGCTGTCCCTTTCTGAGCATCCAGAGGATGATGGAAAGGGCCAGTTGTTTGTCCATCACTGTTTTGAGGTCTGACCTCTAGAGAGCCTAGAAATGTGGAAGGAGATCTGCCATGGAAATAGAAGGTGCTTTCCATGAGCCTTATGCATGGAGACAGAGGCTTGCTTCAGAGGTGTGCAGTTTAGGACTTGGCTAGGTTTTGGGGTTTTTTGTGCTCCTGTTTGTATCCATAGTCGTCTCACCTTGGAAAATTCACTGATTGCATGTGGATTTTGGCAGTCCCTACAGAAAAGCCTCTCTATGTTTGCTACAGTCTTCTGTGTATCCTTTTAATTGTGGGAGAGGGCATCAGATATGAACTTACAGATGAACATCTATTCTATTTTCACTCATAGAAGCTGGGAGCAAATCCCTAGCAGGTGCCCCTGGAGTGTTACAATGGAGGCAGAGAAAGGAATTTATGGAACCATAAGATAGTTGACCTCAACCTCCACATAAATTGCACAGGGAAGAGTATGAGGGTTTTTTGGTTTTTTTAGCTTTTCTTTGGTTGCTATGGCTGGGGTGTTGCCCAGCCTTCTGTTTCTCTTCTGTCTTTTTTTGTATACTCCATCTCACCATGTGAAAAGATGCTCTTTCAGTTTGTGAAGTCTGTTCCTAGCTGGCTGTTTGCTAGGTAAGGGGGATCACTACGGAATCACTAGGGCTGGTGAAGGTGACCAAAGGGAAGTTGCTACTTGGTTTTGGTATCTTCTATAAAATAAGAAAGCCCAAGATAGTCTAGGAGGATGTGGGTATTTGATTCATGTGTGGAAACCAAAGCTGAGGCTGCATTCTTCACTTTCTGAGGATACATCTAAATCTCTTCTTCCCTTCCCTAGCAGATTTTAGAGTGCTTAATGGGGGAGATAAGATAGTTTTTCCATTTTGATAGACAAGACAACAATCTGCTGAGGCACAAAGGGGAGAGCTGGGAGTGGGGACCAGCACTGTCCAGCCTTGCACTGCTGATGGCTTCGGCTCTTTGGCCACACTGGCTGCCTTCAGTCTTCATTTCTTCCCCGGGGGAGCTGGATATGGATGTTGTAAGCATTTGCTGCAATGTCTTGGCACCAGCCATTGTCTGTGGGATGCACCTTTAACCCCACTGCAGGCTGAGAGTAGAAGAAAGGTTTTCCACCCTTTCCCTCTAGGAAAGACAGAGTTGTTTGCGCTTTTTTTTTTTGTTGTCAGCATCTGTAGAGAAAGTGGGGGGGAGAGAATGGTATTTCCATATTTGTATATTAATAATAAGATTTCAGAGAACTTTGGACCAACCAAGCTTTTTTAAGCTTGTCAGAATTTTATCGATATTTCTGAACAATGAAAATACTGGGAAATGGGAGTGCTGGATGCTTGAGAAATGTTATCACCATCTTTAACTCAGGCTTTTGCTCCTGAGATCAGAGGCCAGGCATAATTTAGATTAAGGAAAAGAGAGACAGAAGAGGAATACTGAGCAATGTCTGCATGCTGCAAACAAATGCACTAAGGAGACTTTATATCCTAATAGGGAAATCCTGATTTAGAAAAGCACTTCAGAATGTGCTTCTTGCCATGGAGTGAGTCCTACGTAGCCCATTGACTCATTGACTGAAAGGGATTTCCGCTCCTACCCACACCTTAAGAATAAGGGGAGGGGGATTTTTTTTTTTATTGCTATTTTATGATTTTTTTCCCCACAGAGCCAAGGTGAACTGTGGGAGTATTAAGTACTGCAAAATTACAAACACAGAAGCATTCCTCCAAATTACTAGGAAACCTCTTCCTCCAGCATGCTCTGTTTGCACTTGGGAACAGTAAGTCAGATATTTAGCTGGGCAGACCAAATCATATACAGAGCTTGTGAAAATAATTATCTCTACAATTCCAGCTTTTGTTTCACAGCCCTTAAATATGCACTGAAATTTCACTCTGAAAATTCTGAGCCAGAACATGATTTTGCTGGGAAAATTGCATATAAAAACCTAATTAAAAGCATCAACCCACACTTTCCTTTTAAAAGTACATCTACTACCATCTTGCCTCTAAATGTAACCGAGCTCAACAAGTCTCTAGCAGCCAAAGAGACACATAATTTAAAGGCTATTTCGGCATTTGATTAAGCACACAGTGATAACTACAAGCCCATACCCTGCAGGCATGACAAGAGGCAATTATGTTCTGAGGTCAAAAGCGAGGGGGAGAAAAAGCACAAGATTTTGATGACTTACTTAATTTTCCAGCTCCTGAAATTAGCAGAGACAAAGGAGTTCTAAATCGCCCAGATAAAATCCTGTCATTATCTGTTGCCTTTTCACCCTCTACTCTCACTTTGCCCTGCAGAAGCTCAGGAGGATTATTTTCCACCAAATGGCTGCACTTAAAAAACTCAAGTTGGCACACATTTAAACGTTAAAGAATTTGAAAAACACTCTTTTAAAGTTCTGTATTTAGATGGCTGTCTAGATGGCACATAGGATCCTGGAAAAAGACACCTGTTTTTCAAAGTAGTGAGCAGCCATCAGCTCCTCTTGACTTCAAGCCAACAATTAGGTCACTTATTTAGGAGATTAAATAAGGAGCTCAATGAGAGACTGCGAAGATAGGGAGCTGCTCAAAGAAGAGAGAAGTGTATTAATGAATTAATACAATCGTGCTGTGTATTTCACAGATGGGCTTTGATGTATCTTGTTTCACAGCAAAAAGCAAAACATCTTTGCTCCTTACAGGAAAACCAGTAAAAATGATTAAGTAAGATTATCATATAGGGACATAACAACAAAAAATGTGTTTACAAGGAGATAAACAGCCAGGCTCTAATCTCCCTCCGAAATATTTACTGCAGATACGGGAGTAGAAAAAAAAGCCATGCAGAGAGAGTGATTTGGTGGACAATGGCAGGATGGAAAACATGTGCCTATTGCTTTAGGAGAAAGCACGATAGGAGATCATGCTGCATTACAGTATTCAGCTGCTTCTAGTTTTTCCAGGGTGTTAAATTTTTTATGCTTTTTATCCAGAAAATAAATGTAAATGTTGACTCCATGATACCACAGGGAGGTGTCTGTAAGTGAAAGCTATCCTTCTTACAGCAAGTGAAAGGCAAAAAGGTGAATTCCAGGAAGTTTAAAAGCTGAATCTAGAAATGTTTGCATCTGTCCAGAGATTCTCTACTGGAGAGTAGAACATGAGCTGTTATTTTGGGGAAAAGGTGTCCTTGGAGCTGATATTCATGCAATTTTAGTAGATCAGTGCTGTAAAGTCTCATGTACAGGAGACATGCCCATGATACTAGAAATGTGTCTCACTAGAGGTAGAGAAGTATCTTTAATGGTTTTGTAACTTGCTGTTAGCAATTCTTAATGTCTTATTTCCAGCATAACACAAGAGTTAAGGTGAGCTGCATTTGTACAGTATTGCTGTTTGACAAATACACCAGGTTTGTATGAGTGAATTCTCAGGCATTTAATTTTCGTGATTTTAAGCAGGGCTCTCCTCAGTCGTCACATGGTTAATGTCTTTCTTTGATATAGAATAGTAATTGGAAAAAAAAAAAAACAAAACACAACATAAGAATTAAGAGCAAAAATATACTTTCTGAATCATGTGGGTCAGAAGTTTTGTATTCTGTAGGGGAAACTGTAAAAAGTAAAGTTCAAGCAACTCACTTTGCCCTTTGTATAGCCTACATTAACCTTCTGGAGAAAAAGATCTAAATTGTCCAAGGACTGTGCCAAATCATAGCTCCATACAGCTAATATTGCCTGTAAACCTCATTTTGTCATTTTTTTGGCAGTTAACAGGAGTCATCTAAGCACATGGCAGGAGGAGGGAGGGCCCTTGGCCTAAGCATTGTGCCAAAAGCTGCTAGAAACCTTCTGCCTCCCATGTCACCAATCTGCTCAGGTTTAGCACAGAACAGGCTTGAGAGGAGAGCTCACCACAGCTCTTTTCCAAAATCAGAATCCTGGCATCAGAAGTTTTTTGGTCAGCACTGGCCTTCTGCCATGGAGTCCAGTGTTTCACAGAGCAGGGCCTGCTGCAGGCTTCTGTGGACAGATCCCTGCAAGCAAACTTAATGCCTCTTGAAGCTGTTTGTAGGGCAGGCTAAAATTGTAGGCTCTGCTGACTCTGACATTCTGGCTGGCTTATCTCTTCTATCAAATGTTGTCCCTAACATTGTCCCATACTTCCTCCACTCACCTTGCTGACTAGTGGCATCAAGCCAAGGGTAAGAATGAGGCGGTGCATCTTGGAGGTTCTTGCTTGTCCTCCTCATTTTCCTTCTCCTGTAACAGGAGAAGTTGGTCCCAAAGAGAATTCAATACATTACACAAATACATGGCGCGGTAAGAGCCCAGGGCAAACCCATTTCTCCGATCTCAGGGAAGGAGGACATTTCAAGTGATCCAAACCCTAAAGCTGTGCTAATTGTGCAAGCTATTATTCAAGAATAAGCACGTGTCTGTCTTGGGAATTTGGCAATTAGTCCAGAACTCTGGCACATCAGTGAGGGATATTAAAGTAATATCTGATATTAAAGTAATCCCTGCAGATTTACAGAAATGGGAATCTGAGAATCTGTCTAGTGATACACAAATGGGACAGCTGACAGTAATAGAAAGCTTCATGGAAGTCAGTGTGTTGGATTGGTGCCTGACAGACAGAGCAGCCTTGGTATAGTTAAAAGGATTTCTGAGAAACATCAATATACTCTTATTTTCCATAAGCAAGCTGCTTGTGCATGTACCATGGGGAAGTTTTATGGAACAAACCAGGAGAACGCTGGATGGGATTTTTGGTTTAGGGAGAGGGTATTTTGGTGTTTTTATAATGGGGCCGGGAGGAAAGGGAGTTGTTGAAAGATGCCAGGTGTCAGATGGGCCATGGATCTACTGGAGGGTTAAACCTCTGCCACCATCACATAGAGACAGGCTTGGGTGTACATTGACTTTTGTGGTTGGAAGTGTACAAATGTTGCTGGGAGGGCACATCATCCCTATATCTGGAAATCTTTTTGATGTGGGTGAGTTTTCATTCTCGTGGAATAAAGAAGGAAAGGAGTTGGCTTTTATTTCAGCTTGTGACGGGTGTGCTAGGCTGGGAAACAAGTATTTGGTTCCCAGCATCACCATGGGTTTCCCATGAGATCTTGTGGAAGCTGCAAAACCCTTCTGCAGCTGAGCTGAGAAAGACAATGTGTAGTTACTTCATATGGATATTTGGGGATTAATATATTCACACTCGTCAAGCTGTTTAAGATCTTTGGATCAAAGAAGCTGTAAAGATGGGAAATACAATTGCTTGTTGTCAAGTGACATTGTTTACTAATACTTTAGGGCTTTGTTTTCAAGGCATCTCAAAGTGTGTTTCTTTTTTTTCTTTTGCAAACTGTAGCCTGGATTTCTTTTAAAACAGGTAAGATCTCTGAGAGCTCTTTAATATCACAAGTATTTGCCAGCTATTTGACCATACAGGCAGATCCAATGCCAAGCTAAGACTGAACTTAAATAATCTGGTGTCCCATAAATTGGCTTTTCCATGGAAAGTATCACTGCAGGGCCCAAACTTTGGGATGGTTGCCAGAACCTGCAGGCCATCCCCTGGCATGCTGCTGCAGGCTACAGCAAAAGCCATTAGGATCACATTTTCTAAGGGCTACGAAAAGGACCAGGAGCAATACAGATGTTATTACATCTGCTGTAGGACAGGTGCAGTCTTGCTGAGCAGGTGGGATCCTGGTGCTTGAATTGCTTGTTGTTGTAAAATTTCCTTTGCCTGTTCGAGTACAACACAGGACTGTAATTTTATATATCAAAGCCAACTAGTTTTTCACCTGGTAAGTAGAAATAATAAAAATGCCATAGGTGCTGTTTACCTGTTTCAATAAGGCATTTCTAAAGCCCTGTATCAAAGGAATCTTTAGCTGGTTTTTGAGATGAGAAAATCAAGTCACTGAGTGGAGCAGTGATTTCTCTGGGCAGCCAGCGAGCCAGCAACCGGACCCCATTTCTGCAGACCTTATCTCAGTGGTACCGAAACTATCTCAGCACAGCATATGGGTAAAACCTGCTGCTAAACGTCATTCCGCTTTCAATTTCAGCCTCAGTGTGGAAAGTCAGTGTTGACTGACTGTGTTTCTGTGTTAATCCTTGCAGCTTTCAGCCGTGCCCCAGTGCCCATGGCTGTGGTCCGAAGGGAGCTGTCCTGCGAGAGTTACCCCATCGAGCTGCGCTGCCCGGGAACAGATGTTATCATGATCGAAAGTGCCAACTACGGCAGGACTGATGATAAAATCTGTGACTCTGATCCTGCTCAGATGGAGAATATCCGCTGTTATCTGCCAGATGCCTATAAGATTATGACTCAAAGGTATAGTATTTAAAATTCTTTGTTTGCTGACTGTTGGTTTTTTAATCCGGAGCGTACACACCAGTTTGTGTGTGTGTTTGCATGAGAAAATGCAGGTACACAGTCTGGATGTATGTGCACAGAATTACAGCTATCATTGCTAAACTCTGGGTTTAACTGAGCTGGTTTAGCATCACACAATATAAATAATGTTTCCTCTAAGTACTGCTCATCAGTTGTCTTGATTCTCACTGTGTCCCAGTTTTCCCTCTGAAATACCTAAAAATCGAGGCTCTTAATGAATGTAGGAGTGAAATATTTCTCAGAATGCATATTTACCAGTTTTTGTGCTGTGTTCAGACAGAAGGGCAGTAATCTCCTTCAAACAATTAATATTTTGTGTTCAGAATAACATTTACAGTTTTCAAAACACGAAGAAGCGTCTGCACCCTTCCTTGTGGTGCCAGGCTTAGTTTTAGGGAGGATCTGAATTTCCAGTCAAGCACTGGTATTCTCATTGACGAATTGCTAAATTTCTGTATAATAACTGTAGCTGTTAAGTGTGGCTGCTGCATTTGGAAATGGTAACTGAGATACAGTCAGACATGTAGGCAGACTCCTGTCTGGTTTGCAGAGCCAGGGCCTACCAGTTTATTCTAACCTAGAGGTATCTTGGTTATGAAAAGCCTTTTAAATGTTGCTGAATTTTTAAGGATATTTTCTGGCACAAGCGGTGTTGTGGGAAGGATTCATAAGTCACAGCTCTTGATGTGTAATTGAATTCAGTAATACATTCCTGATACATGAATAATTATTTAGTGCATTTGGCTGTTAATTAGTAATAGAGATTAGTATTTTCAAGGCAAGGTATTAATAATGGCACTGGCATAGGCAAAGTGTTACTAATTGATGTCATGACGACAGTGTTTGGGTCCTAACAGTGACCTCATGGCTTAAAGCAGTGCAGGGTGTTAATGGAGTATCTTGCTGTCATTTGCTGTGGACTGCTTTGCACTAAGATGGACTGGTGTGAGTGATGCCTGAAGTGGCTACCTAGAAACAGAGACTAGACAGGAGTAAGGGAATAAAGGTAGGTATTTTTTTGAAAGGCCTTCAAAGGTACACCCTGGGGAGCCAGAGGCTACTCCAAAAGGGACCCCAAGATGGACCCCCAAGATGGATGGCAGGTCACGAGTCCTTCACACTCTTATAGGTTTGGTCCATTTGCATATCAGGGTTAATTCTCCAATTAAAGCTTCAGTTAATGATGTAATTTCCCCAGACTTGCCCCCCTCTCCAAGATGTTGATTTACACATTTTGGGCCTAGGACAGTCTGGGTGTCCTTGGAGAGCAAACCTAGAGAGGGTTTGTTATGTCTATCTTAGCATGAGAGAACAGCAGCTAACAGGGCACAAGACACTTTAGAGTTACACACAATAAGCAGTATAGAATTCGATAAATATAGATGTAAAACCTAAGGCATCATGAGCAACACGAGTTTCATCTATGTTTCACAGGCTAACTGCTATTTCTGACTTCCTTTTGGAACTGCTCCATGCTGAGTATTTAGGTCTCAAAATGTTGAGAAGTCTCGTGAAAGATGTCCCTGTTGCTGCATATGGCTCCTCTAACACCATTCTTTAAGCTGGACCTCCTCACATAGCTGGTTGAAGTCTTGTTTATAGGCTTGTGCCAGCTACATTTTCAAGAGAGAAGTAGGAAGGGTAACGACGAGCCATCAGCCAGTCCCTTGGATTTGGTGTGGTTTTAGTGGAATTACTGTAATTCTCCTGTTCAGGTTGTTAGTGGCTTCAAGCAGAAACCCTTAATCCTCTGCATATTGGCAGAATAAAACCATGTCATCCCCTTTGTGGGCTGTTACAGAGTACAAAGTATTAATAATTTAATATATATATGTGTTAGTGTCCTCCAGGCAGCAGCTCCTGAGCCATGTGCAGAGCTCTGCAACCTTCTGGTCAGTCCCTACGTGCAGCAAATCTGCAATAAACATTGGCCCTTGGGTCAGGGAGGGCACATAATCGTCTTCTGTGCCCATGGCACTGCATTGAAAACTTCTGGTGATTACTCAGCTCCAGGTATCATCAGTACAGGCTCAAATGGCTCAGCAGATAGTTAGCAGGGAAGCTCATCACTGGGGCAAAGTACTTTTGTTTTTCCATTTGGGCAGAAAGTGGTGCTGAAGAGGACAGACACTGAATGGGGGGAAAGGTGTGCAGTCCTGTTATTGGATACCATTGAGTTTCTTGAAAGTAAATATAGCCTGATGTTAAAAGACAGGTAAAAAAGGGAAAGGTATTCTACTTTGCATTTTTGTCAGTCTCATTTCTTTTTTTAAATCTCCATTAATTCAGAGAGTTGAAACAATTTAAAAATAAAGCCATTAAAATGAAATATGTTCTTAAGATGCAAACCAGTCTGTCAGCTCACAGCTCCGAGTACACTTTGTAGCTGAGCCTCTGAAAAAAGTAGTTTAAAAGGAAAATTGTGACAGCCTAGTAGTTGTGGCACTAACTATGGCATTTTCTTCTGAAAGCCTCTACCTGCAAAATTAATCAATTTAGCAGTATTTGGGTGGGTTTGTAGATTGATGCAGGCTCTAACACAGTGAGCTTGTCTTTGCTAACACTGCAGGGTGGGGGAGCAGCTACTGGGAACTAAAAGATTGCCATGACAGCGTAACCTGCATGGTAATTGAAGCTGTCTGTGTGTGGAAAGAAAAGTTGTATGTGCAGTGTGTGCTTATTATGCATTGATTAATTATTGCATTCATAAATACACAGTCCCCTTGTAGGCTCTCTAATAAGTTGTCTAACTACTGGCAGATTTTAATCAGAAACACTGCGCAGCCGACTCGGACACATTCCGGCGTGGCTGTGGGGAGGGAGAGAGGGGAGGATGGGAAGGAAAGTGTGTGTGAGACAGAGGTGGTGCTAGTATGTGATCTGAGGCTGTGAGTGAGCAGATTTATAGTAGACATTAGTGACTGCTCCCCTAGCCCACCCCCACTGAAAAAAAAAAATGAAAAAAAACCCCAAAACCGAACAGCCTGAGCTAACATGTTCCTTTCTTCTGTATGCTTATATAAATTAATTTTTGCAGACGACTACGTGAGGTTATTTTGAAAGGGAAAGGCATAAATCTTATGGTGTATTTGTGGAGCCCCCTAAGCAGAGGGAACACAAGGAGTTCTTGCTGCAAGTATTGCCCTGAAACTCTACAGTCTTGGGAGTACTGCTTGAAGTAAAGGACATTTAAACAGCTTGTAGGGAGCTATTTTATAGGACATTAAATCTCTGAAGCCTGTTTTTTTGTTTTTATTTTTTTTTAATTTTTTTTTATTTTGCCAGCCCCTCTGTCAAACTGCAGCTGCTGCCCATAACAGCTCAGAAAGTGTGCTTTATGAACTGAAGTTTTTAGTAATGTGATTAGAAAAAAATGTATGCCATAGCATGTTTGCTTTGGAGAAGCATCTTTTCAAGGGCTATAACAAATAATTAACTTCTAACCATGCCCATTGTAAATTGTGAGCACTGTACCATGGGAGACTTTGCTATGTCCTCCCTTGAGCGACTGTGCCACAAAATTAACATATCATCCATTCCAACAGCCAGGGTTCTCTGCGAACAATGGGGAAAAGCAGCCTCCTATTCCCATAAGAGTTGCCTTTGTTTTTATAGTGTTAACACAGTTTAGTATGTTAAAAACACCCTAAAGAAAAAGGAGGAAAAAAAAAGGCTTTTGGTGTGCTTTCTTGAATTTCCTGTGGATGCTTCCCACCAAGGAAAGCTTCCTGATTTGGAAGCGAGGGAAGGAAGAAGAGGGGATCAGGTTTTTGCATGTATGTTCACAGAACTTTGTGCTGTCAGTACCACCTTTGTATTTAACTTTGTAGTTTGGAACATTCTCTTCTGTAGGCTTTAACCTCAGATGTTAAAAAGGGCAGGAGGAGATGGAAGTCCAGGTAGGAACAGTGGGAGGTACCTGGCACATAGGTACACATACATACACAGAACAATTGTAATTTTTGCCCTAAAGGCAAGAGCGAGGCTTTCCTTTTGCTTTTCGTATCCTTGTCTACCCCAACCATTGTCTACTACTGTTAATCTGGAGGAAGGAAAGGAGGGATGGAATAATGAGGCGAAAAGACAAAGCCAGCAGGCAGAGCAGAAGAGACAGTGGAGAAATGCTCACAGGTCTCAGCAGTTGTTCTCAAGATCAAAGCAAAATTCCTTCTGCCCTAGAAGATGTGGAAGGCTCTTGCTGGGGAACTCTCATCTCTCTCAACAACTCAGAGCTCAGTTTGCAAACTAGGCAGCATTTGCCTTTTGCCAGAGCAGAACCATGCAGAGCTCTTGTATGCTGCTCTTACCTCTTCTGGCTTGGGGATGAGGGCTGCTGAAAGCTGCTCAGTTATCTCCTCTCTTCTCCCCTGAAGGGAGGCACAGCTGGCAGGTACTAGATGTCCTGCTGGGCCTGCAGTAGCTTAGCTGAGCTAATTTCCTTTAGGTTTGAGTCTGATCTGTGTGGCTTGTCCCTGTGGTTTCAGTGTTGACATCATTGATGAAGCTTGCAGGCCAAGACTTAAAGGGAAAAAAAAATTAGGGAAAGTGCAGGAGTGCAGGAATGTAAGACTGTGGTCAGCTGCTCTCAGATTTCCCTTTAGTTTCATCAGAGGGCCTAATCCTTTTATGTGAGAAGGGGCACTCACAAGTCTCTTGGTAGTTGGAAGGATGGTAGCAGGCATTTGGCACAGCATAGGGGAGAATAAATAAATTGAATGAAGCAGCTTGCATTACACTGCAAAGATTTTTCATCTCCTGAAGGGCTGTGTTTTGCTAATGTTTTTGGTTGATGACCTGAAAAATGCAGGAGTCTGAAATGAGTGCCATTATTATTGTAATAATATTGCATCTCATGGCGTGCTGTTATTGATGTTATCAGCTCCTGTGATTTTCAAGACACTTTTCAAATGTCAGTGATCTGCACTTGCATTGGGAAATAAAGATGCAGGGTTACCTGTATTTTACAGATAGGATAATTCACGTTAGTCTTTCATAAAATGGCCACTGGTTTTGAACATACTAGTTTTGGGATATTCTTGTCGAGTCTTTTATACTAAGTAGCTTGTTGCAGTGCATGTGGGAAGGTGCAGAGGACAAGGAGACCTGCAGATGTGGAGGCTCTGCAATGACAAGGCCATCAGCAGGACTGAAGGGGACGGCTTCAGCTGAACTGCAGCACTGTTGTGTCAGGATCTACAAAATTAATGGCATATTTCTTAGAAAACAGCCCCCTGCTTAGATGCTGTCATCACCTCTGACTCAGATACTGAATGCCCTATTTGGTAGGAACCCCACCACCCTCCTCTGCATCCTGAGCACATTTTGCAAAGACTGCCAAGATACTACTCATTTTTCTAAATTTGTTACCACACAGATGGCATGAGAAGTACATTTCTGAAGGACTGAGATGCTGCAATGGGAAGCTAGGCTTTCTGGGAAGCATAAGTCTGGCGCTTTGAGATCTCCACGTGAAAAGCATCAATGTGGAAAAACACTAATGTTTCAGTTAAACAGATTTTTGTAACCAATAGAAATCAACGGGGAATAGCGAAGCTCACGTTCCCTGGATTCCGATTTTAAAGGTTAGAAAACAAGCCTTACCACTTGGTTAAACAACCTATTTTCTCACGATGTGGAGAGACTTTAAAATGAAGGGAATTCTGTTAATCTCACCTGAACCTTGACCCTGGGACAAGGTCACATATGCTACATTACTAAGACAGGAAAAAAATCAAAAATAACCAAACAACAACACTAAGTCCTTGTGAGGTTTTGTGCACTGGGCTGTTGAATCACTCTAAAATAGGTTGCTACTTCCCAGCCTACACAGTCCTGATTTATCCTGCCTCTTCCTTTCCTGAAAATGCTGTCGAAGTAAATTCTTAAAGTGACAGCCCCTTGGAATTGCCCGGATACCCTAGTAAATCAGGGTTTGCCAGCCCAAACATCTCAGCTGATTGCAGCTGCCATGGTAACAGATGAGGAGGAGGCAGTAGCTTCTGAAGGTAATTAGGTTCCAAACCATGGAAGGCTCTGTAGATCAGAAATAGTGCTTTAGGCCTCCCCGGGTACCAACTGGTAGCTGTGGCCAGCTATAAAACACCACACTTTAAATAAATAAATAAATACATAGATGGTTGTATTGTGCTGTGGCTGTTGGGTTTTGGTTGCCGTTAGCGTGTGACCCAGTGCATTGCCATTTGGGAAAATCCAAACTCCAGCTGAGAAAGCAACGTGCAACCAGCAGCCCCTGTGGTCAAAGGAGAAGGCCTCCTTGATGTGTGCATGCTGGAGGAAACTGGAGGAATTCATCTTTGCTGTTTTCGAAGACCACTTAAGTTTTCCAGGTATTCTGTTTTGTTTCTTTGCAGCTCCCCACCCCACCCTGGTCTTAACTGACAAAGAGAAGACACGGGATAATCTCTTGTGTAAATCACATCTTGAAGCGGCCTCAGAATCTCTGAACACATGACATGCTGAAAACCATGCAGGAAAAATCCAGGTTTATTACTGCATCCATTATTTTACTGATGTCAAAGTGGCCGCCTCCAGCCTGTCAGAGGAAAGGGACTGGCCCGCCCTTGGCAGCCTTTCACACATAGCTTTCACCAGTGGGAGAAGACCTATGTGAAACATACTCCTGTCATCTGTTTTTCTTCTGAACGTTTGAGGCTTGTTGAGAGCAGCAGCTCATTTGAAATGTGGAAGGGTTGAGCAAGGACGGATGTGTTGCTGGCAGCAGCGTCCTGGAACCACAAGAAGGGCGCTCAGGGAAGATGCAGCTTTAGGCTCTCGGGTGTTGTCCTCTGCTTTTGCTGAAACAGGTTTTGTACCATGCAAGCATTATCTGAGGTACCCAAAGAGCAAAGTTTAAAGCTGGGCATCTGCATGCTCCCCATGGCACCTCCTGCCCATTACCTAAATTGCTGGGGTGATGAACATCAAAGATGCTTTTGCTCAGTCTTCCTGCATCTTCCATCCACCTGAGTGTGGCAGCCATATGAGGTTGTGGCAGGAATTGGCCTTCAGATGCTCGGTCTTCTTGTCATGAGGCTTAAATCTATGCAAAGCATTGCAGGATAGTCAATAAGGTTTGTTCAGGCTAAGTGGACTTAGACTATCTTAAGATAACAAAGCAAAAATTTCTTTTGATTAGAAAGATACGTGCACACTCCTTCTCTGATTGGTTTTCGGGTTAGGACTAACGTCTGAAGGGCTGTGAGGTAAGATGGCTTTGAAGTAATGGCTCTATATCACTTTCTTTTGCTTCTTTCTTTCTTCACATACAAAAGAGCTCAGTTAGTCTGTGCCTGAGGTCAAAATTGGGTTTATACACAGGGGATTGTCTATTCTCTGGGACATTTCAAAGCTTTCATTCAGCACATTTTTGACTGCATCGTTTGTGGAATCCTTGGAGCTTGAACTCCATATTCTGTTCCAAGACATGTAAAACGAGTACTGGCTTATACCACACCCTCTGTGTGTGTACGCCTGGGATTTCTGTGCCTCTCTGCAGGGCTGGAAGCGCTCCCTGCAGACCTTCCTTCACCTCTGCACGCTTGCAATTTGGCATCTACAGCGTGGCTTTGCATTTGGTGTGATCACTCTGCTGATACCAAACGCAAACAGGCAAAGGGTGTCCATTAGACACAAACCGTTTGCTTGCCAGCGTCAAAAATACAGACTGACACAGGCAGTGTTCCTGGATGATCAGTTCAGTGTGGTCCTTAAATTTAAGTGTGAGTTTTGTTAGTGGGATAAACTGAAGTTTATTTCAGCCTCTTTGGGAAAAAGAGGGAAGGAATGACACTTAATGGAATCAGTGACCCAAGAACAGGTTTTGCTGCCCACTGTAATTCAGGAGAAGGATTTTATGTATCAGTAAGTGGAGTGCATAAGAAATTCCAGGCCACATTTGTGATGTAAAGAAAGGGCAGGATATGGAATTTGATTAGAGCCATCTTCTATGCATTATGTATAAGATAATACATTGGTGTCCGTTATATAGAGTAGAAGCCTTAATTCAGCTTGAGTCCTGCTGACATCGTAAACTGGGAGACAGGGGGTGGTTTATGGGCAGTAGTGGAGTCTCCAGACTGAATTATGGCCTCAGCATTCAGTCTGTTACCGAGAGTTGCGGTTGGTAGCAGGCAGTATATTACATGCTTTTACCCAGAGTAGGGCTGGTGACAAAGAAGAGAAAAACTTTATCACAGAGACACCGTGAGAAATGGAAGACTGAGCTACGGGCAAGACAACAATAGAGAACTACCTAATGCAAGAGAAGAAGGGAGGATTTCAAGCTGGCCAGAAGGAAAGATGCCAGAATGGGAATAGAGTTTCCCCAGGCAGTCACTGGTTTGCCCTTGTGCCCAGTCCTGCCTCCCTCAGGGCAGGATGTGGCATCCCATAGTGGGCAGGAACTCTTATCTGCCACTCCCATGCCTTTTTTGTTTTCGATCCCTCACAGTTAGAGATGGCCTTTCACCCCAATACCCAAGATTTGTAATATTCTTTCTTCTACATGTTTAGCCATAATTGTAATTGCTGTATATTTTTGCTGTCTGTATAAATGGTCATATCTTTTCTGAATCTCATTAAGTCCCTGGTGGTTATGACCTCTAGGAGCTGTAAGTCCAGCAGGATAAAAGCTTAGTGTATCAAAAATTAATGTTAGGTCTTAATTTCACTGCCATCCTTCCTCACTGTGAAGACAGAGGCATCCAAGCTACCTTTACCATTTCTGTTCCTTAGCTTGTATTCATTTGTCATACGGCTTCTAACTTCTCTGTTCTCCAAAGGAGAACGAGATGATCTTTCAAATATTTCTTCTTATGGAAGTTGGTATGGATTTTTGTTACAAGTGTGTGAAGGTTCTTGTTGTTCTCCCTGAATAGCCTTTGTTTTTAAGCAAACCCAAAAGGACAGAAGAGAGAGAAAAAAATTTGTTTGTGATAAATTTGAGAGTTTGAGGTAATTTCTCTCTGTAAAGCCTGCTTCTGCTCTTCTTTTCCCCAAATGGCTTTGAATTATGCAGAATGTCCCATTTGACTCAAGAGCATTACACCCACACAAATTGTGTCCTTCCCCAAAACGCCTGCTCTGCTCCTGATAAATTATTGGTTCTCTTGGTTGCTTGGAACAGATTATTCCACTTAAATGGTTACAGTGGTGCCCAGATAGTACCCGTGGAAAGGAAAGTCAAGTCTTTGGTACTAGCAAGTGTGTGGGTAAAATATGAAAGTGTCCATTAGGTTGGAGTGAGCAAGGTTAGTTCTGGAAAAAGTACAGTACTTGTTGCAGGTGTCCAGGGTTTTAGTCACGCATATTGGAGCACTATAACCTTGATACAGATGTTGGTGGACTGGAAGTGTGCTCAAGTTGCTCAAGAGATTTTCCGATGGGTCATGGAAAATTTCATGTACAAATGCAGATGAGTAATCGTCACCATTGATGTTTCAGGAAGCAAAGAATACATCTTTAAAAAAAACCAAAACCTCCCAGTGTCAGAAGTGCACCTTGATGTCCTTTTCAATTACTGGCAAGATTGCTGACAGCTGAAGACAGGCATCTAATATCCAAGACACCTTAAAAAAACCCCCAACCCGTTAATGATACACACATGCAAAGGATATAGGTCACCTTCAATGCAGTGGATTAGTTGGAGCTCTGGAAAATCAGTTTTGTTTGATTAGGTGCACTTGTAGCTGGATGGAAAGAGTTAAAGCCAGGCACCAAACAGTGCAGGGCAATGCCTGTTGTGGTGGGCTGCGTTTCAGAGAACACTTTGGTGCCTGTGTAGCTGTGCATGTGACAAGAGCTGTCTGAAGTTGGCTTGGAGATAGAGGCCTTCCAGGAAATCTCTGCAGAGAGAGACAGAGAGAGAGGTCTCTCCTCGTTTTTGTGGCCTGGATGGTATCCAGGCAGTAAAAGCACCTAGTGGTTAATCTCACCATATTCCTGGAAGTCAAGGGGACCTAAGGGCAACTCACCCACCACCTACTTTGCTGCAAACCACATGGGTTGGTGAGCCGAGCCTGGATTGTATCGTAATCACTACCTGCCCTATGTCTGTTGATTGTCGGGGGGAAGTCTTCTATGCCCAGAGGTGGCTGAAGGGAATCTGAAGTTGTAAACACTTGACAGTTATTTAAAAACCAAAAGTACTCTATAAAATAAAGGGAGGATGAAGGTTTTGTTGTATGGTGCTTAAAAGGCACTTTGTTGCACCAGCTAACAGATTCAATGCCAGCTGACACAGTGCGCCCCAAAGATGGTTTTTGTCAGGAAACTTTGGTTTGGAGTAGAAACCTCCTACACATAAAGTATCCTTCAGAATGACCCATGTATTTGTGCTGGTACTGACAATAGATAAAATAAATTCCTTTGTTCCTTTCTCCATAGCTTAAATTTTAAAGGTTTCAAAGCACTTAAAAGAACCCATTGCAGCCCGGAGTCTGACTCCCACTGAACTGGCATGAGTCCTGAGGTCTCAATGTCCAGAAATTTCTTTTCAAAATGGAAGTTCACTCTTAAATGGCTCTAGTGCCTTTTAATATTTTGCTCATGATCTAATTTGGATCTTAAGTATACCAATTTGGAAACAGCCTGCCTGACATCAAGCTATGAGTTTTTAAACTCGTATGGTTTAATAAGATTAACTTGCTGCAGTTCTGATACAGTCTTCAGTGAAAGCTTATTCAAATTAAGAATCAGTCAGAGGGGAAGTAGCCTCAAGCATAAAGTAGGAGTGAGGTGGTGCCAAAAATCAGGGCTCCGAGAGGCTTTGTTGTCTCAGCCTTCGCTGAGAGCAGAAACCTTTACTGCCAAATTAATGCACTAAGATGGGAGGGGGAAAAAGGCATAATTAAGAGATTAAAACCCAATATTCCTTTTCTCAGCTGTCATCTTTGGAGATGTACACAGATATGCACCCATAGAAATGGATACATAGTTCATTTTTTTTTTATTTTTGAGACTCCAGAATATGTATTAAAATATGTGGGAACTCTCTTACATGTCTGCTTGAATTATGGAGAATAATTCACAAAGTACAGCAGGGCTACTAAAATGAATGAATAAATAAGTGAGTTTGTGGAGTATACCTGCCAAATCTGTGTTTTGGGGCTCTTCTGCATAAAATAATTAATTCATGTTTTTTAATAATATTCATTTCTTCCAGTGTTTCCTTGCATTTCAGGAGCAGAGTATCTCCACCATGAATTTAATTTCCTCAGTGTTGGTATGGGAAATCCTGATTGTGTAACCTCTTTTAACCCAAGGTTATATATTAATCCCCTTCCTCCCAAGGGGACACCCTCAAGTTTGGCAAATACTGTGCGATTTCCAAATGTGTACCATATTGATAACATGTATATGGAATCAGGTCCCTTCTGGTTCTGATTTGAATTCTGAGCATGTTGAGCATTTTTTTCTTCTTCCGTGAAGAGGAAAATGCTCAGCAGAGTTTCCATGCATAATTTCATTCCACTGTTTCAGCAGGAATAATGCAGCTGTGAAAGAGGAATGTGAAATCAAGAGCATATCACTTTTTGCATATCACAAATTTTATTAGGGGTGTTACAGGAAGGAGGAAATCTATAGGACAGATTGGTCACGGTCCAGTGTTGCTCAGCAAGAAGAGAAACAAAGCTGCAGTGCCTGTGGTGCTAATTTAAAGTCGTGCTTAGCATTGGCTACAGGAGTAGCTGAAGGGCTTAGCTGTGAGCATGAGGCCCTGAAGTAAACATTGGGTAATTTTGAAATCCCTGTGCTGCAAGAGGAGCCATTATCAGTTGTCGGTGGTCCACGGGAGGGCTTAACTAGAACAAAATGGTACAAAAATGTGTTGACCACGCTGGAAAATAAAAAAAAAATGAGACACTGAGATTTTCAGGGGTATGTCTTTTGTAAGAGTGATAAAAACGTGCCTGTCCTGTCTTCTGTGGCATTTGAAAATACACTGAAAAGCAAGGTGGTAGCCTGCTGAAGTTGGTTGCTGTATGGTGTAGCTTGGTTGTCTTTATCTGGGTAAAGCTATTGCAGTAATGGTTAACTTGAAAAAGAAAGAGTAGCCAGAGCATTTTTCTTTCTGGAGAAGTGTACAAAATCTAGTTTGGTTACATGAAGTATTTCTCCTGCGCTTCTTTCCCTCTCCCAGATGGCTATTGGCAAAATAGACAGGGTACAGTATGATGTTTTAAGTATATGCATTTCTTTAATGTGCAACATTTGGCATGTTTGTGTATACATCTAGAGTGACTGCATATACGTAGAGGGGGATGTACATATGAGAAAGTACAGCAACATGTGCACAGAAAAATAGCAAATGGTAGCCTTTTTTAAAGAGAAAACAGCACAGTTCTTGCCTTGCACTTGCACAAAGAACAGAACTGATTTAATATCAAGAAGGGAGCAGAAGCAGCACACAGTCTCTTCAGAGCGGATACCAGTAGCAACATCCAGAAGACCCCAAAGGTATTACAGCAGACTAGCAAATCCAGATTGTATTATGATACAGATGTTGGTCATTTGGGTTTCTTCAAAACTGCAGTGAAAGCAAGAAAGTTGTGCTGCCCTGAATATCTGTTAAGCCCATGCTTCTATACCACATACAATACTGAAAAATTGCTGTCTAATATCCCACACAGGTGTCATGACTTTCAGCTTGGCACCTCCAAACTTTTATGACTGCTAATCAATGAACTCACACTGTGACTGTATATCCCACTTTCGCCCACTATGTGTAAGACCATAGTAGGCAAATGGAGGTCCAAGGGAGCTGGCTTCATAACATGACCAAGAATTTAGCTCTTGACTTTCAGCTGCTTAAATTCTTCCTTCTTACCCAAGCTTTTAATTTGATTATCATTGTATTATCATCTCATTATTAGGCATCAGAGATAGCTGTAACTCTTGCTTTAATACTTTCTATTTTCTCCTGGCTTTACTTTCTGCTGGACTTTTTCTTTCTTCCTAGGAGCTTCTCTGCATCCTTTTGCTCCCAGGTGATCATTGTGTTTTCTCTGTGAAGAGTGTGCTGTTTTTGCTTATTTCAAAGTAATCCTTATGTCCTTTTTTTTTTTTAATGTGGTTGCAGAGACTCTTATTAGGCTATGTGGAAGTGTAGGTCCTGTACTGCCCTAGAGTGAAGTCGGAGTGCCCTGATTTGGGGGTGCTCAGGATCTGCTGTGTTCCAAACAGCCTTTGTGTGGCTGCACCAGCAAGTGCCTTCCATGGGGATAGCAGCCCCAGGGAGGGCAGTTCCTATTTGCAGTGTCTTCCTACTGCCAGCATTATACGGGGAGGCAGGTGGGCAGGTGACAAGCTCTTTGCTTGTTCTCTTTTGGCACTGGAGAGGCAGTCTGTGTTTTGCTGGGGAGCGTCATATAGCTGGGATTCCTTTGATGCTGCACAGTCAGCCAGTATGGAATTAAGTTAATATTTTACAGTGCTTTTGTTCTGTGACTGTGTTCAGCCCCTTCAATCTTCCCAGCTCCTAATGAGGTGGCTCCCCTGACTTTTGCTGGTTCTGTGCATGTGGCTCTGCCAGCGCTAGCAGATCAGTCCATGTTTGTATTCCTGGCCTTGAACTGTGCTCTGAGATGGCAACAACCATGAGTGTGGAGACTTTTGCTGCCATTTCAGCTCAGCTTTGAGTAAGTGACCATGCTTTGCCGAGGCTCTGAGTAACTCGAGATGGTGTGCAAAGCAATGTGAGCAGCAGAGCAGGGTGAAAAGTACAGGACTGCATGCACAGGAAGCAAACTCAGATTTGTTTGGAGCCTGGGTGTGATCAATGATGTTTCTAACAGTGTTTCGGAACCTCATTCTGGAGGGTCTGGGGTAATGCAAAGCACTGTTGAGATTTAGTAGCTCAGTTCAACTGAGAACATTTCCTGAATCACGGTGGTCATCTTTGCAAGCAAATGTTAGTGGGATCCAGGCTATCACTTTTGCAGGTCCCCTGCTGCAGCTTTCAGGAGGCCACAGAAAGGGCAGAGAAGGAAGAGGAATGTGCTGGGCTGCAGGGAGAATGAGGAGGGTTTTATAGTAAAGCCTTAATTCGAGGAATTGGCTTTCTCTGTCATGTAGTAAATTCATTAGTCATGTAGAGTGAGGAAGTTGATTTATGGCTATTAACTATATTGAGTTGACAAAAGTAGCTTCTCGAAATTTAGTAGCCAAAATTAAGGCCTCTCAGGCATTAATAGATTAGACCGCTTGAAACAATTTAATTATTTATCCTGTGCAAATGGGATAGGATATTTCTAGAGTGATGCCTGTACTGCTTTAGACATATTTTAGTGTACTTGTGATTAAAAGTCTGTTTGTAAATCCTGCTAACTGACTATTGGCACAGAGTGATGGAGGAAAGGAAGGGCCTTGGCTGAGACTTAATAATTTTTAATTTTGGGGATTTAATGAAAAAAAAAAAGAAAAACTATAGGAGTCTGGTTTGAGCTAATGCTCTCTTCTTATGTCTTCCTCTGCTTCCCATGAACTCTATCAGCATCTGTTCGAACAGGAGTTAAAGGAGCAAAAAGGGAGGCTATTAATAGCGCAGTATGTCTGTGTTAAAACACAGTATTATGCATATGTACTGCTATTTTTATTGCTGTAATATGCGGATCAGGTGAGGTCCCATCATGATAGCATCTGCATATACATCATTCCCCACCTGGAGACCTTAAAATATCAGTGTGCTTTTTTTTTTTGTGAGTGATCATGGCACGCAGTCGTATCATCTCCAGAGGAAATGACTGTGCTGTAAGTGGCTCGTCCTTAAGAGCTATCCTACCCAGAAAGAGAAGGAAATAATTAAGATGACATGAATTATGTAGAACAGACTTGAATAAAGAGTGACAGAAGGGCTGGCTTTGACAGCTGGATGTTAAATGAAATTTGTTTCTGTTGTTATAGATGCATAGCCTGTTTTTAAATGTATAATTTATTTAGATTTATTTAAGGGGTAGAGGAGAGAAACAAGAAATCCCTGATGCAGAGAATTGAAATAACGAGTTGTTATACAAACATAAATAGTCATTACAAAATATTTTATTGGTCTATTTTTGCTGTATTTATAAGGGCATTTTAAGACTCCTTGAGTCTGCATTTTACATGCATGCAAATACATGCTACATTTTACCCAGCAATCCTTACTGTGTGCTTAATTGAGTTGATAGCAAAAAGACATGAATACTCCTGACTGCTTCAGCTTGGCTCTGGGGAGAGAATGAATTTTTCATCTTTTCCAAAGGAGAATTTATCCTGAATGTCTGTATCTCAGATTGTGTTTTATTATTCGTACCTTTAAGGAGGTTGAAGCTGTAGGTATGGGAAGGCTTTCTACTCTAAGCTGCAGGAACTTTAGCTATGAGGTTGAAACATCTACAAAGAAGTACTTAATTGTGTTATAATTGGGTGTGTGTGGATATGAGGGTAGGGAAAAGGGCTGTTCCCCCCCAAAAAGCATTCAGATGGTTGGCTGGGGTAGAACTGATCCTCTGGTTAGGATGGTATAATGCTTCATTGATGTGTCCAGCAACACTGCTGACCAAGGATTTATAGAGGCAGCAGAGAAATTATTTCTTCTGGATTAGTTAGACCAGGTCACATAGGAACTCATTTGCTATTTGCTCATGACTTTCCCGCTTATGCTATATGCAAATATATGCTATTACTATAAATTCTAATTTTTGTCAAGACCTTTTTAGTCAAAATTCAGGGTGTTCAGCAGGCCATACTTATTTTATGGAGATTAAGCTGAAGGAGTGCTTAGGACTCAGTTGTCCTGAGGCAGGCAGTTATAGTAAAACTTGCCTTCAGAGCAAATTCTTGCATCCTTTCCTCTGATTATTGCTCTCCCTGACTTAGTACATTTCATCATATATAATACTGTGCATGTTCTTCTCTCTCTTGGCTTTTTTTTTGTTTTGGTTTGGTTTTTTTGCCATCCCAGTGTTGTGTTAGAGCTTTTGGGCACCCTTGGGGAAAGTGGCAGAGGTTTCTTTTCTCCTAACCAGCAGCCTTGCCAGCTCTGTGCTTTTGCTTTTCTCAGTGTGAACACCACCTGGGTTTTTTAAGGTTTATGTATCTGTTAAGTGTAGAAAGAGATCTCTTTCTGCCTGTCCATGGCATTTGCTTTTCCTGTAGGTTGTTTGGAATCAATTGATGTCACTGATCTTTCTGCTTCTGCTGCTCCTGTTTGTTGCAGATGTATTTGATGCCTTTGATTGCTGCTGACAGCAGGATTCTCTGATAGTCTGTGTCTCTGGATGATTGCTTAATTGCCTCTCTGACACCCCCAGTAATATGGTCAGGAATTTGTCACCTTGGTCTTGAAAATCATACAGTGTGTTGCTTGCTCACAGGTGTTTTGTGGCACTTAGAGAGAACTCAAAACGGAGCCTCTTCTTTTCTATTTTTTGTATAGACTCCTAAAAATGCCTCTGAACTTGCTCTTGCATGGTGGAAGTGGAGCTAGTTTGAAGTTTGGGAAGCACACAGGCAGCAGTGCTGAGGGACGGTGGCCAAAAGCTCTGATTCCCTCTCCCATGCAAACACACCATTTGCAGATTCAACAGAGGAGGGAGGGCAGCCTCCCACACCCTCCACTCCTCACCCCAATTCCACCCAGAAACATGTAATGTATGGGTCATTGAGTAACTCTCATTATTTCTTGCCCTAAAATGAAAACCAGAGACCTACTCAGGCCAAGAATTAAGTTGCAGTAAGGGTAATTCATTGTTATGTACTCGTGTACCTCTGTTGCCTGCACTGGGTGACAGAACAAATGAGAATTTCAGCAGGGCAGCAGGAGCAGAGTTGTATGGTCAAAGCCTCTGGCATTTCTTATGTTCCTACAATTTTTTCTTGTGTGCTTCCTCAGAAACAACCTGAAGCAAACAGACTTTCTCTCAGTTGAGGTGTGCAG
The DNA here is from genome assembly GCA_013400235.1 of Oriolus oriolus. Taxonomy (NCBI): domain Eukaryota; kingdom Metazoa; phylum Chordata; class Aves; order Passeriformes; family Corvidae; genus Oriolus; species Oriolus oriolus. The sequence continues at coordinate 309,706 of VXBT01011425.1, read as the reverse complement.
TAGATTCTGTTTTCTGAAACAAGAAGCAGTGCCATTCAAAAAGTCATTCCTATGATTAAAAAGTTGATTACCACTTTGTGCGTCTGGATCTACACCTTGCTTTAGAGGATTGATTGACGTGCGGATACAGCATGAGAATTATTCTTTAATCATTGTTTTCCTGATTATGTTATTCTTCGATGAAAATTGTTCTTTCAGCTTGTCAGGAGATAAATGCCACCATGAAATCACAGCCCCGTGGGCGATTCCCCCAGGGCTCAAGGGAAGACTGTGTTTCTAGTCATGAAATGCAGAGACTCTTGGCAGAGATTTTGTCACCCAGTGCCCTTTCTCTGCAAGTAAATGAGTTCATTTGGGAAAATCATGGATCCTTCCCGTGCCAGAGATGATGGTTTTGTAGTAAGTGATCACAAAGAGGGGCATCAGTGGCACTGACAGCAGCTGCTCACGAGTAGCACAGAGCAAGAACCTCTCCCTTGCACTGGAGATCCTTGGCTGGGCCCAGTGGTTTCATCAAGGCAGCAGGAGAGTTTGGGCATCCTCATGGAACGAGGGTTACTGAGACCAAACTGGGCAGGAAAGCTGGCTGTGACAGGAATCTGCTACATTGTATGTGAAGTTGTAATTTGTCCCTTTTCTCTATCATTTCGAGGCACAAGGTTTTTGCCCTTATGGGATGGCACATATTGAATAAAGTAAGGACAGAGCAATTCTTCCTCTGCAAGCCATTTTAATGTGTGCTTTGGATCAATAGAAAGAATGAAATGCTTGTTAATGCAGAAATTCTGGGAAGAATGTGTTGGGAGGACTGACACCATGGATACTAGAGGAATAAATTTGCCTCTTGGCTCTACAGAAGCCAAAAGACAGTGTGACTCAACTAACATAATAAAAAAAATGAACTAGCAGGTTCCATTCAGATTACTGAAGATGCCTTTTGTGTGTTGAATCAGTGTTTAGATCAGTGTTGTGAGCAGGGAGAAGTCCCCTGGATAGCTGTTTGAAACTATTACTGCCAATAACTTTCTTTTTCTGCTCTATTTTCTACTTAGAGGTTGCTTGATGTGGAAATGGGTGCTATAGATTTATTTTAGCATTAATTTATATGGGAGAGTTTACTTGTGAACAGTACATAAAATTCTATTTCCGAAGAAATACTAGAAAATTGGATGTTTGTGACATGCCTGTGTATTAAAATGCATGGTTACATCAATAGATGCCAAAGAAACATATTGGATAATCTGTAAAGTTCACGTGGCATCCTTTTTACCACCATTTAAAAGGTAATGGGGAAGAATGACAGTGTCTATATTAGCAGAGTCTTAATTTAAATTAATTGTTGTGATTTTTCTGCACATAAAGGCTTGCATCTGTGTTAGATATCTCTTTGGTCTGACAAGTACTTTTACCTCTTAGAGAAATTTTGATTCAAAGAAGATACTGTAAGAACCTTTGAGAGAGAAGAAATATGCATGAAAGCCTCATGAACAACTGGATCATCTTGTACAGTGATGCATGGTTTGGTTTTGTTGTTTTGGGATGTTTTTTTGGAGGTGGGGGAATTGCTGGTGTGCTGCCTGCTGTGTGTTGTGTACTAGCACACTGAATTTAGGGAATCATGGGAGAGCCAAGGCATGCAGCAGTCACAGCTTGGAGGCAGACAGGTTTGGTCACTATAAAAGTGGGGGGATAGCAAGTATGGAATGCCACATCATGGCTGAGAGAGATTTCTAGGAAAGTATTTTAGAAAGGAGCCTGGAGAGGTGGTCTGGGGAAGAAGAGGAGGAAATCTTGTGGGTGAAGGCAGAAGAGCTCACTGCTAAGGATGCAAACCTTGATGTGGATCGTCAGGCATCTAACTCAGTGATACTTTGTGTCCTCTGGGGCATGGAAGGAAATGGAGGCCGTCCCTTACTTCCGTCACATCCCAAATTAGATTGTGCCCATGAGGGAGATGTAATTTAATTAACTCCGAGAACCTCGGCATCGCTGAGACACCGGAGTGGCTCCGCAAGCATCCCTATGACTTCACTGTGCATTCGTTATCCCAGCCTGCTCTCCTGTCACGCCTCCCGCTTTCCAGTTGATAAGAGCCTCTGCCTTTCCATTTGGTCGATTAAATGCTGTAAATTCTGCAACGAGGGGCAAAGCATTAAATTTCTCAAGCGTGTCTGTGTGTCTTATCGTGGAGCCGCTTCCATGTTGCTAACAGTATTTGATTCATACTGAAGGAAAATTGATGACCTGAATCCTCCTCACATAAAGAGCTTCATTGTTAACATCTCTTGTTCTCAGCCACCCCCCCATTTTTTTTTTTAATGCCTTCCCATTCAATTTATCAAGCATGCTTTCGGCAATCAGAGGCTAGAAAATCGCTTTCATTCTCAAGCAACATATTCTGTGTCATTTTATCAAGATGCGGAGCTCCTAATTCTCTGAAGAAAAAGCTAAAGAAGTGGGAGCTGTGGCTTATCACTGTCTCCCATGTCACGTTAACAGAGGACTGCAGCCAAGGTGACAACAGAGCATTCCCAGTAAAAGAAAGCCCCCCTCACATGCTCAAGCAGCCGTGGGTAAAATAACCTTTCTCGTTGCATCAGTGTTCGCTGCTGAAATGCACAGCCTCAGCTCTGGCGCGTGGTAAACTGCTCGGGGAGGAGGCTTTGAAATACCTGACCTAGGAGATGTAGAAGGACTGTGCGTGGATTTAAAAGAATAAGGAATATCAAGGGAGTTGATAGATGAAAGAAAACAGGCAATTAAAACTGGTCAGGCAGCATCAACACAAGTTCAAATAACCTCCTGCTTTACAGAGGGCAGAATCTCAGGTGGATTTTGTAGCCTGAGTTGTCTGCCTCTGTGTGGTCAGGCTGCTCTCACTATTAGTACTTACTATATTCATGCTTTTAAGATTAATTCTAACTCTTTTCTATTGCACAATACACCTGGTACTAGTCCCCTGTTTATAGAGACTCAGAAACGGGTAAAGCAGATTTAGGAAAACACAGGAGTAGGTTAAGGATGCAGTTAGCTGTGGAATGGACCCACACATAATTTTACTGTGTGTTCAAGAAGTGTCTCTAAGGCTTTTTTGATGTTGTTCTTTTCTAAATGAGGCTGATAGATAAATAATCCAACTAAACCCAATGGTTTTTTGCTGTGTGATTCTAGTGACAAAACTTGTGACTCCCTAGTGTTTTGAGGGATTTGTCAATTACAGTTTGGACAACCTCCACTCTAGACAAAGAATGGTAGCACTGGTTTCAGTTCTGTTTTGACAACTGAAAAGAAGGTGGCATGTTATTTTCAAAAGTAGCTTTGTTGGGCAATAGCAGTGAGACTTGATTATTTTCCCGGACCCTTAAAAGATGGGCTGGTTCACCTAACAGCTCTGAACAGGAGCTGAGCCCTTTGGAAAACTGGGCCCAAGAAATGCAAGAGTAATTATCTATAACCTGGTGCTGGAGGTGCTGGATATTTCATATTTACATAAGCAACATGCATGCAATTGCTATTTATTGGGAAGAGGACTGGAAAAAAAGAAAATCATATACACTTAATTGAAATTATCTGTCTGCTGGTCACCATTTCAGTTTCTGTGCAACTGGCAGGTCTGCCTGCTGTATGGCCACTGTAGTGCACAGCGGGAAAGGGTGAGATGGTAACTGATGTCAGCGTAGTTATGGCAAGAAAAGAGGGGAAAAGTAAGAAGGATGAAACAAAAAGTAACTGCTTCACTGTCTAATTTAAATACCTTTGGTTGTCCCTTGCTTGGCTACTGTAACCTGACAGCTTTCACTCTTAGGAAGCCCTTGTCTTTGTAATCCCAGTAACAGTCAAGATTTGTCTCTCGAGTTATTTCTCATCCTCGGCGCTTGACACTGCAGCCCTCCCAGGAAAGCAGGAGAAACTCTTTGTAATAAATTATCCATCACCCTATGTGATTGACTCTATTTTTGACCTATTCTTACTCTTTTTTCCTCTTAAATGCACTGGGTAGTTCAGCCCCTAAAGAGGAACTCCTCTGACACTAACCACTTCCCATCCATCCAGACATTTCATGTGGTAGGTAGCACAGTTGAGTAGCTTGAAGGTGTATGGCATGGAAATAGTTGGGAAATGGTCAGAAATTGCATTTGGTGGTTTGCCAGCTGGATTTTTTGCTTCAGTCCATTTGGGTTTGCCATGGTGATTTTGCAGCATTTGATTTCCATCTTGTTAGCATGTTTTGGTTTATTAAAAAAGTATTTCTGAAATTGTTTTGAGATACTAATTGCATTCAAGCTGGGGGGCAGGGATGCCTACATATCTTGAACAGTCTTCCGGATGACTTGATATGACAGCAATCTTAAACCAGCAACCTTTTCATTTCTGTAATGTTTTAAATTAGATGAAACAGATATTGATGATTTTCGGTTAGAGCTTTCATCCTGTTTTGTTTTCTGATGGTCATACCAGGCAGCATGTTCATTTTCCATTATGATTTTTTTTTTGTTTGTGTCAGTGATTTTAGGTGTTTCTTGCAAATTGTTGTTTAAGTTGCAGTGGTGCTCTCTGCAGGATATCCTGGGATTCAGACTCTGATCCAGCCTACGGTGTGCTGGCTTTTAATTCCTTCGCACAGCTAATTTCTCTCTCACCGTTTTCAAGATATCAAAGCTAATTACCCAGAGGCATGGACATAATTGTGCTAGAATGCTGGAGAGAGGGGTAGTTTTGGTGTGCGCTAGAGAGCACTTAAGATGGGATTGAAATAAATTCTCTCCTGTATCGTTGTCCATGGGCAATATCACCGCTCTCATAAGTCTCTTACTTTGAAGTATCCTTGCAAACTTCAAGTCAGGACCCAAGTGTGCCCCATTTTCTGTGTGTGTTTCCACATGTTGTGTATACATATGTCCTTTCCTCTGACGTAGGTCATCAAGCTGAGCTGTCAGGTATGTTTTGTTATGAGAGAGTCACTTATTGTAGCAATGAATTGTCTTCACTGAATTAATTTTCACTCCAGCAGGGTTTCCAGTGAAAGTTTACAGACACTATAGTTTAGGCAGCCAGCCAACGCAGAAGGGATTTCTGTTTGTATTTCTTTATTTCAGTGCCAAAGGAGGATTAGCTTGTGCTGAAAGGGTTAGAGAGGTGAGCTAGAAATGCTTGACCTAGTCTTTACTAGACATTTGCTCATTATTTTCTTTTGAGCATTCTGAAAGGCCTTCTTCACACGTGTGGGCAAGAACAGGTTAAAAACCATGTAGACCTGCCAAAGCTTTACAAATATCTTTACTAGCTTTATTAAACCAAGCTAAAAGAAAACCTCTGTATCTTTTTTCCCCTTTTATTCCATTAACACCGCCCTCCATTCCCCAGCCCCCCTCCCCCTTGCCCCATAGGATTTTGGTTTTTCTTTCCAGCCTGCACATCTGTAAGTGCCTGCTAGGTACAGGAGACACATTTTCATGGTTCGTTAGCTTGGCTTTCCAGCCCTGGCTTGTCAGTGCCCCTGACTCTGCAAAGTGTTCAGACCTTTGTTGGGTTGCTTGTGACAGTGTTTGGATGAGTGCTGCAAATTTTCTGTAATATATCTGGTAATTTACTTGAATGTAGCACGAGCTGGAAGATGGGAATGAGCTTTTGATCTCTGACATTGTGATATCAGCAGGGGAGAAAATAAAAAACACCTCAGAGTCAAGATGTATTAAATTAGTTGGAAAGTAAATTGACAGAGAGTTGGCAACAAATACATGCTATAAAATCACTAACCCTTTGAGTAAAGTGTGGGTATGTTCCAGAAGTAGAAAGTAGTTTGCCCTGAAGGTTTTGTCTAAGAAAACTGACTAGTGAGAGCAAAGGCTTAGCACTTCCATATCCAAGAACGTCTTGGGGGATGTCACAGCATTGTCTTAAGAAAATGAAAGTTGTTAATGCAGTAAGAAAGTTGTCACATCTTATTTGGAATTCTTAACTATTTATTTAAGGCTCCATCCTCAGCTGATATCCTGTCAGGTTGCCGTTTGTGCAAAAAACTCTGTGTCCCTCTTTTTGTAAGTCAGTTTGTTTTCCTATTTCCCCGAGCTACATTGTAAATATAATGTAGTTCATTTAACAACCACAATATTGCAGACTGCCAACACTGTCAAATGGACTAGCACAGGAAGCCTTTGAAATCTCCACAGTATTTTGATGATAACATACCAACTATAATCAACAAGCTACACTGATCCAAAAAATCCACCAGCCCTCAAACCCAACAAAAATGCAACGTGTTTCCATTATCACCTGTCAATGCACTGGGAATCCCCCTGTTTCACACTTTGGAGGAATGTGTGCCCTCCTAAGATGGTAAATGCATCCTGTAGCATAAGTTACTAACTTAATTTCTGTATCCAGTGGCTTTTGTTGAAATTTCTGAAGTAGCTATTCAACAAGCGTGCATTGAAATCCTTTTGAATCACTTCCTAGAAGTTCTTCCTAGAATCCCTTTCCAAAAGGCTGCTCTCAGGGCAGATCTGAGACGTGGTCTAAATAACTTGTGTGCAGATTTCTTCTGCACAAAATCTGACAGTGTCTTTTTGGGAGCAGCCGCGGGATGGTAAATCCTGAATGCATTGCGACAAGGAAATGTGGAACAAAATGGTGTAACTTAAATTTAGGCCAGGAAGCCAGAACACATCAAGGAGCAGCTCTGAGTTAAGGCAGATGCGCTGGGCACAGAGGGGAGCAAACAGGGATGGGAGGCAGAAGGAAGATCAGCAGTTAAACCACTTAGTCAAGTTGTTGCTCCAGAGAGGAGCATGGAGGATGTGGCCGCTCTTTGTAAGCAGTTCGTGTGCTTGGTTCCTCCTCAGTCTGCATGCGTTTGTGTTTTCTTCCCAAGGATTCCTCTCTATTTAATAAGATCAAACTCAATTATTGAACTGTGGACTTCCTTCCTTAAAATTCCATGTGCCCAGATTTCCCAGTAGTCTGCCTGGAACACAAGTACCTGAGTAATTTAAACAGGTGGCCATTTGCAGTGTAATTACTGCAGTTGTTACCGATAAGTAACGGCCTCAGCTCGCAAACCCCAAGAATATCTAATTTATTTGCCTTCCTGCAGTGGATTGTCTTCTGTGCAGAATATAGATGATCTTGCAGTCACAAGCCAGAAAAAAGTAAATTATTTGAGTTCATCCACCCTAGTCCTGGAAGCACTTGCAAGCTATTTGCAGGATCAGGGCCATCATTTGCTTCTCTGAGGGCAACTGGTCTGTACCAGCTTTAATGATATCCTAGTTTTGCAGAGAGGAGAAAAACCCTGGAGCAGCTTTGTGAAGTTTCCAGTTGGTGATTTTGTTTCCACCTTTATCAAACTGGCTGTGTTCTTCTCCTCAACCTGTAGCTGATGAAGTTGTGCAGTGTTTGACCATTTTGATTTTTACAAATGTATTTTTACACTGGCTATTTAAAAAGCTTGGATTTTAATGCAGAGTTTGTTTTTTGTAAAACCCTCCTTTAAGGTATGACAGATATTGGGAAAAATTATTACTAATTTTCACGAATAATTAATCTGAGTTTCTTTATCATCATAGTAATAATCTATGTAGGTGTATGTATGAGATCAATACTTCAAATACTTTTGCAGTTTGCCTCTGTGTTTATTAAACTCTGTTAGCTTTTAAGCTAACAGAAATCCTTTTTATATTTTCTTCTGGGTTTTTGTTTGTTTGTTTGTTTAGGTTTTTGATTGTTTGTTTTGTTTTGTTTTCTTTCTTTCTTTTTTTTAGATTACCATAGAATGGTTTTGGTTGGGAAGGACCTTAAAAATCATCTAGCTCTAATCCTGCTGCTATGGGCAGGGACACCTTTCACTAGACCAGGTTGCTCAGAGCCCCATCCAGCCTGGCCTTGAACACCTCCAGGGATGGGGCATCCACAACTTCTATGGGGAACCTGTGCCAGTGCCTCACCACCCTCACAGTAAAGAATTTTTTCCTAATATCCAATCTAGATCTCACAATCTTCATCTTAAAGCCATTCCCCCTTGTCCTATCCCTACATGACCTTGTAAAAAGTCTCTCTTCAGGTCTCTTGCAGCCCCCTTTAGGTACTGGAAGGGTGCTAAGTAGTCTCCCTGGAGCCTTTTCTTCTCCAGGATGAACAGCCCCAACTCTCTTAGCCTGTTGAAAAGTTATATCAGACAGTTGCTCAAGAAATGTAGTAAAAGACTTTGCCTGGCTTTATATATATCCCTCACACCGTTAAAGTTTATTATATCATTGCTGCTACAAACTTGCATTGGCATTATGGAATTTTGGTTCTGGATGACAAGTTGACAGAGGGAGAGAGGAATTTGGTTAGAGCTGTGCTTTTTAAGTATGCCAGCCAGAAAAAAGAGAGATAATTTAGTTGAACATTAATATTTTCGGGGTTTTGGGATAGGATGTTTCTTTTCTTTGATCTTTGAAAACCTGTCTCCCAATAGATATTCTCAGATGCCTTCTGGGGAGCTTGGAGTTGTAAGCCTTTTGTCCGCCTAGAGACATCTTAAAAAAATCATAAAGCAAATAACCAGCAAAAATACAACATAGCTTAGCATGCAAAAGACATGTATATATATCACAGGAAATGAGTCCTGAAGGAAATTAAATCTAAATGTCTTTAGACAGGTAAGTTGCAAGCATTTTTGATACTACATTTGGTATATTGCCTGTACCAGTGTTAGTGAATACAGTCTTTCTTTTGAAGCCTTCGAACCATGTGTTGATGATGTTAATTCATATTTGTTGGAAATCTGCTTTATCTAGTTAATTTGAGCTGCTGAACACTGAGGGCTTGTCAGTAGAGGTGATAACCAGACTGTGAGTGATTCCAGTTGTTGATACAGTGCAAGACAGCAGCGTGCAGATGCCTTTGTGGAGAGTTATACTTTGTTAAATATTTCAGCTGTATTTTGTGTTTCTTGACTAAGCTCCCATTGGGCGAGAACCGCATATTGAAATTCACCTTGTGTTTTGAGCCTGATCTCTTTCTATTTCTTGTTGCTCTGCTCAGAGCTTCCAGTTTTCTCTTCACTATCAGTCTGAGTCAGGAATACTAATGATCTGGCACTCGTTGGAGTTGGAAAGCTTTGTAGGTAGTTATACTGTTATTAAATCCAGCTCCTCGGGGTTTTTTCCATCTGAAGAACATGATATTCTCCGCTTCCTTTTGTGACAGTGATGCCACTGTCCCATTATAGCTCCACTGTTCACCAGTCTCTGTTTCAGTGTCTTTTACATATTACTGGCCACACACTCATGTTTAATATTTCACAGAGTAGATCCATGTTCTGTATCTTTTGGATGAAGCCACTTTTGGTTGTATCCAAGCAAGCTGCCATTATAAGCTGCCAGAACTTGGACTCCTTTTTTGTTGGACATGTTTTGTAATGGCATAAGAATTTTGGCATGCTGTGTTGTAGAGGCTGATGTCAGTCACTGCTGTCTAAACACACTAGATTTCCTATCAATTACACCACTAAATCTTTGACAGATTCTGCCAATCTTTGGGTAAATGCTTCCCAGTTCGTCATTTTGACAGCCAAAGGAGGAGAGGGAATTAGGAGCTACTTTGCAAAGAACATACAGTATGAGGAGTGTGTTCAAGTTTTTTTAGCTGACTTTTTCCACAGTTAAGAAATCTGTGGTACGTTTTGGTTGTGGTACACTCCCTTCAGATGCTTAGTGTCGGAAATGTCCTAGTAGCGTGTTTGATTCTAATTGAACTTAGTATAGCTGTTGTTTATTTTAAAAATTTTTTAAGTGGACGGTGTATTGAGTTTTGTTTTCACTTTTTAACCAAAGATCTATTTTTGTGGTTGAATAAAAAAGAGGACAGATGTCAGTATATGTAGCACTGACAGTTTCCTTGCCTTGAATACAAAGGTATCTCTGTCCGAGACATCTTTGAAGCAGCATTTCATTGAGTCTAGGGAGCTTCCAGCTTCATGTCCATGACTGCCTGCTCAATTCTGTCCTGCTCAGAAAATCAGCTGGATGCTCTATTGAAGGGCATTGCCTCATTGCCTGCACCTGAAGACCGACATTTGTGTAAATTACTGGATCCTTTGTGCCTGTTCTGTGCAGTTTCACCTGTGTGTTTTGCATATTATATGTGTGTATTTATGTGTGTGGGTTTTTTTAAGTGTATTTTGAAAAAGAGGTCTGCGTTTATATACGTATGCCTATGTCTTAGTAAAATTATTCTTGAAACTAGGAACTTAGTATTAGCGTATCCTTGTACATACTGCTCAGTAAAATTAAATTCTATTATTAAGAATGTGATTTTATACAGATGTGATCAACATTTGAACAATAGTGGTTGAAACCTTTTTCCCATTAAAATCATTAGCTGCCTACCTGTAGATACTGAGGAATAGTATTTCAATAAGCAGAGGTAAGCCATCTGAGGAAAGGGGAAAAACAATTAGGGAATATAAACCTGATTTATTTTATCAAGGCTGTTCTTTATCAGTCCTTGAAATAAACGTATTTTAATTGGCTCACTGCAGGGTTGAGTGACCACTAAAGAGAGGAGTCAAAAGTCATTTAACGTTGCAGTTCATTGTGGCTTTCAGTACTGCTGTTACTTGCTTTTATGTGCACACAACAGTGAAACATAGGCAAATTAATGGAACTGGAGTTGTTCTGGAATGGTTATGCCAAGTAGAAAGACATGGCTTCTTTTTTGCACTTGTCTGAATAGAAGTTTTTTTTCTCTTTCTGCATGGAAACCCAGACCTAATGAAGTGTGCCTTCATGTGGGCTTGTGGTTCTGGACGTCCCTTTCCATTTTGCAGCTCCCTGTGACGTACTGGCCCAGCTGCAAAAGGTGCTGATAAAGTGCCAGCTTGTGCAAAATGAAAGATTAAGACAGCCTTCTTGCCTCTCTCCTAGCTATTTGCGCCAGCCTTTGAGACTCCCCTCACTGTCATTTTGCTGAATGTTCCCTTTTTGGGGTGTTGGGGAGCCCAAAATGGGCAACCTCAGCAAGCCCTTGCACTGATGTGGGGTAATCTCTCCAGGCCATCCCATTAGGACTCCTGAGACCCTTTGTAGCTCTTGGAAAAATCGGTTAAAGTTTAAATGCATGTTCTCTCCTGCAAATTGATAAACTGTTATTACTTTGTTTTCAACGACTTAATGGCTTTAACATTCCTTTTTGACAGATTTTCAGCGTCTGCCTCCCATCCATCCTTTCTTTTTAAAGAAATGTTTTCTTTGGGTTTACTTCAGGTTGAGGAATTTGCATTGTGTGTGACTGTCGCTTACAGTGAGGGAATTCTGTTTTAATCCTGTTCAACTATCATTGAACAGGAAGGAATTTGTTCTTTCAGGTTGATGCAGGAAAGCATTAGTGGTGATAAAAGGATATACTGTTTAAAACAGCTGAGAAAAGCTGCTTGTCTCTATTGCTTTTTCCACCTTTCCTTATCCATGATGGGCTTGGGAGGAGCCTTCACTCACTCAATGACCATGGGGCGGGTCTTCATTGTGTGGAGCAAGGGAAGAGAGAGAGAAAAGAGGGAAGAGAGCTGCTAGCATCCTTTTTGGAGCCTGGTTAATGGCTCAGTTGAAGGTTAGGAATCCTGTGATGTACAAAGAGATTAATTAATGATCTGCACACACAGAGATGAAGCACTAAAATGGGATTTCCTGCTCTTGATTGTCCTGTCTTTTTTTTTTTTTTTTAATTATTAGAAGGATGACACTTCTCACTCTCTTCCTGCAAGTTTCAATCATGCTATTAACACAGTTTTCTAAAGTATGTGAGAAAGCAGCCACAGTCAGTAGTTTAGCCATGCAGACACACATCCATGACTACACTGAGCACCACCAAAAGCATGATTTGTGCTGGTAAATACAACACAGTGCAACACACAGCACTTCTTCAAATCTAAGCTTTCAGCTTTTGAATCATACTTAAGGTTAGCAGATTCTTCACATCTTTGGATAAGTTTTGGGAAGAGAGGTTTTCACAAATGGGACTGAAGGCTGGGGCTGGATTCACTGTTCCATTTATGTGTGGATACTAAAGGAAGCTGACTTTGAATGTGGTCTCAGAATGGAGTAAAGCCACTTAAAGTGCTGTTACAGTTACCCCTGATGATACAGCACCGAGCCAGGGATGCCTAGAAATGAGTTCTCATGCCCTGTGGGCTGCTGGTCGGCGGAGGAATAAAAGATTAAATGGAAATTACAATCCATCTGGAAAGGATTTGTTATCACCCAGGATGGACTGGAGTCAACAAGGGATTTTATTAATTCAATTAATGAAATCTTTTTTCTCTTCCTGCTAAAAAAGAAATAAAAAAAAATAGATAAAATGGCTGAAAAATAAGGTGTCAGTGATGGGATTAGAGAGGTTCCTGCAATTTTGCAGTCATTTGCTTTGAATTACAAATAATTTGAGTGTTCCTTGGGGCACTAATGCTTTCCCCCTCCTCCTTAGTTTCAGGCTATATTTGTAGGCTTTTTTTTTTTTTTTTTTTTTCTTTCTCTAATCAGGCCTGGCCTGTGCCCCTAATTGTGACTATGCAGAGGCTACTTTTTGTAGATTCTATTTCTGGTAGTGTGTTTGGGTGTTTGCCTCCATGTGCCCTTGCCAGCTGCTTCCCTGGAATTAGAGTTTTGCTCCTCCCAGGGTCTGATCTGCCTCTCCTTCCTCCTAAACACCAATGGCTTGGATGTGGCTGGCTGTAGTCACAAGAGTCTTACCAGCAGGATAAGACCCACAAACTACTGTTTTTAGGTACTCAGAGATTTGTGCATTCCTTTTATTTTGAACTAGCTCCTTATCAGCAGGGCACACACCGAACTATCTGGGAGATGCATTAAGTAGTAGATTTTAGGTGAAAGCTTTATTCGTTCCATCTGTAATTAAGTTATTTGTTCCAAACTCATAAATCTCTCCTTGCTCTTTCTTTTGCCACTAACTAACTCATCCTTCCAGCTTCATGTCAGGCACTCTACTCCCTGCTCCCTTTCTAGATCAGGTTTCCTTCACTGCCTCCTTTCTTCTTACACCTTGTGGTGGATGGGATTTTTTTTTTCTAAAAAAAATGCTCCTTTTGTTCCTCCTAGCAGCCTCCATTTCCACGGACTTTTTGTGAAGAAACTAGGTTGTCTTTTCTATTTGCCGAGCATCTTTCTGTCAAGTCAAAGCTCCTAATTTTTGTCTGGCTCCTGACCCTAGCACGATTTTGGCTGTGTTAGTTGCTTGCGGCTAAATTAGCTGGTGCTTCCTTCTCCTCACAGTTCCTTTCCTTTATGCGTCTCGCATGTCCCCCATCAATCACCGTGTGCCAGCCTCGGGGTCTGGCAGGGGCAGCTGGCACCTCCCGCCGCCCCGCTCCAGCCGGGGATCCATCCCACTTTTGGCCCGTTCCTTTATCCCTGCCGGAAGGACTCACGGCTCGTTTTTGTGTGCTTTGTGCTCCGCGGAGCCGGCGCCCTGCTCCCTCGCACACCTTGTTCTGCCCTCGGTGCGGCAGCGATGCTCCTGCCGTGCGAACTGCACTGAGCTGTGCTTAGGTGGTCTTCAGCTTCTCTGCTGCCTGTCACTTCTTATTGCCTGACTCCTATTGTTTCCTGCTCGAGTTCTCCATTGAATCTCTGCTGTGCTCTCAAGTTACGAATCTCGTTCTGGTTCAGATATGGTTGGAAAAATACATTTAAGTTTCAGGGGACACCCCTGAATTTGGACCCCCCCAAAAGAGAAGACTTCCTTTATGAAAAGAAGTATTTGGAGGGGAGAGGGTGATAGTGCTGGTAGGAGTGGCGAGGCTAAAATTGCTGTGGAAATCTAAGCTAGCTCTCTGGGATCAGACACAGCAGTGACACTCCTGAAGATCTCTGTTGCCCTTTTGATCATCAGAAATATTTAACTCTCATACTGCCAGCCCAGGGTTGTGGAAGAGCTCCATCCATTGAAGAGTCCTGGCATTGCTACTGCCTTCCCCAATACATCTGCCTTCAATCCTTAGCCAAGCATGAGCTATGCTTAGTGATATTATCCAAGCAGGGCTGAGGCTCAGGTGAGCTCTTGTGACTTTGTGTGCTATTTTTGAACATTGCTGTTTTGTAATGAGCGAAGGAAAGACAGGTAGGCTCACACAGGCAGTGAGACATAAATGTCTTAATTCTTAGGAAGCACTGTTTGGATCCTTGGAGATATGCTGCAAGTCCACCATGTCATAAGCTGGTGTTAGTGTGCTCTTTTTTCCCTCTTATCCACAAATCACTGGAGTAAGTAGTGTCCAGGTTTGTTTGCTTTTTACTCGGTCAGGGCCCGCACCCTGTGTGCAGCCAGTAGAGTCAGCCTTGACTCTGAAGCAGCCTGCCAGCACTATCAGTAGCTAATTAGAAATCTGCTCTTGTGGTCAGGCTTTCTTTCAGCATGTTAATTAATTTTCCAAACCTCTGTTATTTGGAGGAATGGGACCACTGTGGCGAGATAAGGAAGATCTGGTTTCATTTCCAGGTCTGTTACACTTCTGGATTCCCATCCTTCTGAGTGCCAGTCAGCCCAGTGATAGCTGGAGTGGGGATGTGATCTGGCCCTAGAACATGCTTCTGCCTTTCTCCTCTCCATTTGATATTTTGTATGTGTCCCCCACCTTTTTTTTTTGCATCCTCTTGCGATATCTAATTGATTCTTTATGAGACCTCTGTGCTCCATTTCTTTTCTGTGTAAAAATGTCAGTGCTGTTCAGCATCGTTGCTCTGTGGCAGGAGTCCTTGGGGTCAAGAGGAAGGTTCTGGGTTCGTGTCCTCTCTCTCTCTCTCTCTCTCAGTGCCTAAACTCCCCCAGGGCAGTCTGTGACCCCTTTTTCTCACGCAACTGGGCTGCTCTGTGGGGTTTTGGGGTGTGCGCTTAGAGCCGTGAGCTGGAGGAGGAAATGACTGTAGCCTCTGAATTCTGCAGCATGTCACGTTGTTTCTCTCCTTCCACCTGCAAAACAGAGATAACTACTCTTAACCCATCTGTATCAGAACGGTGTTGAGAGATTTAATTAGCTGCTGTCCACAGGGTTTTGAAAGGTGTGAGAGATATCTGGAGTATTATTAAAGGTCTCACTAAGATTAGCCTTGCTGAGTTCTGCTCTTTCCTGTACAATTACCATGCAGATGTACACAGCGCGTGTGCAGATATGAAATAGTTAAGAGTTTTTGCATGTCTTTAGAAAAGTCATCCCATTAAAACAAAACAAACATCAAAGTGAATCAAGTCCTTTCGAAATAATCTTTCTTACTGTATGTGGTTTAGGACCAGCTGAACCATCTGAAAAGCCAAAGCAGGGCGCGAGAGAGGGAGAGGGGGAGAGAGAAAGACACTTATTTATGTGAAGTCTGTACCTCTGTTCGACTTTGTACAGCCAGAAACTGAAAGAAAGGCATCCCTAGTGTGTCCAAGTTTCTGGTGAATGGCTCCTTTGGGTGCGGAAGTGAGTGCTGCGGATCCTTTCAGCTGAAAGGAACAGTTAATGAGTGTTTCTCTGTTCTGCCCTGCTGGAATGAGACACATCCCTCTTTCTAGGTCACTAAGTTAATCAAGTCAAGGATTTCTGTCCATTGTCCTTCTTATCAGTCACAGCTGCATTTGCATTAGGAAGCTTTCTGTTTCTTTAAGCCTCATTCATGTACTGATTAAATTCCTTCCCGAGTCTGCAAAAGCAAATGTCTAATGTATTATATAGCCATCTCCTGACCCAAGTAAAAACAACATACAGCAGAATATGCTTAAAAACAGAAGAAAGGGGGGAAAAAAAAATCAGTGCTTTGATTTATCTGATCTGCAGTGATAAAACACAGGGGTAAAACAGGTGGAAGCTTATGTTTCTAATGTGTGATTTTTAACTTGATGCTGGCTAGCATCAATATCAGTGTGTACCTGAACAAACAATCTAAGGTGGGAAGTGAAATTGCTCTCCTTGAATGTTTGAGTAAACACTGCTGTAGCATCTCATAATGAACAGCAGTAGCTGTTGCTACGTATTAGATAATAAATTGGTCCTGGCAGCACATTTCCATTTCACAAGGGTGACTGAAGGATAAACTTCAGACAAAAATGCAAAACTGCTACCTTTGTAACCAAACAGCTGTAATCCTTACTCTTAAAAAGTTTGCAGTCTGTCTATGGTTATGCTTTAGTTTCACCACCGATTCATAGTCTTGATGTTTGGAGGCATAACCTAAAATGTCTGTCCTATTGATTATGAGTACAGTTTTGGACAAAATAATGAAGACTTCCTTGTCTCCTTGTGACTGCTGCAGCCCTCCAACATCCCTAAGGGGGCACCTCATTGTTTTGGTTTTTTGTTCCCTCTGGATCTCCTGAGTTACTGGGAGATGTAGGCTTTAATCTTCTGCCAGTACAGTTCTTGCTTTTAACACCGTTGGAAAAATGGCATTGGTAATTTTCTCACCTTTCCAGTGGCTACTTCTTCATTTTCCAGACCTTCTTTCACAGTCTTGGGAAATACCTTTTGGGTAACCACACTTGGACTTTCGTTTTGTTCGTAGTAACATCATCTAGGATTCCCTGCTCAGCAACTCTGTTTTACCCTTCCTTGTAGATTTTCGTGCAGGTTCCTTCACTAACTGCCTCTCTTACACCATAAACAATGCCTTGAAACTTTGAACCTCTTTATCCTCCTCATCCTGGTAAGCATTTATGAGTTCAAGTTCTTTGCAGAGTATGAAGGAGCTCCTTTGGCTCACTTCTTTTTTTTCCCCACTGCTGGGGAGAATGTTTAATGTTTAATTCCCCTCAGCCCTGTAGAATTCAAGTGCAGTGTCCTGATCATGGGGCTTCCCTCAAAAAGCAGCCGAATGGAGGTCAGCAACGCCGACAGGCAGCAGCAGGAGCAGGGTACACCTCAGAAATGGTGTGCACGCTGCTGATCTTAGAAGGCATTACAATGCAGTTGGACCAACCTGAAATATTTTTCCTTTCTCATGAGCCTGCTTCCTGCAAAAGGCTTGGATAGTCTCTGGCTTTGTTCCTCCTAGGCTGCAGTTCAATCAATGTTTCATGTGCATTTGTTTTTGCATTTTAATGCCCATGAATCTAATCAGCCAGTCTTCTGAAATTCTGTAAGTGTCCAGAATTTAGGACCAAGGAAGGGCTCTTGCTGGCCAGTGAGTTGGTGAAGATCAATGGCTGTGCAGTTAACTCTCAAAAACATGCAGACACTTATTCTGAGGAACCATACAGTAATCTCACATCCATTTGAGATAGCCTGTAAGATGGTGAAAGAGGGAAACATTACTTGGCTTTTGCTGAGAACACTCTCAACTGCTACAGGAATTTTTGCCACTGCAGTGACAGTGTAAAACAATTCTGAATCAACACAAGATCAAACATTTGTAAATTGTCCAGAAGACTGACTTTCCACTGAAAGAAATGTTTGTTGAATCAGAATATTTTTGCTTTTGAAAGCTACATAATTAATTTTAATAAGAACACATAAAATGCATTTTAAACTGGAAAGGTTTTTTTGTAAATGGCAATGTGAATCAACATATTCCCACACAGTGTTTTAATTCGACAGTTCATAATTTTGCAAGGGAAAACAGTGCCTCAAAAATATTTGGCTGTGACAACTCTTTGTGTTTAACTGCATTGATAAGAAACAATAGAGTGGTTGTTCCTGTGGATGCGTGTGTGTCTGAAGAAACATGGAGACTGGAACAGCTCAGCCTTTGGAGGTAATAGCTCTGCATTCATCAGGGATCAGTGATAGTTCCATGGGTTCTTTATTTACTGGGTCCTGCTAAGGATCCAGCTCACTAAATATGCAAGATAAAAGGATCTCAAACCTCCAGCGTACATAGGAGCTGATGACAGACGAGCTACAGATTATTTGAGTGCTTTAATTATTTTTATCGTTTGTCCACATTAA
Organism: Oriolus oriolus; assembly: GCA_013400235.1. Lineage (NCBI taxonomy): Eukaryota > Metazoa > Chordata > Aves > Passeriformes > Corvidae > Oriolus > Oriolus oriolus. Next base: position 291,786 of record VXBT01011425.1, on the reverse strand, counting down.
CCTGTGGTTTCTGGAACTGCAGTTTGATTAAAATTCTTTGATTAAGCAGATGAGTTGACAAGACAAATGTTCCTTGCAGCCCTCTGAATCATGATATGAAATTAGGAGCCTTTTCCTTCTTCAGTTTTTGTTCATGTTTTCTCTTCCACCCACAGCCAGGTGGATTTAGGATCACTCAGTAGCGACCTAAACATAAATTGGAGCAGAACCTCTTACGCAAGAATACATAGCAGCAATATCTGTAAAAGGGAGAGAATGGAGTCTCTTAGTATCTTGTGCACTGTAATTTTTTTTTTTAATTGGTGAAATAAACTTCCTAGTTCGTTGTTTAACATCGAAAGAATAATTTTAAAAAGTCAAGCAGAGGCTTTGACAGATATAAATGCTCAGTCTGTTACTGATGGTGTTCAGGCTGCATCTGAACAAAGTTGTCCAATTCCCTTTGTGTTGCTGTAATCAGGATTTGCCTGAAATGGAGGGAAATACGGGAAGAGGCAGGCGGTGTGAGAGAGGATTTGGAGTGGATGGTGAGGGGTACTCCAGCTTTGTGCCTTTGTAATTATGCTGTGAAGTAATGCAGAGGGATAGTCGTAGGAGCAGATGTTTAAGGATATATTGGCACCACAGGAATCTAAGTCTGAATAGGATTTTCCTGACGTGAGGCAGAATCCTTTGAAAACACCAGTGGGCATGGATCTGTAGGCTGGTGTGCACTAGATGTTTTTCCAGTGCAGGTGGTTAACAGCATAGGAAGAAGCTGTGCCACACCACTAGAACTCCTAATTTCAGCACAGACTTGTTGGTAAATAATTTGTTTTGCCTGGGTAACTGGCTTTACAGAGAGAGGATGAGGAAAGCTCTGCCACCAGCAAGCCCTCTCTTACCAGCTTCATTTACTTCATGAGGTTGTTGCATAGGTTTAGTTGGATATGGCTATGCCAAAAAGAGGTTTTGATGAAGCAAGCATTGTTTTTGTTAAACATGAATACTAAACCAGTTTCATCATCGTTTCTGATACTTCTAACAGAGACAGTTGAAGTGATTTGCTGGCTTTGCTCCCTGTGCAGACCTTGGACAGAGGCTAGCTCCTTCAGAAAAGGTCCTCTTTGTGCCTTAGATGGCACAAAGGTCCTGGATGCTTCTCTGATTTCAGGGCATCATTTTGAGCATCAAGGCTATCGCAGTCTGCAAGCTAGATTGCAAACTCATCAGGTCAGGGATGGTGTTTTGAAACCAAGGGGGAAGTTTGGTCCCTCAGTGGGGTCGTCGGACTGATTTAGTAAAAATAATTGTCCTTGTTGGAAAAGGTTATGTAATGAGAAATCTGATTGGATTTGATCAGTGTACAGCTATATTTAAGTGACATAGTGATGTCAGACCACCAGTGCTGCTGAGCAAATGTGCCATGTGGCCCATTTTTTACTTTTTCCTCCTAAAATTTATAGATGAAGGTTCCCCAGCAGGAACAAAGAGCTTTCATTTTGCTCTGTTTGTCTGCTATTTCACTTGATGTAACAAGTTCCAGGTGAACAGGCAAAATGAGTTTCACTCCCATGTTTTTCTTAGGTGCAACCATGTTTTAGCACTTACATCATCAGTAGAAAGTGCTGACTGTTTATCACATCCAAGAGGAACGGGAATAAAAATCTAAAGCAGCCTATGACCCAGTTTCTTAGCACTGGGCATCCCAATACCCCTTAGCACAAAGGTGATCACAGGGGCAAAACCACAGAGGGTTTGATTCACTTCAGTGTTCCTGCACTGGGGGACTGCAATAACTGCTGAAATCGATATTGCTATTCCACTGTACAAACAGAGCCTTAGCAGGATGAATTTCTGTCCTTGGAAACAAAGTGGACATGGATTTACTCACCTAGTCTGTAGTCCTCTTAATTTTACTCATGTGAGTAACTGTTCTTGGCCAGGGGCGTAATAGAATCTGTACTTGTGGCCTGGAGAAATTATTATGCTTTTCCTGTAGAGCTATCTGCCTTCCCCCGCCCCCAATTTCCACTGGAATCTGCCTTGTTTGTCACAGGTCATCCCACATCACTGTGGCTCACCAGAACAATGACAGTAACTCAAGTGCTTGGGTATGGGTGTCGAGCTTTTCTCTCCCTGTTGTTTCATGGCATGACTGATGTTACTTTGCCTTGCTTGAAGGCAGTGGTTAAGAGGGCAGGATGAGCAAAGCTCTGATTGCACGAGATGTAGATATACTTTGGCTATTTCACTGTTAATATCATTCCATGAGTGGTGTAAGAGTGCTGCAGAGTGGAACAAAGGGAAAGTGGGGATGAAGGAGGAGCAGGGAAGGCAGAAGAGAGCAAGGTCAAAACACCACCAGCTGCCCCCAGCAGTGTTTGACAGCCTCATCAAAAGCAAAGGACTAAACTGGTCTTGAAAATACTATCCCTAGACGGTAGAAGATGCTGAGAGTTGCTGAAGCAACAGCAGGATGTTTGCATCCTTGTTGTCATATCCATTTTATTTTTGCTGATGAAGAGAAGACATTTATTGTCTCCTCTAAACTAGGAGTTACTCATATGCTGTACTGGAGCCTTGAGAGTCTCTGAACTGTCTTTCCAAAGCCTTTACTGGCACTAAATCATCTTTGCAAATATATACAATCAAGAAGACAAAAGGACAAGGCTGGGTATGGCTTGTTAGAGACACCAAGGAAAGAGGCTCAAGATGTGATTCCCTCTGCATTACAGAGTTGAGAGCAGATATCAGTGAAGTTAATGCAAGTTAGCAGTATGATGTTCAAAGAGGAGAGAGGCCTAGGGGTTTGCTTTGGTAGGCACAGCAGGTCCTGTAAAGGATGGTGCTGTGGTGGTGTATCCATGCCCTAGCGGAATTACAAATGGCCTGTGTAAGCCCCAAGGGCCACTCCTCCAAGCTCTTCCATCACCAGCTGAGGCAAATGGAGACTGCAGCTTGAGGGGGAGGAGAGGGAAGAAAAATGGTAACATCCTATGGTGAAAAACATCGTGTGGTTGTCCTGGAGTGTTTTAGCTCACATTCTTTTCTTCTTTTTCTTTTCCATCCCTAGCATCACTTGGAATTAACTAAAGTTGTGGGTTTAAATTTGTGTAATTTACTCTTGCTTGGAGACATGCGTTGGTGTTTTAATGTACCTTACTTGGTTTGATCATAAGTCAATTAGGAGCAGGTAGAAACTAAACTGATTCTGTCGCTCTTAACCAGGGTTTGTATCAGCTTAACTAAATTAGTTTAATTAAATCACACACTACTGCATTCCTCAGTACTCAAAAACAGTGCCTGTGCTTGTGCATGTGTAACGCCGAAGGTGCACGTGTGCTGAATATGGATGACATCACGTGCAAGAAAATTTCTGAATAACAACCTGCGTATCTGTCTGGGCATTTATAGGTTGTCAATTACTCTGATGTTGTGTCTAATAGGGAGATGAAAATCCCCCTATAAATTCAGCTCACTGCTTTGGCGGCTTTGCTGACAGACTAGTAAACAATTTCTATGCAGAGTGCGATTTTCTAGTTTAGGAATGGAGCCACTTAGATTAGAACTCAGTGTTTTAGTGAGAAATGTCTAAAACGTTTACATAACCTATTTACATATGAATACAAACATTACAGGCTTTATATTAACAGCCCTTGTTGTTGCTCATTACTATGCATAGAAAAAGACATCAGCATTTCTAGTAGCATCTACAAAATTATAAATATGTGATAGAGTAATTACTGATTTGGAAATCCAAATTATATTAAAATGATTGTAGCATCTGTGTCTCCAAAAACCTCTCCATTTGTCAATTCTAATCTTCTATTGCTTAGGCAATAAACATGAGTCTGATGCCTATTTACAGAGTTTTGTATGAATCCCACCCGCCCCTTGAAATTTAAAAAGAAAGTGGAGGAAGGAGTGGTTTGATATCAAGGTACCTGAAATTGGTCAATAGCTGTTCCTTTCACCTTTTCTTTACCCCACAAAAATAGGAGAATTGATGATAGATGTTGCAGATTTATCTGAAGCAACCAGGAGCTGCCAGGAAGATCATTCTGGAGCTGATGAGATTCTGCTCGCACCGTAAAAACTGCCAAGGAAGTTCCTTCCAGAAAACAAAGGGATCAGTTCAGGGCTGATCCTTTACTCTTTTTACTGCAGCCCTACTTGAGCCAAATAGTTATGAAGGGACTCCTGTGAGCCAGGGAAGCTTTTGGTGTGCTCCGTGGCACGAGTGAGTGCAAGTCAAGCATTACTGTGATGCAAAGTAGGAACCACGGAGAGGTTCTGATGCTCTTCATTGTAACAGAGCTTTACTTCCAGACGAGACCCTGTAGATCTCAGCAGGTTTGGGCGCAGATTTCCCAGGCCAGTAAATAGTTATAAAAGTAGCATGTTTTTTTTCTTCTGTGGCTCTTGAAAGACTTTGCAGGGAGGTCAGTGTCATGCCTCCAGTGGTGCGGAAGAGCAGAGATGTCCCCCATAAGGTCGCTGTGCCTCACAACAGAAATCTCAGTAGGGGCTCCTTCGCTGCTCCCTGTCTGGGCTTTTGGCCACGAGAAGACACCACCCAAAGGAATTTATTCATGGCTGATAACTGTGGTTATTTGTTGGAATGTCTCCTTCCAGGTTTTTTGGTCCTGGACCAGAATTCTGGCAAGGGGAGTCAAGAGGAGATGATTTGCTTGGAAATAATGTGCTGCCTAGGCAGAGCAGTTGCTAATGATGTGGGTGCTCTGATAAGCTGGGCAGGGATTGACATTGTCATGCTGACCTTTAAGAAGGTCTTTGGGAACTGGTCCATGCTTTTCCCCTTGTCTGCTGATGGAGAGTGAATGCTTCATCTGAAGTGGTATGTTTTCCCTGGCACACATGTCCCAGTTTTAGCTGAGCCATCCATGACTCCCCCTGTGGCTTTAATTATGGCGCTGCCTCTAGTTGTCATCTCTCTTTACACCTTCTACTTACACCACACAGGGACTTAAAGGCTTGTATGTGCATAGTAACGGTTCCACGAGATGAAATGCTGCTGTATAAATAAAGCATTCATCACACCTGCAAGGGAGGTTTGAATGAAATCCCACATAGTTTTACTGCATGAGCAGTGAAAGATCAGAAATGACAAATGGGTTGACAAATGGTGTGCAGTGCATAAATAGCATTATTTATTTGCTCAGTCGTGTCGGAGTGAGTGAGATGAGGCTTGCTGGTGTTTTGAAAGAGTTGTCAGAGCATTTGTAAAGGCAGAGGCCGCAGGATCAAGCCCCAGCCCCTGGCACTAGCAGGTGGGCAGCCATTAGCTGGAAAACCAAAGTGTCTTTTCTCCCAGGCCGCGTGGTTGCAGGGAGTGACACTTAGGATGAGACTGGTTGAGACAGAGGAAATTTCCAAGCTGGTCAATATTTTAGGGTTTGCCTGTCAGTGTGTTCACACTGAACTTTCTCAGCCCTGTCTGTATGTCTGTAGTGGCTAATTTATTACCATGGCTATTGGCTGTTTGTACGTGACACTTCAAAAAGCCTGGGGTAAGATAAAGTCTGTCAAAAACACAAATGAGGAAAAGCCTCATCTTCTCAACATTTGGACGAGAACTGGCTTTCAGTGGATGCACTGAGAAAAGAGAAGGAATAATTTGGATGCCACGTGTATCTTAACAAGCAATTCTTGTTAACATTAACAAAGAGAATAAAATGCTGTTGCTCACCTATTATTTTACTGCATTCAGGGTTAGCAGTAGTTAATGTATGGAGGGTTCTGTTGACCCCAAGGGTGAGCTGAGTTGTCCTCACCCTGACTGCTCGTTCTCCAGCACCTGAGATCTGTTCTCCACTGCCCCTTGTTACAGGCAGGCTGCAATATGGACTACCAAAGTACTGCAGGATTTTAAGTCACCATTCAGAAAAAGTGGAGCCCCTTCCAAAGAGAAGAGGCTTGGACTTCACCACCATAAGGGATGCTCTGCTACAGGCTGGGAACTAAGCCTTTACAGCCATCCAAGGAATCAAATCCAGTTCTTTCAGATCCACAGAACAAAATCTGTGGTAGTGAATTACTGCAGAGAGCAGGGACAAAGTAGCTGCAAGCATCGTCAGACCAGTATGCTTGGCACTAATGATCCTGACAGCATGCAGACTTCAGAGCTTCTTGTGACTTTAAAGTCTGGGAGGTGTCATGGCATTATTAACAGCTGCTTGCTGTGAGCTGCTGAGCTGATGCAGAGGCCCCAGTGTCACATGGCTGGGGGAATTGCTTCTTGGCGCGTGGCTGTCCCCTCTGCACCCATGCCTTTGTCTCCTGAAAAGAAAAGGGAGCTTTATAAATATAAATGTCAATAGGGCACATGTGGAATTGGATGTGTCAAAACATCCAGTAGCAGCTTCGGGGTCACAAGCATCCAGCGGAGAGTTCAGTAGGGCCAAAAGCCAGTTGGCAAGTTACCCTTGGCTGGGAAACACAGCGTGAGTCGATGTGTTCAGAAGTCATTTCTGGTCATGGTGCCAGTGCTGAAAAGCTGCTCGAGCCATGGCCCCTGCTCAGCAAGGGACACTTTTTGGGTTTTCTCCCTCACTAGGGAGAAATTTTCCCATTACCTCACCAAAGTTTGTCTGAGCATCCACAGTCAGTTCAGTGAAAGTCCAGAGAGTCTGGGCAGCTGGTAAGTGTTTTTGTCTGGCTCTTTGCAGTTCAAGTGCTTGCTTTCATTACTTTTACAAAGCTGGGGACAGATTTTTCTCCTCAAAACTGGATCTGTTGGTAAGTCAGAGCAGACGAGCTGTTTGTGTGAGGGCAGGAGGAGGGCAAGACAAGCATTTTAAGGAGAGGGTGGTTAGGATGTAGCATGCGGCTGATAATCCTGTAGAGAAGTTGGCCACAGTTACAGTGGATGAGTGTGGGTCATGTGTGGCATGGTCCTTTCTACCAATTTTTTCCAATCTTTTAAAACCTTAATATTCAAGGCAGCCTTTGGGTGGATGGTTTGGGGAGTCTTTCTGAGGGCATGAACTGGTGAAACTCTTTACGTATTTTCTTAGTACAGAAAATACTTGACTGTGCACTCCTGCTACCCAGCTCAGACCCTGTTAATGGTCTGTGGTGCCTGTAAAGGTCTGTTCACCCTCTCAATTTCCTGGGATGTGGATCATGCCTGTGGGCAGCTATAAGGCCAGCACCATGTTTGGGTTTTTTTTTTCCCCAGGAACAGGTTCCTTTTTTGCTTGTTGCAGTAAAGTGAATAGTTGATGCCTTCCTCCTGCAAGTGCTGAAGTACTCATGACCCAGCCTATGATGTGGTTGGGAACAAACCATGTTGCTCAGGTGTACAGTAGGTCTCCTAAGATAACAGGTATCAGAGGCTGTGGTACTCTCCACCCTGGTGATAGGTGGCAGAGCGAACTAAGGGTACCTCAAGGAGCACTGATGCATGAAAATATCCTCCATCTTCTTATCCTTCAAATGCAGGGAGGACGAATGTGATAGTGGGAGCTATGCTCTCTTGGGAAACCCCACTGACAAATCTGAGGGCTTTGCATGGCAGAAACAGTGCAGCTCCCTGTCATAAAACGGAGAATTTTATTTGCTTTTATTAAGTAACAGAAGCTTAATTAAGTTTCTCCTGAATGTAATAAAACAATACAGCTGAATGTAGGTCAGTCCCAAGTAATTGTTTCACTGCTTTAGCAGCTGTTTAACTAATGCTCGAGTGTTAAATAGGAATGCTGATATTTTATTTCTTTTTTTTTTTTTTTTTTTTTTTTTTTTTTTTTTTTTTTTTTCTGTTTTAGAAGGGGCTAAGTGGTCTCTTTCTCAGGGGACTATGAGGTTAGCCTTGGCCCTTTGAACCTAATTAATCAATGGTGAGGCTTTTCCAGGGCTGGCTGTGGAATGCTCTTTAATTGCTCACTTGTGCAGTCATTTGTTTTGTTTAACCTGCGACGGATTAAACTCGGTTATAAAGGTCCTTGCTTCTGTTGTCAAACAACTCCAGCCACGCAACAGCAGGCTCTCCGCTTGATTCCCGACCCCCCGGGGATGGAGCAGGGAGAGCAGGAGGGATATCTCCACTCCGCCTGGACACACTGGCATTTTTGTGGGTCCCCCCATCACTGCCAGTGAGCTTCCCAGGGTGTGCTCCTGGCAAAGGGAGGATTATTAGCTGTTAATATAACCCAAGAATTCTCCAGATATCTCCCTCGCTTTCTTTCATTAGATGTGAAACTTTAGAGACAGAAACTTTAATGATTTTCTGTGCGTGTGTGTAATCCTGTATGCTCCGCTGGGACCCCTCTGGCATCCCATGTCTCCGAACAGCTGTCAGGCAGCTCAGATGCTTCTCCAAACTGCCAGTCTCCAAAAATATTTCCTTCTCTTCTCAAGTATGGAATTTCTCTCTTGAGTCAGAGAGTCTGTGCAAAGCAATGGTGGGTTTCGGTGACAAAGTTAAAGCTGCCCAGAACATTAGGGCCAGAAATAAAATCTTTTAAACCAGTTGGGGTGGTGACCAGGGCTGTGAATTTCCAGGCTACAGTGAGACTCCGCTTTCTCTTTCAGCCCCAGTGAATTGTTGTGAGACATTGTGTTTCTTGTAATGCTTGCCATTAGCATTCAAAAGAAAGCTAGATCATTTTAACATGTTTCAAAAAGGGATGTTAAAATTTATCTTCCTTTTTATTAGATCCACTGCAGCAAGGCACCCAGTGGCTTTAGAAATGTAAGTAATGAAAAGCAGAGAACAAATGTTAACTATAGAAATGATTTATGGAGACATCTGATGAATTTATCCTGCATCTTTACCCTTTTCATCCATCTCCCTGGACTTCAGCTAGTATGTCTGAGCAGCATCAGTCACATATTTTAAAGCTGACTTGCTGGAGACATGCTCCATGCTCTGGAATGTGGATTTCCCAGTTTTTGCCCCACCTAAGGCTCCCATACAATCCTGTGTAGGCTTTTTTTAATTTTTTTTTTTATTTTTTCCACGGAACTCTCTGGGTTGGATTACTGAAGTAGGCACTCTGTGACACAGCCTGCTGCCTGAAAAATGCTTAATAGCTGTCAGCTTCAACTGCTCCCCATGAGAATTGAGGAGTCCCAGGCTGTGCTCGAACAGCTGGCCCTTTCTGTAGCTCCTCTAGGAAGAAATGAGCTCTTTGGAAAAATCCAGCCCTGGTGGGAGGCAGAGGCTTTCTGGAAAACTTGGCCTTTGAGTTTAGCTTCCTCAAAGGAAGCGGTCTTACGTATAGCGAGTTTAGTTCTTTAATTCTCGGGCAGGCTCTGTATTATGAAATAGTGAATCCTCTGCTAACAAAGTATTTTCCACATCCTCACAAAGAAGACTTGAGGTTTCGCAGAAGCCGCGTTCCTCTGCTCCTACCAGCTGTTGTCCTGCAGGTGTTCAGAGGCCCTTTTCCTATCAGACTTTTCCTCAAAGGAGTTTTTTTAGCCAAATCTCTGTTTTTTAAACATATGTTTTAAAGGCGGATAAGGTATGTAATGAGCAAGCGGTGTCCCTTTCAGGATGGTGGCCACATAGGGAGAGGTGGGAGAAGAACTGGTGCGCATATATAGCTGATGGATGGATGGATGGATGTGCTGAAAGCTGCCCTGGGGAAGGACAAGTGTGGAAGGAAATGGAGGGGGGGGTGGATTGAGAGGGTAGAGGTGTGTGATCAGACTTCCCCCAGCTTAGTGCTGAGCACAGCGTAAGAAACCCTCTCTGGAGCTGCTGGACATACGTTTTTAAAAATGCTTCCTTCCATCCCTTCCTATGTTGCTGCATGCAGCCTCCAAATGTTCAGTGCTATGTTTAGACATTTTGAGCAACTTCATAGTGGCTGTTTCAATACATTTGATATTTGGCTTTTTTTTCCCCCCCTTTCTATTTACTTCTGAATATGCTTTGGTTGGGCAATGCAGAGCTGGGAAGTGTATGAAGGTTTTGTGACACTGTGATTTCTCTGGAGCTTAGAATCAAAGTGCAGACTGCCTTTATTCAAGCTTTGGGCTGAAGATCAAAGAGGCAGCATTGGTTGTGTTGGAATAAAATAAAAAAAGAAATCACTTTTGAATATTGAATAACATACTTAGTTCATTTCAGGATTATTTTTTGAGAAAGTTTGGTTTGTTTCTGATTATTATTTGTGTTACTTTAGTGCCTGAGGCACAGAGAGGGCCAAGTTTCCTTTGCACGAGGTGCTGTACGAAATCAGGGGCCATGAACAGATGCTGTATTAATAGCACACGATGTGGCAGGCTGTTTGAGGCTGTTTGTTTACTCACTAATATTATCTTTTTGTCTGAATTGCTTTAGCCATGGTGCTAAATTCACAGCCTGTCACATGTTGATCCTGTGTTTCATTTGGTCAGGGAGCTTACTTACCCTGCTGCCTCCCTCCCCCCCCACCACCAAGAGGCTGAGGGCCAATTGCCATCTTAATTAAAATCCATGGACCTTTTCTTAAAAATCACCTCAGTGTTGTGCTATTGGCAAGTGCGATGAAGAGAGGTGTTGCTCTGTGTTATAGAAGTAGTACTGCCTGGGTGCCTTTGGTTCACTCTTTAGTTCATCAGGGAGGTGCCCAGCCCTGACCTTCTGCGCTGTTTGGACGAGTTCATTTTTGTTTCATTCAGTTATTATGTCAAATTTCAGATGAAGTGCAGTACAAATTATTTTGGCCCCAAACCTTTCTTTAACCCTGTTTGCAGAGGTGAAAGGCTAATATGTTAAACCTACCAGCCCATGCATACAGATTACTTTGGCCCCTTTAGAGACAATATTCTCTGATTTCAGTTTTATCTTTTGCAGGAGCTGTTGAGTGGCTGGGATGGGGGCGCTGGGTGGTGACAGTAAATGGCAGCAGTAACATGACAATTAGCGAAGGGGCGTGTAGTGGAAGTAATACCGGATTTTCCTTTGAAAACAGGGTGGAGTATTTATTTGAGACTTTTTGCTAATATATTTAAAATGTTTCTAAATGTTCATGTTCAAATTTTCTTTCTGCTCAGCCAGTGCTGAGCAGCAGGCTCGTACCTCTCAGTGCTAGAGGGCTGCAGCACCTTGGTGTCAGGCAGAGCATTGCTCCCTGCGCTGCAGGCTCAGTGGACAGGCAGGTGATGGTAGACTGAGGGTCTGAACACACTTCAGAGCTATTGTAGGGAAAATAACCTATTGCAACTGGCTCTGGCTATCCCAGCTCTGGATAGCTGCACTAAAGAAGAAAAAATGGGCTTTAACTCCCACTGACTTGTGTTAAAATGGCAATGAAGACAAAGTGATGTGGAGTGCCAGCTGAAATTCAGCCCAGATCTCCTTTAGCCTTTAATTTGACCTCCTAGCCCAAATTAAAAACCAGATTGTTTTCTGTTCACAGTTATTTTAACTAGTGTTAAGTCTGGCTAAACCGATGAGCTTTTTATTGCTTGGTTTGTTTTAGGTGTTTGCTCTCCTCTCCAGATACCCCGACAGTGTTTTGTAAAGTGGTTTTTTATTAGGCTGCTACAGAAGTTTATGGAGTTGGGAAAACTGGAGTACCTGTAAAAGGGCAGATGTAGTTCTTTAAAAGATGAGCTTTACAGTCTTAAGGCCTGGCTGGTGTGGTGTTTAGTCCTGAGGACCATCCAGTAATGTTAGCCTACACTGCAAACCTGGCCTTGCTTGTGTCCTCAGCTCCCTGCAGCTGGAGCAACACCGTGACTCCTTGAGATGTGCTCGGTGCAGATCCGTTTTCCACGCTGACCCAAACTTTTTGTCTGAATATACCCAATGGCTCGGGCAGATTGTAGTTCTGTTGTTCTTGCCCTAAGGATGAGAGTCTCTTTTACCAGGCTTGTGTTCAGGTTTCCTGTAGCTGCAGGGGTGCTGTGCCCTGGCACATCGGCACAGGGCTCCTGGCAGGTTCGCCTGTTGCCCTACACATTCATTGCCTTTGGGGGTTTTACCTCCTCTCCTCACTGTGCTAATTGCACAGAGATGGGGGAAAAGAAATCTGAGGAAACTATAAAATGTGAGAGGCATTACATGACAAAGCACAGAGGAAACAGCTTTTGTTGCTTGGGGGAACTCTCGTTTGGAGGTTGATGATGAATCACATCATCCCCACTGGCAGGTCCTGCCCTAGACCTCAGATTACTGGCCTGGGGAGTCCCTCGCAGCTGAACAGATACACCATGTTCAGGGGTGCCCCAAATTTCTATTAAAACTCTTACATCTTGTGAATTTGCTGTTAAATGCCTCTTGTTAAATTTTAAGGGCCTTATCAATGAGTTGAAACAGTGCAATTACTTTTTTGGTTTTTACTGCGTAAAACTGGTATTTAATTTATTTCCAGGACCTGTTTTCCTTCTTGCTCCCAGGCTCTCCATAACATATCAAGGTAGTCCCTTTGGTGACCTTTGCAGTTCATATTTAGTTTGGCTCTGCAAGATTTTTCTGGTGTTTTGCTGGCTGGGGTTCTGGGGTGGTTTTGGTGGCTTATTTTTCTTCAATTTTCCTTTGTTCAATATAAAACAACAACAAGGGGAATGAAATGGGTTGGAGCCGTAGAAAGAGGACTCTTTTTCCCATAAAACTTTGTACGATTTTACAATAATCATAGCAGTTTAAATTTATCTCGTTGGCATATCTGCACAGAGGCACTCGGTGAGGCTGCAATTGGAGTGCTCTGCCTCATCTTGTATTAGTTTGATCACATAAGAAGCAGCCTATCTGACAGCTCTAGCACCTGGATAATTAAAACCCGTCAATAAAACAACAGAATGCACTGTGTAGTGGGACTCGTCTGTGCTAGCATTAAACACCGCAGATAATTATACCGCGGCAGAGGTTGGAAAGCCAGCCTCTCAGTGCTCTGAAAGATCAATAAAAAGGCTCATTCATAATGAAAAAAATGCTAGAGAAACTGGATTTTCATCTCCCCGTCGTTACATCCTTTGCTTTTAAGGTTTTGCAGAGGCAGAAAAAGATTCTGTTGAGGAATTCTTTGTTTCTGAAAGCTGAACAGGTGGAGGATTTAGCTTTGCTTTTGTGCAGCATATTACTAAAAGCAAATGTGCTGAACCAAAGTCTTTTCTCGGGGATTACAGTTCTATTCTCCCCTCTCCTCTGCCTCCACTGCCTCCCTTCTCTGCTTGCTTTTTTTTTTCCTTTCCCCCTTATTTGCAATCCATCACGTGAGCTCCACTTTTGAGTGAAATTTCTCTTTGCTTCCTATTTACTTTCTCCAGGGCATTATTATTTTTTTTTTTTTTCCTCTTGGCTCTTCCTAAAGGGTTGATCTGGAAATATCATATATTGACAAGGGAGAGTACACTCCTGGCTGACTTATTTGCTGTGACAGCCTCTTTCTTAAAGCACTCATCCAGAGAGGAGATTTTTGTGTTCCAGGGAAGGAAAAGGATGTCTTGCAGCGTTGCCATGAAGCATAATGAATTCAGTCTGTCTGTTACTGTAAAACCATTAGAAAAGCATAATAGACCTTGAGAAAGAGGCTTAGATATTGATGTCTTGGCTATATTAGCATGCCTGGGCACATGATGGCTGCCTTGTCTTTGCAAAAAAAAAATGAAGTCTGTGTAAAGTAGGTGTTTCAGCTGGGGTCAGAGAGAAAGAGTGCCTTCTTTTCTTTGGCAGCTGGTGCTCATGAACACAGGTGAGTGGTTTGGTTGGCACACGTGGGCATTGAGAATCCCTTGCTGGAAGCTGCTGTAGGTGGAGGGTAGCACCAGCTATGAGTGGGGTGTGTTAGCAGAGCATGGGCTGGATATGGCAGCTCAGTATGTGCTGTACAAATCTAAGGTCATGGTTGCGAAGTTTTCCAATCTTCAGGGTATTTAAGAGCCTGCTGTTATGAATGGATGATGTAGGTTTAAATCAGCTGCTGCCTTTTGCCCAGGCCTCTAGCAGCAGGCAGTCACGTTATTGAGGTGTCCAGCACCCCAAAACCCACTCCTATTCACAAGTTCTTTAATAATGGCTGATTTGGTCTATTATAAATTGGATTATTTATTTATAGACACAACACTAACAGACATAAGACTTAAGACAAACTATCTACTACACAGGGATACGACAAAAAAGGGAATACCAGTATATACACACAGAGTTAAAGGTACTATTTAAATTACAGCTAGCTAGGAAATAGTATCACTTAGGATTCAATGTTTCTTACCATCCAATTCTTGATGGAATACACATCGAAAATCTTCTCTCTCAATCCCTGGAGAAGTGACCTGGAGTTGCGCTTTGCTCCAGGGAGAAATCTCCTCACACCTTCCCAAAGGAGTGTATAAGAGATTTCTGCCTCTGTGATAATTGTGTGGGCTTTTAGAGACACAAGAACCGTGTCATTTGGCCAAGACTATCTCTTTCATCTCTTTTCCACATTTGCTTTCCAGACTAAGACGTTGATTCTTAGCTGTGGGCTGGAGCCCTTTGGCACCAGAGATTCCCCATGCTGGGCTTGTGACCCACCCAAGATATCTCTTGCATATGCGCCAACCATCTGTGGCAGAGGGAGGGGGTAGACATGTCCTTCCACACCTACTTTGGACTCTGGCAGTCTGTGGATTCAGAGGAGGCAGGTGGCTTCCCCATTTGTAGTAGTTTCCACTGTGCCCTGTTCACAGGAGCTTCTGGTGTTGCAGAAATTGTTGCTTCACCTCTGAAGGGCTTGTCTCTGAAGGGTAAGGAGAAGGAGGGTGTGTTGGGATGAAATGAACGTTTGAGCCTCCAGGCTTGTTGTGGAGCTGTGCATGGATCCTGGTTGCTCTTCTCGTGATGTCCCTAGCACGACAGGTGCCTGCCTCCGTGGTTTGGGCACCTGTTTTTATTGTCTGGGCCAAATGGTCCCCTCCTAGATGGGGAGTTGGAGGGCTTGCTGGTATTGCACCTGCAATGATTCATGCTGAAAGGTTTTTGTTTGGTATTGATCTTTTATTTTGTGATGCCTTTGCATTTTCGTTCTGGCAAACATATTGCCCCAGACATGTTGCGGCTGATGTTGTTGACATGTCTATGCTATTAAAGTTTCCAGAAAGGCCTAAAATAACTTGCCAAACTATTATCTTTTTCCTTTCTGTGTTTCTTGCTGAATATGTTAACAATGTCAGCATTGAAAAAAAAAATAAAGATATCACAGCAGAAATAAGCAGCTGTTTATGTCTAAAGAATTTCTGCTTCACTATCACAAGATGACCTTGTCACTTAAAAATCATAAAAATACTTCCAGAGAGAAGAAATGGAAGTTTGCTGAAGGGAAATGAAGTTTTGGTGTTGTTTTTCGTTAAAGTCTGAACAGAATTGTAAGCAGAGCTGAGCCCTGCAGCTGGTCCTGAACTCAAATGCTTCCTTCAGTCCCACTGCTATAAATGCAAAACAAATGCATATGAAATATTATTCCTGTTTCACATTAAAACTCCTGATAGTAGTTTTCCACTGGAACTGGGAGAAGTTCTGCAAAAATAATCCATGTTTTCTGTTACAGTGTGTTTGTTACACTGAATTGACACCTTGCTTCTAGCTTAAATGCTTTTCCACATATCCAGGTGGAAAGACAAAATGGGGGTCTTAACAAGTAGGAATAAATGCATCTGGAAAGAATGCATGGGGACCACCGCCTTTCTTTTTTTTCTTTCTTTTTTTGTCTATTTCTTATTCTTGCGACTGCAACAATTTACACTTCTCCGGGTAGGGTGATTTTTCCTCTCCAAAACATAGATGTGAATAACATGAACTTATGTCTGTGAGATGATGGATGCTTAAAGGCTGCCAAATACCTTGGACTGACTTCTAGGAGGGTTTGGAGTACTCTCTTTTCCTGAACATACAGGAACATGCAGGAATCGGTGTCTCAAGTCAGGCTGAAAATGTTGATCTTGGGTTATGCTTTGGTTTCTGCTCTCTTGGTTGGTCTTGCTGAGCTGTGTGGACACTCTTGGTTCAGGGAAAGTGTCCACAAATCCCAGCAGCAATTATGGAGTAGGCCCAAGACATGCAGAGGGTCTTTGAGAAGCAGTGTCTTTGCTCACGTGCCCACCTTGCACTTCAGGGCATAACAGGGAGAGGGGAATGATGGCAGGTAGAAATAAGGACTGCGTAATAAAACAAACCAACACACATACACACACACACACAAAAAGATGGCTGTAAATTTCTTGTCAGATTTCATAATAAATGGCAACAAGGTGAACTAAAACCACTTGAGGGGCTACTTTAACTCTCCTGGGTCTCCAGAACATTTAAAAAGCTGGACAAACTAATAAAATGGAAACTGTTTTTTTAATAGCGTAAAATTGTCTGTCTGGTCCCCTAAATTCCCAGATTCCTCCCACAGTTCTCATGTTTGCTTGGCATCAGAGCATATGGAGAATGAGGAAATAGCCCAAGAGGCCAGGGTTGCCTAGGAAAGTTGCAGCGTGAGGGCAGTGCAGGGGGGAAAGAGATGGTGTTTTCTTTGAAGGAACTGATGAAGAATCAGTGCTAGAAATAAGAGGTGCTTGTGAAAGGGCAGTAATAAGCAATATAGATGGGTGTGAAAAAGGTGGCTGTAGTTTTTTGGGGTGCAGTTGTGCTAAAGCCAGCAATGCAAGCAGTTCCTGTGCTGTTGGAGAGGAATCCAGCGTGATGCAGAGCAGCTGTTCCCACTGTATAGCTAAGGGACCTGGGCAATGTTTCTGTGATTGCCCAGTAGAGCAGACAGATTCATACTTGAGCTGGTGCACTGCTGGTTCTCACAGCAAATTGTACCTCCAGTAGTTAGCAAAGATCTTCCCTCAAGAAAAGAGTAAAAAATTAAAGGGAAAAAATAAAAGGGAGGGGGAGGGGAGTGGGGTGGGCAGTGGCAGACAGGACATGACAGAAAAAACCCCAAAAATAAAAAAAGGGATCCTTGCTGCATTTACTGGAAAGGTCAGTACCCAGCACTGAGCCTCATAACTTGCAGGAGTTTGGAGCAAGTATTACAAAGACCCAGGCGCCAAGAAATCCCAATATTCCATGTAAAATCCTGTGATTTACAAGGAAGAGCTCATGGCCTGGTTTGCTGGAAATGGAGTATGGCATGAATACATTATGGTTTTTCTCCCTGTCATTTTCAAGGCTACAGATTCATCATCTTTTACAGAGCTCCTTTCCTATGTCACTTCTTGCATGTCACTTGGTGTCACCTGGGCCTTTAATCTGTCTGGAAAGAAATATGACAAAACTGAAGGGACCAAGAAGCTGTTGTGAAAGGGATAAAATGTATGAGCAAAAGCAGAGCAACCAGAGCTTTAATGATGAGTGTTTTTTACCTCTTTCTCCCCTTAAAATTTCCATAGCCTGATGTCTGACAGTAATAGTTCATTGAACAGGCATTAGGTTTTTTCCTATGGTTTTTAGTATAAATTGCCCTCATTCCTTAAGTGTGCTGGAATGAGAAGCCTGCATGTTTCACCCTGGGATGATAAAAGGAAGTGCCAAGTGCCCGACACAGTTTTGCTGTCCATAGGAAAGGAGTGTGAAAAAGAGAGGAGGTTGAATTCTGGTTTTCACGTTGGTATTTTTTGGGGGGAGGTTGGTTTTTTTTTAATATGAACCCTTTTTTAGTTAATTTTGTGAGGAACTGACACCACATAGTATTTGAGATTTTATTTGGGGAGTTTTTCATTTGGTTTTCTGTGTTTTCTCCCCAAGGTGGCACTGATAATTTGATCTCACCCTTCTTTGCAAGTTTCTGTGTTTGGTAGGCCTTGCCACTCCCCATTCCAGGAATGTGTAGGGGGGCTTCAGGATGTCCTAGAGTTGGGTGAAAAGCTTTTGCATTTCTGTGCATCCTGCCTTCCCCATTCAACCCCTTGTATCATGATGCTTTTAGTCTCTTTGGTGATATTGCAGAAGGCAGCATGCATTTGGGGAGGTTAAAACTGGTGTTCACAGATAACTTTCTAGGTTGTGTGTTTTCACTTCTGTTTTATGTGTCCAAGTTCTTGCTTTAAGAAAAAGGGCCACAAGGAAATGCTTAAGCATTCAAAGCAAATGCTTCCTTGCAAACAGAAGGAAAATGCATCACAGATTAACCCTAAATGTGTTTGTTCCTCCCCCCACCTCCAATTCCTCATAGCTGTGGGTCTTTAGTCCTGATTTTGAAAGGCGTCTTTGATCCATTGCTGTTATTCCATGTAATGTGGTCAGTGCTGTCCCTTCAGCCAGGAAGACTATTGATTAGACCAGTGAAATTGCTTTTTGAAAGGCACATTGAGCCCAGTAAAGGATTTTTGTTGAAAGTGAAATTTTGGATGATGTTCAAAGCCTCTCCTGGAAAACTACCCACTTGCATGGTCCAAGCAACCTGTGATATCCCAGCATGGGTGCGGACCGTTCTCTTTTTTTGTCAAGAAAATTATTTTTCTATGTGTATAATAAAACTAGTCACTTGCTGTGACAACTGTTGTCTTTCATCTAGAAAACACGAGAATGTCCCACCCCTCTGGATTATCTGGTATCCAGCAAAACAGCCTGATGAGCAAGCATATCAGCTCTTATTAATCTTTCCATAAAATTAAAGAAATTATGGAGCTTAAGGCAGTCACTAATGAATCAATTTTAATTTATAGGCTCAAATAAAATCCACATTAAGGCTGACAAACTGTAGCCTCAGGTAAACATGAAGCATTTCCACTGCAGACCTAAATGAATTCTGTGCTGGATGTCACAGCTTCTGCCAGAAGAGCAGGAGGGTTAGGGGTCCCATTTCACATCACAGGAGGCAGAATCCTAAAGAAAGTAAATGCAGTGGTCTAGCCCTTAGGAGGTCTCTTTCTGGCATGAAAAAGCAGAAAAATCAAATACTAATCATATTTCTCTCTCTTTTTCTTTTTTTTTTCTTTAAGCAAACGAAGAAACAGAGGATTTTTCTCTGTAGAATCACTGTTTGCTAAATGTTTTTGCATCACCAAATTACACTAGAGTTGTACATTAGGGGTCCTTGTTCCATGAAATCAGAGGCAAATGTGGGTTTCTACACATGCACAAGTCAGTCACCCATGGACCTGTATATGTGCCTCAGGAAGAGCATCCTGCAGGATCCAACCTCTCTGTGTGTGCTCTTAACCTGAAAGAAGCTCGCTGCGGCAGGCAGGGTCACTTCCTTCTGTGTGTCTTCTTCATGGAGAACAGGGCTTGCTTTTTTGGAAAAAATATCTCATTTCAGGAGATACATCCATGCTGGGCAGAATGATAGAATAAAACTTAGCCATTTGTGCTTTATGCAAGGGTGTTGTCTTGTGAATGGTTAGACTGGGAAGCTTCCCTAACAGGTCTTGCATGAAAAACATTATTTTGGTTTTTAGACAGCTTATTTGGTGATGTTTTTTTTTCCCCCACTCAAGTGTTGCTGTTTTTAGTCTTTGCTTTGGCTTAAGCAGTATTATACAAGATAACTGGTTTTGTGGGAAGGTGTTATAAAAATATTGTAAAACATATTGTTATACCTGCTATAAAACATGAAATGTTTATTTTTTTGCCACCGTTGTTGGTTTAGTCTTTGCATTTATTTTTGGTGAGGATGCTGGTATTAAAGAAATATCTCCTGGAGCAGAAGGGTTTTGCCACCATGCCTCTTCTCTTTTGGTCATAAGTTGATGAAGATGTTTGCTGTCAGCCTGTGCATGCTCACTGCTGAGCTGCCCCAGCTGATGCTGAAGTCCTGACTCCTGCGTCTTTTTCACACTGGAGGGGCCATTCAGCTTCTTGACCTGTCCTTCTGTCTGGTCTGTTCTCTGACTCTCATCTTTATTGCCTTCCAGATGCAGTAATCGGACCCAGTGTGCAGTTGTTGCCGGCCCTGATGTGTTTCCAGACCCGTGCCCTGGGACGTACAAGTACCTGGAAGTGCAGTACGAGTGTGTTCCTTACAGTATGTATCGTGATGTATTTGCACTTGTTTTTTTCAGTAGAGGTTTACCGTGGAGATTGGGCCAGCCCTGAGCTTGTCTCTCGGTGCCCAAGGGCAAGTAAAGCAGACCACGTGCATCATATGAGACTGAGCTGATAAGATTTGAAAAATGGTTCTCTGTGCCAGGTTTGTGCTTAGATTAAAAATATGCTGATACTGCCCCATATTTTCCATGTCGTACAGCGTGACGGTGTCATGTCACCTTTTGGAAAACACTTGGGAAACCCCATTAGAGAAAGCAGACCAGAGAAGTGAAGCACTATTGCTAGCTTATAGTTCCTCTTTACAGAGGTTTATGCTTGTAATCATACAGCAGTGTGCTTCGACTGACCTATGTCCATGTAATTGGTGGCATTTCATAAGTGCCTTAAACACAGTATTGTATCACCAAGGAGGTAGGAAGCTATTGTTTTGGGTAATTTGATGTTTGATGGTAGAAAAATACTAATTTATAAGCTTCCGAAGTTGTGAAGGCAAATTACAGGCAAGCCGTTTAGAGTAAATTTTTGAGGGTAGAAAGCTGGTCATCTGAGATTACAGCAATATGTGCAAAACGGGAAATTCGAAGCTACAAGAAGTTGAGTGTACCTCAGAATTTGCTTTCTGTAGAAACCAAATTTGTTACATACAGGTAAGGCCCTACTGCCAAAAAGGGTATTTCCTGGAAAAGGAAATAACAATGATAATACGAGGAGTGCACTTTTTATTAGCAGTTGTAGAGAGCTGAGTGGTGACTAACAGCGCCATTTCCAGGTTTTCTGTTTGAGCAGGCCAAAGCTTATAGCACAGCTCTCAAAATAATAAAGCAGGTATTGGAACGGATGCTTTCAACCCGTAGTGTTGTATTGAGAGAGCAGCAAGAGGCGTCGATTTGCTGAAACCCAGAGGTTGGCTCAAGGACTACGACCATCTTCTCTGTTGCCTCGAGCATGGGCTGCAGGAGAGCAGATGTGGCTGAGCAGTGATAGGCACTCTGTCCAGGGGGGAAATGAGAGTGGCAGCCCTCATGCAGGAGGCGGCCACTTGCCTACTGCCACGGCCTGGAAAGACTGGGTGGTGTCTGGCTTTTGTGAAATTCCAAGACCACCTCTCTGAGCAAAGGGGACCTCTCTGCTGAGGGACTCAGATACTCTGCTGGCAGGGGGCTCAGTGTGTCCATATTTGATTTTTCTAAACAAAAATGGGAAGTTTCTAAATGCAGTGATGGAATACTTTTTATGGGGTGAGCTATTAAATCCATGGAAAGATTGACTTCAGGGCTTAGGGTCTGCCCTATCAAGCACAATATTCTCCAAATTATAGTCTGGAGTTATTCCACTCTAAATGAGGCCATTCATTTCAGAAGCAACGCTGTGCAGGGAAAGGGTTAGGGAAGATTGGTTTCAACTTATCACAGCAGGTTGTATTTCCTTGTGATTTATGATTTGCATGAGGGTATGCCATTCCCTCCAGAGACTGGGCTGGTAAAGCAATAGTCATTACCTGGTACCCCTCCACAGCCTTTGTTGAACATAAAACAAAGAGGAATAGTGGTGCCTTGTGAGAAAGGCAATATGTCAGTATTACACCCCGAGGTGTTAATTGGCCCTGTGTACAAGATGTAGAATAACTCTTGTGAGAGGTTGCTCAGAACCAAACGTACGGTAGGGATTGAGTATTTTTTAATGATCTGAATGCAGGGAGGAAAAGGATGACAACTGACATGCTGCCTTTGCAATTAAGTTAGGAGCTTTGATGGCTGTTTCCCCATTTCTTTATGAATCAAATATAGTGCCTCTGCAAGCAGAGTTAGGGGGGGAAGACAAAGGGTGAGCACATGATGAAATAGGATCCAATCTCCTGAGGTGGTTGTTGTACGTTACCTAGGAAATTTTGGGTCAAATCTTCATGTGTTGTTATTCAGTGTAGCACCAGTGAAATTGGTTGTGTTCAGGCAAACCGTGTCCCTTCATCTGCAGACATGCAGTGGGAAACCTAGAGCTCCATTTTATTCTTCTCCTACCGCAGCCTCTGCCTGGCTTTGTTACTGCCTCTATTTCTTCCCTCAGAATGGTCAGCTTCACTTTGTAGGTGTTCCCCACCTGGGCCTCACAAGTGTCCCGTAAGTGAAAGCCATCCAAGTGATGGGGAAGGTGTCAGCTCTGGGCAATAGGTCAGCAAAGGCATGGCTGGACCAAAGCTATGCCTGGTGGATGAAATCTGTTCCTCCTTTTATGCCTTGTTATTGTCAGAGGTCAGTGCTTGTCACTGAACTCACATGCCTCAGCCCCTGTGCACCCAGCCTTTGGTGAGTGGTGGTGTCTGCCATATGGCCATCTCCTAAAGGAGCACCTCAGTTGCATAATAAAGGAATTAATATTTCAGCAGGGCAGTTGTACTTGTGTGCAATTCCAGCTTGCCTTTGTCTGGTTGGATGGGTTACTCCTTAGAATTTCAAATTATTCTTTATGGACAGAGAGTGGGTTTACCCAAGTGTTGGCTGAGCAGCAGAAGGGAGGGTGTCTGTATCTCAAGAGGGAGTTTGGGGATCATCTTTTACAGATGTTGTTAGGACTGGCCTTAGGCACTTGTGCTCAGTATAGTGCTAGTGTATATGCTCCCCCAAAGAAAAAATATGGAAGATTTAAAACTCCATTCGTTAGTCTGCTTCTCTTGAGATTTTGTTATTTATTGACTCTTCCACCACTAGCTCATGTCATTTTCAAGAGGAAAGCATCCCCCTTTCCTCTCAGGTGGGGGCAATCCAAACCTCCTCTAACTTCAGTAGCTCATATATTGTAAAATGTCCTTTACATTACCCCACACACCGCATTCCTGTGTGTTCACTAGAGATACCCCTGACAAGGAGAGGTTTATGAGGCCACAGTTACTCTCAACGTGTGGACAAGATGAGAGATGATTATGCGGATAATAAGAGTTCTCTCCTCATGTTCCTGATCCTGTAGTCACCTTATGTGGTAGCAGCAGCCTTCTACTAGAATGGCCAGTCATTCCAGGACATACGGACTTTTTAGGTTGCCCTCTGACAATGAAAAGCAAGCGAAAAGCACGTGGTATCTGCAGGTAAAAAGATAGCAGGCCTAATTTGTCAGGCTTCAGTGGCATCAGTTGTCCTATTTTTCTGGTATCAGGAAAAATCATCAAAATAATTTTGTCTTTCTCAAAGCAGGCCTTAGCATGTGGCATGTATTTCTCTAACACCTGCTTTAGATACCGCCCCTTTTCTTCTGAAATACTTAAATTACTACTCCAATTTTCTTAAACTGAATTTGATTTTAATAACAACTGACCATGGTTTTCAGTTGAATACGTACTACTGCAAACCTGCAGTCTGCCATTGCCACAGCTGTGGACACGTCTCACTGTGGAGAGGTGACTGAAACCGAGTTGAAACTGTTTTGTGCTGTGTGTGATTATGAGAAACCTGACATGGTGAGGGTCCCCTTGATCCAGTACTCTGTTGTTTCCTGCTGCATTCCTTCCCTCTCCCCTTCTCCCTTTACAGAGCAGAGTTAAATGGGTAATGGGAACAGCAGTGATGGAGGTGGTTTTATAAAGCTAGGTCAACACTCTCATTGCAGAAACACTTCACTATCATCTTCTGGTGCTTGTACAATCCTGTTGTCATGGTGCCAGTACATCTAGGAGTGTAATTTTTCTTATTTCACCTTTGTAATGTGCTAAGGGCCTTCCAATTTTACTCATGAGGCAGCGCAGAAAGCAGACGAGTGATTTATCCAAAGCTGTACATGAGACCAGTGGCCAGCAAGAGCGCCCAGTTGTGCAGGAGCAGTCGTGCTGGGAGAGCTGCTGAGCTCATTGTCATTGTAATCAGACAGATTTTCTGTCAATAATCTGATAAACCCAAACCAGTGCTTTGGCTTGCTAATGCTCATACTGCCTCTGTTTGTACGTGACACTTTGCAGCTCAAACCTGCCATGATTTAGTAGTTCTGCAGGTATTTCTGAGAAGTAGGAACAGAGTGAACAACCCAGTGGAGGCTCCCTTTTCTCTCTTGAGCACATGTGCTCTGTGGGACGTGGCAGTGGCACGGCCCTTCATGGATGGCACTCCCGATCAGAAGAGGGGGAAATTCCAACATGCGAGCAGCTATCGCCCACTGGCTTTGCCTGCAATTTAGGGATTGTCTCCATTTAGTTTTTATTTGGGTTTTGAAAACGGTGTGAGTTGAAAGCACCAGAGGTATTTTGGAACACTTCTTTCTGTGCATTTCCCTGTAGAGACAACCTTATAGGCTCCCAAGGATCCAGCACAGTGCTGAAAAGAGGATTTTGGTATCTGAGTCCAATTTGCCTTCGGTTTTTCCTGAGCTCCCAGTTCCCTTAGGTTCTAGGTTTTGGAGGTCACTGAATAACTTGTACACTGTTGTCCTTCAGAAGCAGTCTGTTTTTTAAATACGGAAAATTTAAGCTATAGGGTAGGGCAAAGTGGAAAAAGGGTGGTGACACAATGAGGACAAGCCCATTGCTGCATTGATGGAAAGGATGGCAGCGGCAGGAGGGTGCCTCAGGTGTGGCATATCTCACTGTGAGGATAACTTGCCTCACACCCAGGCCACAAGTCTTCCATCAGCTTTTAATATTGGGGAAATCTGTTGAAGGAGATATTTCTTGCAAGGGAAGAATGCTCATGGCTTCCAGGGAAGGATGAATTGTCCTTTCTTTCCCTTCTGGGTAAACAGCCTGATATTGTGAAGGCACCACATATCTCTGGTGCTGGAAGAGAATTTCCTTCTTTAATACTAACAAGGGGAAGGGGAAAAAAAACCCCACTTGAGCATGTTTTATTGTTTCTTTTCTTAGGACTTTTTTTCTTTTTAAACGTGGAACCTGAAATCACATTTCCCAGTTGCTGTAGTGATGGAAGGAAAGGTCACAGCCTTGCTAGAAATATTCCTTTTATTGCTGATAGAAGAGTAGATGGGCTCACATATCAATAAAAGTGAGGGATGGTAAGTGTGATGTGGGAACAGAATTCAATAAAGTTTTATTGTATCACAAGTGGACTGAAGTGCATTTAAAAACATTAAATGAAGGCGCACAATATCTGCTCTGCTGGACCTTAGGGCCAGTGAATAGACAGTTAATTGAATAATGACATTTTTAAGAGAATACAAGCACTAGAAAGCAAACTGATATTTTCATTGCTCTTAAGATTGCTGGTAGAAAGGGAAAGGGAGGGAAGAAGATGGGACAAAATTGCAATCTGAAAACAATTTAATGAGACCACTTTTCCCAAGAATACAGTTCTTAATTATTTCTGGAGTGCTGTAAGGCCATTATGTGGCCTCTAGGCTTTCCCTCTGCGTTTTCTCGCCGCCTTCTCCATCAGTTGAGAAGCAGTGCTGTGTTTTGTTAAACAAATGGACTTGCGGCTTCTCTGCTTTTCTTTTGCCCTTGGTTTTTATGTTTGCTTTGGTTTTGTTTTCTTCCCAAGAGATTTTGGTCCCCCGAGGCCCAGCAGGGAAAATGGCAAACGTTCCCAAGGGATTAAGCCTGACTGTTGGCATTTTGGCCAGTAATGAGCGAATTCCCTCCTGAAGCCAGGCCTCCTTTGTTTTATTTAGTTAAATATATTATTTGTGTGCATGGGCTGGGAAGAATAAGTAAAACCAAAGAAAAAACAAACAAAAGAAACCCCAAACCAAAAACCCAACAGCAGACCTAACTATCCATTATGATTATTTCTGAGCAAAGAATCTTTGTCTCCTGCTGACAAATTGCCTTTTTTCCAATGCATACAATTTCGTGGGCATTGCAGTCAAAAAAGCCTCTTTTTTGTATTCACATAAAATTCCCAGCTTTGCTTGCTAGTTTTTTTTTTTTTTAATCCACAGAGGCAGAAATAAAGAATATATTGCTTCCCTTATCAGTCTTCTTTTACTGTGTGTTTGTGGGGAGAATCCACCTACACAACAGCCTGTTGGAAAGCACTTGTAGTTAAAATAACCTGGTATTATGGGCCTTTGCAAACCTGCAGGCTGACCTATCTGCATAGTTGTGTGCATAATGTTCAAGAAAGGGGAGGAAAGCTAAGAGCTAGGGAAATAAAGGTATTTGAAAACTTGAAGTAGCCTGATACAAAGGGAAATGAACATTTTTGTAAGGCACAGTAAAATAAATGGCAACATGGTTAGTTTTTGAATATGAGGTGAGTTTGTCTTAAAATAAGGAAATTAGGTGGTTCCAGTGTGTCTATAATGCATACTGGTTTAAAGATCTACTGTCAGCAGGAGCAGAATGGATTTTCTTGTGGGGAAGAAGTTAGATAAATGTTAGGCAATCTCCATAGTAGGAAGACCATCACTACCTGCTGCATCTCTAATTTCCAGCATGCTTCTATGAAAAGCCAGCTCCTGCTGGCTCCTGTCATTCTGTCCTTTCCTCTAGAGTGTGAGACACTTCATAATGTCTTCCACCCATGCCAGTATGAGCCTTTGTGCAAAAAGTAATTTTTCCTCTTGCTCTCTTCTTAGTGTTTAGCTGATATCACCTCCTGAACCAGCTCACCACTCCCTAGTCCCAGGCTTAAAGTATTGAAATGCCTCCATGCACTGATGCATTCTGTCTTTGCTACATGCATTGATTCTGGAAATCTCCATGAACAGCAGGTTTTGCTCCCATATGTCTTGGGAGTTGCACAAGCTGTCTTTATCAGAAAAGTCACCAGAGAGCTATGCTCAACTCTGATAGATCTGAGATGCCACAGCAGATGAGAGTTGGAGTATGTTACAGCCGGGGCAACCTGTGAACTTCTCAGATGATCATGGGATGTTTGATTGCACATTTGTTGATACTTTTATTATATTTTTAAGCTTGTACAGCTGGGACAAGGTTTTGGTTTTTTTTTTTAAAGAATATGAAAAAGTTTCTGTGGTAGAACACAAGAGGCAAAATTCTCATCTCTCCCCACTATCAGCTCAGTCAGAAAATTTGCAGTGTGGAGACCCAGACTTTAAATAAGTCAAAGAATTTAGTGTAGGTCTGTTACGTGTTTCTCACATAGGCTGTTTTTCTTGATACAGAGCCCTGTCAGTTCTCCTGAGGGCCTCTATAATTGGTTTATTATGGAAGTTGAAGGTGGAAAACTGTGATGTGTAGTGTAAGTTGTTTTATGAAGATTATGAATATAAGGGGGTAACTTAGCTCCTTGTGTGACTTCTATGCACCATTTATTCCTTTCCAATCCTGACCCACAGCAGCTGAATTTTTAGTGAGGAAGTGTATGGGTTTGGCTTGAGTCTACTCATTCAAACTTAAATTAAATTAAAAGGTGCTTAAAATCTTTCAGTCTGTTGCCTGATTGCCTTTGGCCTTTGAGTATGAATCAAAGGTCATTAAATTGCACGGAAACTTTCTTTCTGTGTCAGCAAACTTTGGGTCAGGTTCCTGGTAACCTGAGGATATCTGAAGTCATTAGCTTTTTTCAAGAAATTCATCTTTGTCACACCCATTTCTACCATAGTAAATAACTGATACTGTCTCAGCTAAAAAAGGAAATTGTAACCAATACTGTGCAGAAAGAAGAATGAAAATATGGGATATTCTTCAATAAAGTAATAGGCTGCAGTCCTCCCACCTTGGCAGCTGATGGTTCCACGTATAAATAGTGAGATGTCTTTGTAGTGTCTGAAATAGACTTGTGCTACCTTAATAAAGATGCTGACAAAACATAGCAGCCTGACCCCTGCAAACGCTTTTCTGGAGCACCAACGGGAAGAAACCACTGGCTTTAGGTCATTTGTACCAAGCCGTGTTTTTCAACTCATTCTGACATGACACTTCTAGATATCTGCCACCAATTTGCTGTCTAAACATAACCCCACACTTCCCAGTTGTCTCTGAACAATTCTGTCATCATTAAGAGGAGTATATTCCTTCCCATCTTTAATAACCCTATTGCCTAAATTGTGCTGTTATGCCAAGCACCCTCTGGAGACACTGATATGGATTTCATATGTTTTATACCAGATCTTCATGAAAATAATATTTATATTTCTGGGTTTTATTCCTATTTTCCTTTAATTTCTCTTACAAGAAGGATTGCAAAGGTTTCTTTCATTGGTGCAAGCAGTGTAAGGAGATTAAGACCATCCTTGCCAGGTGCTATTATAAATCCACAAAAGAAATGAAATACATTTATTGGGTTTTATTCTGGCCAATAGGGAGAACAGAATATGTGTATCCAGTGGCTAAGTTGAGGATTGAAGTTCATTTCTTCTAGCACATGAGGGAGGAGGAGGGAGGGGGGAAATTTGAGTATATTAAGGCAAATCCCTTTAGTGTGTGAAATACGAAAACGCATCTCTCCAGATCTAAAAATACAACTTTGCTGAGTTTCTTTATATTAAAAGGGCTCCTAGGAAGAGAGCCAAATGCATCTGAATGTATTAGTTCTTTTTCCTCATTTCCTCCACTTTCCTTCCTAACAACATTTCCAGTCAACTTTTAACAATATAGGCCTGCATGAAACCGCAGTAGTTGTATGTACCTCAAACTCTGGCAAAGGAGACAAATGTAGACTGCACAGTATTTGATTTTTGTTAGCTTCTGTTTCCAAGAGGGGTAAAATGGGAGGAATGGTGGAAGACTTAAGGCAAAGGGGCCCTCCCCAGGGTATCCTTTTGAAAAACAAACAAAACACCAAACAAAATTCTGCAATTTATTTCTAGAGGTTTCTTATCCAGAAATAGTCATGGCATGTCATTTACCTGGGCTGATTGCCAGACTGTGCAGAAATGTTCTTCAGGATTTTTTGAGGTGTGTCTGACTTTTTTTTTTGGGGGGGGGGGGAAGGGGGGAAGGAGGGGGGGTGGGAAGTGGAATGATGACCAATTCAGATTAGAAAAGATTTATTCCAATTGATTTCACAGATGAATGTATTGCTGAGGGTCTAAACTAATCTCCTCCTCCAAAGTCCTTTTTCTCTCCATGGGCAACTTAAAAATGTCTAATGTAGTTTTAAAAAATGCCTTAATCTCATTTATCTTTAATTTCTCTGTTCCGCTCTACAGGCCCACATAAAAAGATTTACAGTGGGTATTTATCCCTTCCAATATCAAAAGCAAATTCCCTTCCAGATCTCAATTTTCACTGATAATCCTCAGAGATGTATAATTTTAATTTACCTTGCAGATGACGTCTACCTGGTTTCTCTCTCTGCTTTTATGAAGGTATTATTCAGCTGCACCTCATTAACTCTGGTTTGTTTTTTTTTTCCTTCTCTCTTGTGTGTGTTGAACGGTGTCTGTGAGTGAAACTATTGTCTTGTCCTTTGCTGGAGTGCACATGCTGGTGCAGCAGGGGCTAGGGCTGGCACGTCACCACGTAATCCAGCCGAGTCCTTTCTTTTTATCCCAGGAGAGGCAGCGTTGGGGCCTTGTCCTTTTTTGCTTTAAAAATTAATAATCTCACATTTTTCCATTTCATCTCTTACAATGGCTTGCAGGACCACACAGATGCACACTCACGCACCTGAAAGCTTCCAAAAACTTCAGATGTTCAGATCTGCAAAATAATGGTTCTACTAAACAGAACAGGAACTATTGTGCTCTTGGGATTTTGAAAATGAGTCTGTTATATTTAGGTGCCCTAATGAAAGCTGAGCTTCCCTGGAAATCTACCTTTAATGTCTGTATAGGAAACACTCTGGCGTCATTCCACCTATGTTACTATTTCAAGCAGCAAATTGTACATTTAAGTGCTGTTCTGAACGCAGCCCTAAAAGATGGTTCCATGTTTCTGCAGCAGAACTGAAAGGGCGGCAGGAATGTAAAGTCCATGGAGTAAATGCACACTTGAGTTTGAATATTTGACTTTAAGGAGAAGAAAAATCAGGAAACAATATATAGATGTTGTTGGAGATATTTTTTATTAGTAAGACGTGGCTCAGAACACTGAAATTGTAAGATAAATGAGTTTCATAGTCTAGCCTCGTGTGGGAGAGCAGAATGGAGTGGCTAGTGACTCTCTTTGGTATGAAATTACACTGCGTCTCTACTGGTGGTCTTTTCCTTATCACAGGCTGAAATTGGTCCTGCTCCGACATAATCGCATTTGTATGCTGCTGCTGCTTTGGGTATTTATGCTCAGGTTTGGCAGTGCCTGGAACAGGAAGGACTGTTTCAGTCAGTAACCAGTATAGAGCTGAAGGTATGGAGGTGCCAGCTACTAAAATGCAGCAGGGAGAAGATGGTCCTATCCCACAGACACACCTGAGCCAGCTCTGATGCTGACCAGGGCAGGAGATGCAGAGGCACAAGCTGTAAAGCAGGGATAAATTCACCATGTGGATGTTTGTACAAGGCACAGTTGTACCCCTGGTTTCACTCGGGCTTTTCCCATTGGCACCACTGGGACACTCACAGCCAGGCGTGTGCTTAAAGGTTTGACGGATGTCAGCTTGTGTGTTAGCATCTTATGTATGGCGTATGCAACTAGCAGAAGCCTAATTTGGGGGGTCCTTTATGTGCTGAGTCTGGGGTTTTGGAGAAGGAACAAATAGGCCTTTGTCCATTTAAAGACTTACTCAGAAGAGTGAGCATGTGCCATGTACATTTCCAATGAAGTCAATAATTAAATATGTTCCAGATGACTCCGGTGTGGGAGGATATTAGTAATTACCATAAAGTGACAAATCTACATTCTGTGGCTGGTACTTTGAAAACAAAAAGTCAGTGTTTCAGATAGAATCCATTGAAAATATGATCTGATTCAATTGTCATGTTTAAGTTAAAATAATGTCTTAAGTTTTGGACCTTTTTTCCTATTTTTTTTTAACCAGTCTTAATAGAGGTATAGTAGTTGTCTTGCAGCACATGCCTTTGATGAGAGCCCACTGAAACACTTGGGAGTTTTCTTGTTGAGTTGGAGAAAATTTGGATGCACAGAGTGAAACTGGACAGTATTTAAATCAGTGCAGCCTTGCTTATTAAACAGCGTGAGTCTGAACCTTCACATTTGGGAGAAATTTGTGGTGCAGGGATGATAATATGGAGAGATTTCCAGTGAAAAGGAAAAAGATTTCTGACTCAAAGAGGACCTGTCTGTTCTGCCATCTCGTCTCAGAAACGAAATTAAATGGCTAGCAAAGTCTCAAACCAGTTCTAGAGTACACAAAAACAATCATTCACATTTTGCCTTGGTAAAAGGGAGGTCACAGAGCTGTTGTTTGGGTATGCAGGGAGAAGACAGGAAAGGCCAAATCTCAATTACAGTTGAAACTGGACAGTGTTGTGGCAGATAACACAAAGAGCTTTTTTAAAGGTACTTTAATAGCAAGAGGAGGTCGAAAGAAAACACTGGGAGTGATACTTGTTGAAGGTGATCACCCCACTAATGGAGATGAAGAAAAAGTGAAGGTGTTCAATGTCATTTGGGGTCTTTTTCTTAAATCTTTAATAATCCTGATAGACCTTGGGCTGCCTGGTCCTTTCAGCTGGAGGACCATGAATGTGTGGGAGCAATGACTTTCCTTTTGTGAAATTTTAAGGGACCAGCTGCATCAGCTGAATGCTGACAAGTCCATGGTCCCTGGTGGGATTCATCCCAGACTACTGATGGAACTAGCAGATGTTATGGCAAGGCCCCTCTTGATTATTTACCAAATACTTTGGGAGTCTGGAGAGTCCCTGCTGACTTGAAGGTAGCCAATGTTATTCCAATTTATAAGGACTGTTAGTCTAACGTCAGTTTGTGGAAAATTATGAAGAAGATCATAGTGGGGTACTGTTGACAGGCATTTAAAGAATAGTCCAGTTGCCTGGACTCACACCCAGTCAGCCTGGGTTCACAAAGGCAAATCCCTGTTTAAATAGTTTGGTGTATCCTTCTATGACGAGGTCAAAGTGGATCAAAGATCTGGATACAGGATATGACTGCACTGTTAGGAAGCTTGCTGATGATCCCAAACTAGGAGTTGCTGTTAACTCTCTTGAGGGATGAGAGGTATTGCAGAGGGAGCACGGATAGATTGGAGTGTCAGGCAATGATTAATGGGACAAAATTTAACAAGAGCAATTGGTGGACTCTTTACCTGTATGGGGGAGTGGCAGCCCTGCAGAACAGGATCTGGGGATGATGGTTGACAACAGCTCAGTGTGAGCCAGCAGAGAGTGCCCTGGCAGCCCAGAGGACAAACGCTATCCTGGGGCACATCAAACACAGCATAACAAGCTGAACAAAAAAGGTGATTATCCTGCTGTACTAAGCCTTGGTGCAGCCTCCACCTTGAGTTCTGTGTGCAGTTCTGGACCGCACCATTTAAAAAGGATGTTAAGGTGCTCTAATGCATACAAAGGAGGGCAACAAAGCCAGTGAAAGGGATGGAGAATACATCCTGTCAGGAGCAGCTGAGAACTTTGGATTTGTCAAGTTTGGAGAAAAAGAGTTCAAGGCTAGTTGCTCTCTACAAATTCCTGAGGGGAGGATGTGTTACAGGGAGGTGCTGAGCTGTGCTCCCAGAGATCCGGTGGTAGGACACATTGGAATGGCTCAAACTGTGCCTGGGGAAGCTTAGTCTTGACATTAGGATGCATTTCTTTCCTGAGAAGGTCCAGTGCTGGAGGAGGCTTCCTGGAGAGGTGTTTAATACCCCAAGCCTGCCAATCTTAAAGAAGCATTTGGACAGTGCCCTTAATACTATGCTTTGGGTTTTTGTCAGCCCTGAAGTGGTTGAACAGTTGGACTAGATGGTCGTTCCAACTGCAAATAAACCATTTTTGCCATGGGAAGATGCTGATGCTTCCTAGTGAAATGATAAAT
Source organism: Oriolus oriolus (assembly GCA_013400235.1). Lineage (NCBI taxonomy): Eukaryota > Metazoa > Chordata > Aves > Passeriformes > Corvidae > Oriolus > Oriolus oriolus. The sequence goes on along the minus strand of VXBT01011425.1, from coordinate 259,090 downwards.
GGGGTTTCCTGAGCCCCATGTGTGTGCCCGGAGACAGTTGGCCATTGTTGGTATAATGCGTGGCAAGAAAGCTCAAACAAATTGCCTTGCAGCACTTCTTCATCTGAACATCTACACTCGTGCTGAAGTGGCTTTTTGCAGTCAAACACAGCCCAAAGCTTATCAATTATGAATGGCTGCAACAGATGGTATATATTATTGTTTTTAAGAATAAGTGATACGTTTCAAACAAGAAACACATGTTGCTCAGCAGCTTTAGCTGCCACTTCTGAGATGGGAACCAAATCCCTGACCTTGTCTTCCCCTCCACTTGTTGGATAACATCCTATTTTAATAACCAAAAAATGAAGACCATGAAATATTGCACGATGGAAAACTGTGTGCAAACATCAATTCCGGTGTAAGGGGATCCTGCTCTTTCTCAGCTTGTTGGGAGCTGCACCTGTCTGGGCAAGGGTGAAATTTGTGTTTGCAGCACAGCTATCGATCAGCTTTTCCCAAGGGTCTTTGGGACAGGGAATTTCTGCAAAACTTCTTACTTGAAGTTTCAAGAAGCAAATTTGTGCAATGTTGCTGCAAGGAACTGGCTGTAACCTGAGATCGAGGTATATTGTGATGTTGTTGATGAGCGCTTTGTCAGATACCTGGCTTTGCAGAAAATACTGTATATTCCTTCAGTTTTCCTTTCAATCCCCATTTGTTGCCTTGCTTTCTTTTAAAAACTGAAATAATTGCTGTAAATACAGCAGGTGAAAGGTTTTTGGGGCTAAAAGCCTGGCTCTTGAAGAGCAATGCAGATGAACTGTAGCAGTCCTCCAAAACTGGACCAGAAGTCTTGGAGACTATATTCCGTCAAGCTTGTGCCTATTTTTGCTATAGATATAAAATTCTATGTACATGCTTTATCTGGAAACAAATAAACTGTGTAAGCATCTGCAGGATTGGTGCCTAATTTGGTGGAGAAAAGTCCATTTAAAAATCTTCATTGCTCTTACAAAATTTGCTACAAAAACGTTTGCTGTTTATGATGCAGAATGCATCTAGACACATTGCCAGAACAAATGAGCCAAAGGTATTTTGTGATAGTAGCCATTCAAAAATAGAAGCACAATAATTTGTTTATTTTCTGATTTATAAAATTGCTACAGCAACTTGGCTGAAACTGCGGGTAGAAAGCGTGTATGTTCTTCCTCTGGTGTTTTGAAATTCTCACTTAACATTCATAACGCAGCGAAATACTCATTTCTGTGTCTTTAAAAGCAATCATATTAGTTATTCCCCTGCTGAATTTAGTGCTTATTCAAATGCGCTCTCTGCTCTCCTTGAAAAGGAATTTTGGCTCAATTTCTTTAGTGCAAAGCCCTTCCTTAGTGCCTTGATAACACAGTGTTATCTTATTCTGTAATACTTCACCATACAAAGCAATCTCAAACTCAAGGAAGCATGCCAAGAGACACTGGGCAAAAAGCCCTTATGTAAAGTTTGAACTTCTTTCCCTTAACAGTGCAGCATTTGCACAACCGTCTCTTCAGGCAAAGAAAATAAATAAATCAAAAACAAAGCTCTAAAGTTAACCAAGAAGTTTTTAAAGCAGTACTCTTGATATTTATTTTAATGGGAAGAAATCAACAGTATGTTACTTTTGTCAGGCTAAACTAGAGGAATTCTGCAGTGCTCTTTGCTGACAGTGGGACAAACTCCTTGTATTGTGCCCACATCTGTATGTAAAAAGTTTTCAATGTAAAAGCCTATTTTTCTTAAGGTGGAATCTGATGCTTTACAGGTCCTGTGTGGGAGTGTGGTGACAGTTACGCAAGGCCTAAGGGATTTTTTTGCTCTGGAGCTCAGGATAAGAAAAGGCAGACTTAGGTACTGATGGCCACCTTGGCAAGAGTTGTACGTCCTGCTACCCAAGTTGTGCTGCTTGAAGGTGCACAAGAGATGCACCCTTCTCCTTCTTCACTCCAGCTTCCTGTGATCCTTTTGGCCCAGCGCTGAGTTACTGAATTTAATGTGATGTTGGCTCTCTTTGCCATGCAGTTTGTGGGCTGCATAAATCTGAGCAGGATGACAGTGTCATTGGAGCTCAGGATGTGTGGGAAGGAGCCCCAGGTACTCAAGGTTTGCAGTCTTTCACATGATATCACAGTCCATGGAAATTGGGTGTATGGATACCATTAAGTAGTGTCAAGATGAGAGCTATCTCCAGAGAGATTATTTATCACTTGCCTTTCCCTCTGTCTGAATTCAGGGAGGTTTTATTGAAAATTCACCTCTCATCTCCCCTTTTATTCTTTCCGCTTCATTTCTCGCATTCCCACTTACTCTATCATAAATATACCTGCACGGCTGTGACTGTGGCTTTACAAGCTTCAGCCTCTTAAACCCAAATGCTGTTCTTTGCAGGCGGCCTCACCTTTCAGGAGCAGAGGCTCTCCTGGAATATGCAGGAGGATATTGGCTCGTAGAGCATTGGATTTACTGTTAATCAGTCATCTTGAACTTCCTNTTTTTTTTTTTTTTTTTTAATACCTTTTTGTCTTCACTCCAGTTGAGAGTCCCAAAATGTGATCCCTCTCAGGAATGCAGAATTAGCCTAACTTTGGGCTCACATGGCTTTTGTGGTACCAGTGGTGTGTTTGTCTTTGGTCAATCAATAGGGTCAAGAGGCGAGAGTTTGTCTGGTTTATATCAGTGTTTGCCTGAAGTCAAATAGGTAGCCAATTAAATTTTCCAATATTGAATGAGAAGAGAGTGGTAGTGTCAGCTCTTCTAGAAATTCATGTTAAATTACGTGATGCAAAAGTGGCTAAAGATGATTCACAGCAATAATTTGACCGGTTATGTGTTTATTGCATTCAAAGGACAACTGGGGGCTTGATTTCATTGCCAGCTGTGTGGTAGTTAATGATCAGTAAGAAAGCATCAAACTGAGAACAACTTCTGTTTCTAAATACAGCCTGCCACGCTGAATTTCAGACATTCCCAGAATGAAGTGTGTGTGTGTAATGGTTCTAAAAATAAGGAGAAATATGCTTTTATTGGAGACCAATACTATATATTCACTGCAAAACTATTCTTAACTAACAAAGAAAAATCATATGCAGAAATGATGGACTTGCTTCTAAATGCACATAATTGCTCTGACCTACAGCTATATGGCTGCTGATTAATGCTGGCCATAAATGATTGCCCTAACACAATTTTGAGACCTATGTAATTAGCAGGAGAAGACAACATTGTTACTTCCTCTTCAGACAGACAATTTTACTGCAACCATTAGTTTTAAAAACATCAGGCAGGCTCTTTGCCTGCGTGGTCGGTCCAATATCATTGTTTTAAAAATTCATTTCCGGAAACAACTGCACGTATGATAAACATCAGTTTGAAAATTCAATTTACTGCATAAAGAATTTGGGGACACAGTTCTTCGTAAAACAAAATAAGTCAATTAGAGCCTTCCTTTCACAGCCTGCAGGTTTTCTTTCAAGCAAAATAGCAGTGATTGCGTTTGGTCTATAAAAGTGTAGGCATTAAAGCTCCAAAGACAATGTGCTACAATAATGTTGAATTGAAGGTGCCTAAGAGAAAATGAACGTTACAGGGTTTTTTCCTTTGATTTTAGGTTTTATTATGTATGTGCCTTGTTAGTTCCGTTTAAAGAAATGAAAAATGCAAATATCTCCTGCTCTAAAACACACTTTGTTTGAAAAAAACATAAATTCTTTCATGCATTAATTAAAACATAGCAGCAGCCTGATGTCTCTCTTCACCCAGTGCTGCAGTGGAGACGGTTCTGTGGTGATACATGGCAGCTCTAAAAAAGCGTGGCAAACTAGGTGATGCTCTGGCTTCGCTCACTTGTCTTTCTAGTTGAGAAAGAAGTCATTATGTGGGCCTGAATTTTGGACCAGTGGATTCTCCCGCTGGACCATTTGGGCAGGTTTTTGAAGTGGGGATGGAGCAGAAAACAGAATTTTAGCACTGCTTGTAGCCATACTTTTAGCTTAAATCCAAACAAAATTTGGTTTAGTTTCTCAGGGAGTTGCCTGATCAGATTGTTCAGAGACAGAGTTTTCTTAGCAGCCCAGTACCTAACGGCAGAGCTTTTCCAACATCATGGTCTGCCAGACCCCAAACCTAATTGACCTGGACTTTAAAAATTGATACCAAGGAATTGCTGGAAATATGCATACTCTATTGTGTGTTTGTGCAGCATGCAATTGATCTAGAAGCTGGGAACGTTTTGGTCTAGGCACACAGAAGGAGTTAAGTGCTGTTAAAAACCCTGTCATGTCTCTGTAAGGCTTAGTCTGCAAGAGTTGCTTAATGCAGCCATGTTCGATGCTTATCGTGCTAGAGGTGCTTTGCAGTGGACGTTCCCTACTGCCTGCACTATTCCTGGCTGCTCAGGCAACTGCGTAATTGCAAAAAGATGAGTGAGAAAAAATAGCAAGCTTGGCACATAAGCCTTGCAAGGGAACTAATAGACTAAAAAAAAAGAAAAATCTTCAGTGTAGGGTTCAGTTGTAATTGTTTAGAATTTTTGAACACACTTTCTCTTTTTATCCAGAAGAGCTAATCTTTGATCCTAATCCTCCCTGCAAGAAATGGAACTCCTTGATACTGATGAAGGATACTTAAAGGGATGTCGTGACTTGCCATATAGCATTCTAGGGAAAGGCAAGCTCTCCGTGATTGTGCAGGTTGTATGGACCAGCTACGTTAGATGTTTCATCCTTTGGTTGGGAGTGTTGCAGTATAAGGTGTAGGGAGGGCAAGACCTGCAGGGTTGTTCATCGGTCTTGTTTTCCTCTTGCTGATGACCTGACTCCCTTGTATTGGATTTTGGAAGGAAACAGAGTGTTGGCTTTACAGTGTGATGTTGGTGCTCCAGATTGCATTTCTGTTCCCCAGGTATGAGATCTCACTCTACATTCCTCTGTCTGCTGGATATTACTCTTAGAAAGCTAATAAATATACTCCACATTCTTCCTGTTTAGATTAGCTTGGTCGTAATGTATCTTTTTACTCTTCCCCTGTTGTCTTTAAAATATCCAGTACAGGACTTTGTCTGAAATGAACTAATTTTTGGTTTACATCTTTCCCATCTCCAATTTTAAACTTGGACCAGTTGAAAGCTCTTTGCTCCTTTTTTGTTTGACCTAAAACTGCAGGGCAATGGCCCATGATGGTGCTATAGATAATTTTAATTTTGGCTTATAGTTACTGAGTGTGTGTGGTGCTAGGAGATACATTTTTACTCTTAAAAAAGCTTCATTCGTACGTGTGTTTGCTTAAATGCACATGTGAAAAAAAACCTTGTTTTTAAAGAGTTTCCAAGCACTTTATTTTTTTTTTAATATATAAATAAGATTTTTCTCTCTCTATTTTCCTTTGAAATGCGCACTGAAAACTGCTGAATGGCGATCCTCACATTTTCTGTGTGGATACTGTTCTTTACAAGAGACCTCATGTGTAACAGTGTTGAAAATCTAATCAGGAATGCTTCATGGAGCTGCAAAATCATTGCTGGATAACACATTTTAACAGGGAAGCAAAGCTGTAATTTCCAGAGAAGGTCATGATTGCAAACGCTGTGTTGACTGGGTGTGACCTGGATGAGTCCCGATGGTCCAGGAGGAAGCCCAGTTGTGCCTGAACCTGATGGCCTCTCTTTTCCATCCCAGTTTTCCTTTCGTGAAACATAGCTGTTATGTGGCTAAAGGTTGGAAAACAAAGCAGAAATTGCGATTACAGTCAACAAGCTCAGCATTCTCCACACTCAGGTCCCAGGCGTGATGATACTGTGTGCAGCAGTGCCATTTTCCACTACTGACTTTGTGAGCAGGAGCTTTCCCTGACCTGCTCTGTAAAGCCCATGTTGCACACAAAGCCCAGAGTCCCCTTCAGATTTATTAACAAAGAAAGCAACAAAAACTGGCGTGCTCAGCCACTCCTGGGGCTCCTCCCCAAGGACTGCACTGCTAAGAGCTGGAGTCCTCTCTGCACACCAAGTAAAAACGGGGGAGGCAAGATGTGTTTTGCAGAGCTGCTTAACCCTTTCCTGGAAGGAACTGCATCTCACTGTCTCTTGGGGAAAGGGGGGGCGGCGAGGAGGATGGGAAGGCAGTTTGGTGTTTATTTTTAGTTTCAGTCCCCACAGCATGCTTACAGTACGTGACTTTTGTATAATCTAATGGGTAGATTCCTGCTGTTGTAAGTAGGAAAATTCAGTCTCGATGGTCTTGTGACTCTGAAGCCATTGTGTGCGTGTCACACGCCTCACCGCATTAGGCTACCCTTGCAGTCGTGGTCAGGGAGAGCTGAGTGAGCTGAGAATATAACAAAAGGTCTAACTGGCTGTGCCCCACTGGTGCCTGTCTATCTTGGCATTTATTTTCTCTAAGCACCTGAACATCTCATTTTGCTCTTCCCTGCTGTGAATGTCACCCCAACGTGGTCTCTCAGTGATCCTGAACTCCAGCCCTTGCTGTTGTGTTTTCCACTTCCTTGCGGTTCTGGTCTGTGTGTTTCTAAAGGTGGCATCTTTGAGGTCCTTGGCCTTTGCTGGCATTGCTAGGAAAGGAAACAGTAAGGCCTTTATTCAGAGCCACTGCAAGCTGGTGCAGCTCTGGTGGTGGATATGAGGCATGTTTCCTTTCCCAGCACGGCATCTGCCAGTCTAGTGTAGCTGTATGGCAGGTGTGTACATGCAAAGCTGCTTCCAGTTTGGTTTTACCTTGCAACTTAAGAGCCTTCTGCTGTGCAGACATCAGGAATGGGGAAGAAAGATCATTAGTGAGAACACCAAATGCCCTGGTGCTCTGTTGCTAGAGACAGGAAGGATGGTGACAGCCGTGGACCATTTGTAGAGGGGCTGTGGCTCCAACTCCCTGCTGTTTCCCTGTATTCAGTGCCCACTGAGCAGCATCCCTGTTCCCATCCCCAGCTGCCTCAGGCCTCATTGACAATGGTTCACTAGTGGTAACAGTGCTGGTGGAGATGAAGCCGTCACCTCCTTGGCCATCCCTGCTCATGGGATGGGCATCACCAGCAGGTTCAAGCAAAGACAGCTGCCCTGACCACAGGGTGCTGGGGCGAGCTGCTTCTGAGCCTTTGCCAGCATCATGGGGGGTTGAAGTGTGACCAGAAAGCAATGGGCACTTAGGCCATGGTCTGTGCTCTAGACATTCCTCTTGGGACCTGACTGGTGTAAGAGAGGAGCAGCTGTGTTGTGTACCAGCTTTAAAAAGATGGCTTTCCAAAGTGCAGCCTGTTCTGGGAGTTTAATCTTGTAAAGACTGAGGCCAGGCACAGCTCTCAAAGGAAGAGAAACAGCTCTTGATGTTGCTTCCTCTGAGGCAGACAGAGGAGCATTTCTTACAGGCTTTTCTCCCTCCTGCTGCTTGATGAATTCAGCTGTAGAGTCCGATCCATGGGGAGGCTGTCACCAGGAAGGGCTTGGCCAGTTTGCAAGCCAACACCTGAAAACAATGCTGTAAAGTAACAAACCTTCTCAGTTCCTTGGAGCAGATCTCTGCATGAGCAGACATTCTCCAGCAGACTCTGCTGATGGCAGACAGGCACCCAGACAAGCAGCACGATTGAGAAGATAGCTCAGAGTTCATTGAAAAGACATCAGTGTTCAAAGCCTGCATCCTCTCTCCTGAGCAAATGTGATCCACAGAAGTCTACAACGTTGAACTCGTGGGACTAGAGGAAATAAAAATTTCTCTTATATCTGTTTGCTGCCTGCCTAAAGGGAGGCCACCATGCTGTATTCTGCCAACCATCCTTAAGAAGACCTGGGCAAGGTGACCTTGCCAGGCTGCACACAGCGCACTGGAAGGATGCTGACAGCTGCATTTGCAGTGATCATCCCTTGAGGAAAGCATCCGTGCTTGCTCCTTATGCCTGCAGGTTTTCACACTTGAATTTGGACTATGGTTAAAGCACAGGAAGCCAGTTTTGCCGCCATTTCCCAGCTCTGCCACAGCTTCCGTGGACAAAGCAGGGAATATTTTCCTGCCACTGTTCCCAAATGGAAATATTAATCAGTCGTTAATTAACCTTGACTGTGTTGTTTGTTTAGCTTGCAAGCTATTGGGAGAAGAGTCTTTTCTCACTTAGTAGTGGACTGCTGCCTACTTCTGCTCTGGCCCTGGGATATTGCTATAGGATAAGTACCATAAAAAATAACTGGACATTTCCTCATCTGGTATCTCTTCCATCGTGGGAGTCACACCCACAGTGGAAATACTATCACTGGCTTGTTGATCCACAATTTTGACTAAATTAGGAATCCCAGCATGCAAAACGGGAGCGTTCAGATAAGCAGTTTGGCAACATCTGTGTCACTTATGTTTAAAATAGGATTAAGAGGAACAAGATACAAGGTACATCCATGAAAAGGCCAGCTTTCTTCATGGCAAACCCCAATGTTTCAGGAATTTTTTACATTACATTGCATTAGTTTTCTAACTTTAAGCAAGTATGAACAAAACACTTTATTTCTCAAGGCTTTGCTTAAGGGAATCAGCGTAAGTTGAGAATATGTTAGAGTTTTTAAATTAGCAGGTTTTTTCCTGAGAATGTAAGTAATGAAATGATCGTTTCATGCCTTTCTTTAGGAAAACAAGGCCTGTTCCTTTTGGCTGTTATTTCCCCTCTATATTTGGTTGTGATGCAGTCAGAGATGACCAGAACTGTAAGCAGTGAGATAGGTTTTCTGAGACAAAATTACAATTCTGATCCAAAGGGGCATGTGGCTTTGGATGGGAATCATGGATAATTTTAAAACACCTATTTAGGTTGTGTTTTATGATGTATTGGTGGTTTTTTTAACTTACACTTAGTTTTCTTACCACTACCCCTGCCCACCCCCCAAAACATAGAGAGAATAGAAAGAGATTTTAATGTGCTCTTGATGTTCATACGGTGGATGTTTTCTTCTGGCTCCACTTGTGCTTCAGGAAGAAATGAGACTTGTTTAGCAAATGGAGGTTTACTGTGGGACATGTACATCTCTGAAGAGCTCTGATGTACCAGACTTGTCATCTTAGGTTTTCACTGAACATGTTTCTCCTGTCCTTGTGTTCATGCACAGCTGTGCATATGTCAAACACAGTTTCATTTTGCTTAATTCACTACAAATTGTGCCATGAGCACCTGGTCCAGTTTTCCTGTGGCTTTGTTGCATGACTTGGAGCAAACTGCAAAAATCCCTGTTTTTTCCCTTTTTGTTGTCCTGAAACTGGAGTGATAATATTCCTAGAGAGTTTGTGAACTAAGAATTGCTGTAGGTTAATGGACAGTGAATTAAACTCCTGGCCAGCTGTCCCAAGTCACTGCTCCTTGCTCTGTCAAAGTTTCAAGGTGTTGGCATTTGTGTTGGCTTCCTTACGTGTAAAATGGAAATACTACTTGCTCGAGTGTGGTTTGGAGGGAGGAGCTGCGTGACACCTACTCTTTGCATTGAACAGGGAGTCCAGAAGCCATCAGTCAAAAGTGTATTTTTCAAACTGGCAGGTCCACTAAAAGATCTGGGGGCCAGCAAAGCTGGCTGCTTCCAGTTTGCATTTCTTGCCTGTTGGCCATGACAAGACCAGTGTCGTAGCCTTGCTTGGAAGGTTCCCCATGGCTTGAAAACACACACAGCGCCAGAACTGTCCCATCCATCTTTTCTCCTTTCTCTGTTAGAGTGTGGCACCAGAAGAGACAGCACCAGCTGCCAAGAGCTGCACCCCCTCCTTTAGCTTTCAGAGAAGGGTGGTCTCTCAGACAGAGTAATTACGTACACTTCCATCCTGTCTCTATGTCTTGGGTCACATACACAGTCTGCTGTTATCACAAACATTGGTGTTGAACCCATATCTTGGGCCACCATTTTTGTGAAGCTGCTGTTTGAGTACCTGCTTCTTTAAATCAGAGCCCTTTTTAAAAAATGGGTTGGTCTTCTGCTAATTTAGACTGTTGTCTGTGGAGCTAAAGATGAGGTCCTCCACCAAAGTCAACCCAGGTAGAGCTGTCGTGGGGGCTTTCTTCTTATTTCTTCTATTTTGTGCATTAGCTCAAAGAGAACATAGTAATGCACTGAAAACAGTTTAAATTTTTATAGAAGTATGCATTTATGAAAGATCCCACACAAGCTCCTGGCAATGGGATAGGCTACACAGAGCTCCTCACCAAAGGCACTGCTCTTGCCCTCAGGTTGTGAAGGAGATGCAAAACATCCCAGGCTTTCACAGGCCTGCTGAGGCCAAACAGTTGATTAAACCTTTGTTGGGCTGTGCCTGAGTATGATATGAATTTATAACGTGCTGTCACTGCCAGGAACGTGGGTCGTTTTCCTGCTGGTGTCCTACCTCTGGGAGGTGAATGGAAAAAGCAATGAACTGTGGTGGCTGATGGTTGAGATGGATGTTGATTGCTCTCTAGGTGGTGTTTCCATACTGGTCTTAATGGTGATGCTCCTTAGGCTGTTTCACTTCAAATTTTAGCCTCTTTTCACCAGCCTTTTTTATTGTATGTACATTTGGTGCAACTCTTCTCCAAAGCCCTTCCCTCTCACCCCCAAAGTTACTTAGTAGTTTGGTGGGAAGCTGAATCTCCTCTCCCAGGAGATGCTGTAAGCTGTGTTTGTGCTGGTTGTGGGTTCAGGCCATGGCACAATCCCATCAGATCTGTTTGATGAGTCCTCCGGAATGCAGAAGAGAACAGGATGCAGTGAAAGGGAAGGGCCAAGTCCTCTGTGTCACCATATCAGCATGGCCCCATTGATGCCCCTCTGGGAACTTCTGGCAATGTGATAATTTGATTTTTGAGGTTCTGCATCATCTAAATTATCCAAAAGAGATTTCAAGAGAGAAAGGGCATTTTTATGTGAAGCAGGCATAGTCTTGGCGTCTGGCTCTGTCCCCTAGATCTCTTCAGGGTCCCTTTTAACACTGTTTCCTATTTTCAGATTAGTAAAAGCTGGACTGAAAACTGAACCTCACCCTTAATTCTTTTTCCATTTGAATCTAGCAAGATAAGTAAGTGTTGTTTTACATAAAAACTAAGCCTTAGCAAAATAGACAGATTTATGGAATTACATCATACCAAAATGAGTGTGTGTCATTGTCACTTTTTTTCATTTAGCAAGATTTTTTTTACTTTTTTTATATCTGTTGATGCCATGGGGAAATAGCTGTATTGGCTATGAAATAGAGAGGGCACCACACACTGACCGCTCCAATAATGTGCACAGTAAATAATGTGCAAGAGCCTCAAGGATCCTAATTTTTGAATATATAATATATTAGAAGTTAAGCTGTTGCAAAAGCACACAAAAGACTTCCCTCAACCTTCATAAATTCTTATGCCTTTAAATTAGAAATAAAGTAGTCTCTTTTTTTGTGAAATGATAGGTCTTAGCTGTGCCTAATATTCAGTTCATTGCAAATACTACGAAATTTCTACATATTCACTGCATATATTTTATTGCTGTAATTTGTGGTTCTCCCAAGCAGAATAATATTTTTACTTCTCTGAATATACCTGTGCAAGTTAAAGGTCTCAGATGTATTCCTTTAAAGTGACAGTTCATTCCAGCTACATTCCTGCTTTATATCCATACTTATTCATTAAAAATAAGCATAAAATACAATGTCATCCTTCTTAGTCCCATATTCAAGCAGTGGGGAGCCAAATCCCAAAACCCATAAAGGGCTCTCTATTCACACTTGGGCTCAGAGCACACATTAGCTGCAAGCTACTCCCTTAATGGGTTTACCTGCGTGCTTCATTGGGTAAATACCCCCCAGCGCCAGCCTGTCCTGTGTCCGCGAGTGCGGCAGCCCCAGCTGGCTTGTCGAAGCCTTCCCCAGAGCGCTGCAGGGACTCCCGGTGTCCTTTCAGCTCCTCGGTCAGCTCCCCCAATACCTGAGGTTTTTCTGTGCTGTTGGGTAGGCAGGGATTACCGAGTGCTTGGTGTGGCGGGGAGATGAGGGAAGCAGGTGAGGAGGATGCTTGTGCACAGCACAGAGGGGTTGGCTCCGCGGGGTGTTGGCGGGGCACACCCTGGCATTCAGCGTTGCCTTCTGCTCCGTACCTCTCAAGGAGGAGGCTGAGCCTGCCTGTCTTGCACTGCAAAGGCGTGCACAGAATCCCTCCCATCCCCCAGCACATCTGGAGCGTGAGCTGGGGAAAAGGCATGGGAGCCTTTCACAATTCATCAGTGCATGATCTCCTCTGAAACATCTGCCTCTCAGCTGAGGTTTTGTTGACTCTGAGCACTGAGGGCTGAAGCAAAAGAGAAGATGAAATGAAGGCTCCCAAGCAGTTTCCTGCAATACTTGCTTTAGCAGTCTGGAGATGGGATGTGTCAGAATCATTTTTTTTAGAGTGTTTTAGGAATGTGCCTCAAAGTGTGAGCTGTGCCAGTATCTTTGCATTGCACATGTGAGCGTATGTGCGTGTGACACACGCTTGGGTTAATTACTTAAATCTTAAAATGTTGGAAGTCACTCCTCTGCATATGTGCACATATGTGCACACACACACATACAGCACACTTGCGTTAATTACTTAAGCCTAAAAATGTTAGAAGGCACGCCTTGGTTCTTTTTTTTTGATCTTCTCTTTTTAAATAGCAGATGTTAAAATTTACACCAGATTGTAAAATCTGTTCCAAAGGCCCAGTCTGAAGTCTTAACATCGCCTTCCCCTGCTCTTGACTTGCTCTCCAAAGTGGTTGCAGTAAAATCCCATCTCTCCAGTTACTTTGTAGGTGTTTCGCTGATTCGGAGAGGGCAAAACAAATGTGTCCCTTTGTTTGTCTTTGTGGAAATCCTTTTCTGATTTTGATGGGCATTTTACTACAGCATCCAGTTGGAGACACTTAAGAATAAGTACTATTGACAGAGGCAATTGATACAAAATCCTTCCTGACCGTTCTCTCAATAGCTGAAAAGAAGCGGTGTTTTACCTACCAAAGCGTTATTAAAGGAAACTCAGCCATAGCAGCTGCTGTCAGCAGTATGCCTTGCAATCAAACGAGAAATATGGTAGATACTCCAAGACATGAGAGAACTGCCAAGGCTTATTGCAGAGCAAAGAGCTTTTCAATAAATGTTTTCTCTGAAGAGCATCAGATTTCACTCACTTCTCACAGCTCAGACATGCCTTGGCAATCATGATTAGCCTCATTTGGGCCTGTGGAATCTATTATTTTATAGCTAGTCTCATAGCTGGCAGGATGACAAACAGTTTATTCCTCTTTGGAGAGAGATCGGACTGAAAGACACGGAGCTTTAATTCAGTGCTCCCCCACCTAAGATATTTTTCCTTTCCCACCTATTGCTTAAGGCAAGACATCTAATGCTTGCTTCGATGGCTCTGTCAGGCTTTTGACATCCCAGATTTATCTCTTGCCTGGATGAGGACAAATCTTTAAAAAACTTTACTATTTCTTTCATTTTAAAGTCAGGTAAGGAGGCAAGAAATACATTACAAAAACCATGCAAATAATAATTATTCATAGTTAGCTACATTTGCCTAGATGCCATGTGATTTTTCCTGTGCATTTGAAATCCCGAAAGGAGGAACAAGTGGGGTGGTTATCCAGGTCTATTTACCTGACCCAGTTACAATGGCTGAATGAGCAAAGGGAGTAAGACCTAGACTCAAAGTTGCTTACAAGAGCTCTCTGGGGTTAGATTTTACCAGACAAGGTTATTTATTTTCCAAACAGCTGTTTTGTTGTGGGTCTGTAACCATTCTGTCAGTTTGTCTCTCCATACCCTGTCTCTGAGCACTCCTGGGCTGAGCTGGCAGCACTGGGAATTAGGTGTATGTTCCTGCCCTCAAAAACCACACTCAGCAGCCCTGGAGGATCAAGCCCTGCTGCTAGCACCTCTTGGTTCACCTCTGTGCACAGAAGCCTTTCTTGACGGAGTACTCTTGATCTTGGTACTCAGTTTGCCCCCCGACCCTTTTCAGAAGGGCACTATTAAATAAATGTTCTGGGAAAAGCTCAGCTATCTCTTTTTTTTTTTTTTTCCCCTTGTTTAGGCCTGGAGCCGTAAGTAATGCACAGTAATGCCTCTCCCGTTTTATAAAGGAGCTTACAGCCTGGATGAGGTTTAATTCGTGTCTCTGTTGGGAAGACTGGATCGCCGCATCCCATTTGACCTTAGCTGCAGGGCTGTGTTGCAAAAGGCTGATGGGTGCTGAGCATCAGGCTCTTCATTGGCAGCAGGAGCCAGCCACAGAGCAAGTGCTGCAGAGGGTCAGCCCTGCAGTGCTTACCTCCCTTTTTGGAGCTGTGATATCACTTTTTTTGTTATGGGAGAATCATGTCCAGGTGGCTGATTCCGCTGTAATTTAATGGCAGCTCACTCATCTGCTGTTGTGCTGGAAACAGTATGAGGCCAACTGCCAGGGAAAGTTTGGCTGAATGACCTGTAGCCTTAACTGAATTTCGCACAGTACTTGTACAGTCCTTTTTATTTTCCCCCTCTCGTGCTCGCTCATCTTGCTGCTTCTTTTTTAATTGGTGAATTTAAAAGCAAAATTCTGGTGCACAGCAAGTTGAGAGCAACTTTTCTACTTGTGAGGGTGGTGAGTGGTTGCCAGTGCTCTGACAAGCACTTTGACTAGCATAAACAACTTTTTTGTTTCCCAAATTCAGGGATGAATTAGTTTTTCAGGTCACTTTATCTTTGAAATGGTGCTCTAAACATAAAATCTCATCTACAAAAGAGATTTATACACATTAAAAAATCAGATATTCCTTCTGAAGATGAACTTTGAATATAACAATTCCTGCTGCTTCTTTTCTTTCCAGTGCAGTATATTTCAGGACTCATTATATCTTAAGTGAATTATCTTTACTTGAGAGAAAAATATTTATCCCTTGGAATAATACATTTAGAAGTGCAGCACAATCACATTCAGTATCTGCTGAAGCTGATTAAGTGTCTGCTTCTTCAGAGAAGCCAGTCACTGTGACTGCCACCTGGAATAATAATGAGAGGAGAGAGGCAAAGAAAGAATAGAAATTATTCACAGAATTTTGGGAAACCCAAATGTTTGCAAAATCATTGAGAACCGGCTCTTGTTCGCTGCTCTTGCAGGGCCAGGCACACAGCATGGATCTGTTCAATCCCAAAACTCAGAATCCCCAAGTTTCATTTGCTTTCTGCAGGAGAGACTTTTGGTTTTCCCTTCACAAAATATTTAAAGGCATCATTTTTTTATGTGCTTCGGTACCTAAAATTAGGAAATGAGGTAATACCATTTAAGCTCCTGGAAAACTTACTTCAAGGGGACGGTGCCATGGAAAAGCATTTGTTATTACTTGGGTTTTGTGTGAGAGTCCACGTGAGAGCCTGGGCCTCTGATGCCTGTCATCCATTATATGAATGTCTTAACAAAATGATGGCTTTCTCCCAAAATAGCCTGAAGTTTGATCTATAATACACAAGGCAATTTCGTAGGAAGCCATAACTTTTTTCATCTCACAGAAACCTCTAGTGGACAAGACTTAATGTATATTAGCGGTTTCCTGGGTCCTGATGACTTTAAGTTACACTGACAGGTGTTTTAACATTAATAATCCTTAGTTTTATTTTAGTGAACATCTATTAAATGTAGTTATTATGTATTAAAAAGCAGAGTGAAAGCACTGACATTTTAAGGAAGCCCAAATTAATGGTTTGAAAGGTTTCACAAATTCATCAGATGAATGGAAATCTAAGGAGGAAAAAAAATCCACTTATGAGAAACGACAGCTTTGATTTCTGCAGATCTATAGATACCATATTTAAGGATCTAATTTAGGTTGTGGTTCATGAAAGCATAGATTACTGACATTTCCAATCTCTGTACTTCACAGCAGAATTAATTAGGAGGTGATAATTTCAGGAATGTGTTACATGAAGCCATTGTAGCGCAAAGTACTTGTAGAGCACCTTTGTTTACTGGCACTTGGATATTATATGAAAAATGTAATATAGAAGTTAAGCAAGTGAGATTATTCCTCCCTTTCATTTAATAAAGGATTAACTCTTCACTTGCTGTAAAAGGCAAGTATGTCTCCTATGCAACAAATTTTTTCCCCAGCTTTATAGGAGGGAGTATAATGGGCACACGTAGCTACATATAGCCAAGAAGAAGGAAGTACTCTGTTTACTGAAACCTTAAAATAATGTTACAAACTAAGTTACTCCCACCACTGTAATAGTTTAAACGTGAACAAACTTTAGAGCTTAGCATGTAGAATAATTTTTGTCTGGTGGAGAACTCCATCAGAGAGGCTTGAGGCTGAATGTTCTTTCATAAGAGAAGTTGTCAGCCACAAGAAAGATAATTTGTGATGATATACTTGATAAGAATAATTTTGCCATTCCTCTGGCTGGAGAATGAAAGTCTGAGTGCTTTACATTCAAGTGTCAGGTTGCTCTTGGACTGCAAATTCTGGTAATGTTAATGGGGTCTGTTCTCCATTTAAATGCATTCTAGAAAACCCATCATGTTGAGGAAAAATGATGAAGAAAAATCAATGAAGGGAAGACTAGGTGGCAAAAAATGGAAAGATAGCAATAGTATGTATTTGCAAAATAGTCATAGAAAACCTAATTCTTCCATTCTTTGTGCTTGCTCCTGAGCCAAGACTCAAGAGGCTTTCCCCTGTTGCAAGTTCAAACTTTCCACATAAAAAGCTCAGAAAATGAGTCTTTCCCTGGGACTAACAGGACTGGAGTTCAGTTGTGACTTGGGGCAGCTTGATGTGGAGGTTGGGGACGAAGACTGGTTGCTGTGTCTCCTGTAGAGAGGATAGTTGCAATGAATGGAGTGAACCCAAAAAACATTGTATTGCTGTTTGGTTTCCGTTGTCTAGAGGCAAAATATCATCTGACTTTCTTCTGGCTACAGCTTGCTGCAGTGGGTGTGGCTGTGTTCCCATTATCAAGGCATTTGGGGTCTGGTGACTGCCCACCTGCACTACGGTGGGACCCCAGGCTTTTCTAGAAGGAGTGGGTGGATGAGAGAAATGGTGCCATGTACTTTGTTTTGTGTCTGTGCTGCTCAGAGAGAGTGCTGAACTTGGCTGTGTGGTCTCTTTTGTCACTTTAATTATGTGTGGGGAGAAGAAGACGAAGCAGAGATGGGTACTTCTGCAGCGTGTTGAACTTCAGGTTGCCAGAACACGTCTCATAAATGCCAAGCTAGTGCTCTTAGCTTTTCTTCTGGTAAACCATATATGGGGGGTTGAGTGGGTTTGAAATGCAAATTAACTTTTTTTTTTTTAAGAAGTATTTTCATATTTTAATGAGGCTTTGAGCAACCTGGTGTAGTGGAATGTGTCCCTGCCCACTGGTAGGTGGTTGGAACTGGATGATCTTAAAGGTCCCTTCCAACTGAAACCATTTTGTGATTCTGTGATTTTCAACCCCTGGCTTTGGATACATTTATTTCAGATCTGCTGCTGCCCTGAATTTTGAACGTGTCTCTTGTTTACTTTAGTAGAAGAACACTGTGACTCCAGGACTCAACCATGCCTTCAAAAAGAAGAGCACCTTCATCTGTGAGCAGGCTCTAAACGGGCGTGCTTTGGGGGGTGCCTTGCTAGATTTGCAGCTGCTCAAATGTGTCCCTGTTCAAACTAGGACCCGCAGATGGGGCTGTGTGTTAGGGAGAAACACATACATTGCTTTTCAGCTTCACCTGCCTACGCATGTGGTCAAGCTGGTTGTGGGTGCGAGATGCAGCAGCCGCGTCTGGCGTGAAAAACACTCTCAGCGTGGCTGAGAAGCTGCAGCTTGTGCTGCTAAGGTCAGCCTCAAAAACCTGGGTTTTTTAGTGCTTCCGTTTTGTCATTAACTATGTGTTTAACGCTGAGTGTGCTAATTATTAGTCTGAGTATATTAAATCAATCAGATCTGTGAAGGACAGGAACAGGGAGTGGATGTCACTTATTCCACTATTAAATGTCTTCCGTGAAAAAAAAAAACAACTGAAACAAACAGCTAGCAAGGTACAGGGCACAAATTTTTGCACTGTTTTTGCAATTGTCTTTTAACATTCCCCTTCTCACATAATTTTCTTCCAGGAGTTTTATGCTGCTGTTGTGTGGGTTTGAAGCAGTGCCAGGGAGACAGCTCTCTATACGGCTCTGCCACTGTGCGCTTGTGCCTTAAATAGTTGAATGCAATTCAATGTGGCGGTAAGAAAATGAGCAGTTAATGCTGTTCAAGTGTTAATTGTGCCAGAGTGTGTTTTCAGAGTCTCGACACAGCAATACTAAGAACATCTAATTAATGCTTTTGTGCGATTTCTCTGAACGGGTGGCAGGAGTCTGCTTGGGGACAGGTTGTAGTGGCTCATGATTGCATGTTTTCCTCAGTTTTCCTTCCATCTGAAGAATCATGAGAAAACCAGTGTATGTAGAAAGGTCTTGTTTTTAACTCCCCTCAGACATAGCAAGTGGTTCTTGATTTCCTTTTGGCCTCTGGCACTGTTGAAGTCAATGGCACTGGCAACCACCATAGGGATTCAAGGTGAAATACCCTTGTTCTCCTCCAGTACAGCGACAGCAGGAATGGAAGGCCTCACTATAAGAGTAAAAACTGTGTATGCCTGGTTTTTTTCTGCAGATCTGTGTAGGAAAGTAAGGTGCACCCTGTGCTATAAGCAGTACTTAAATTCTGTTGATTGGCACAGGCATTACAGAGATGTAAAATTGTCTGTAACTGGGCAAAACTAAAAAAAATACTACCAGTACTTTATGAAGACAGTTTGCAGTGGTATGTTGTGTAACTGAAGGGGTAATCAGACTCTAATTAGACCCTTTCTTTTAATATTGTTCAATGGGCTAAATTTTGCAAACTTCTCGTAAAGCCTGTCTGAAGAATATGTCACTCCAATATAAGCTGAGTAATTATTGAAATTCAAAAGCATTAAGTCTTAAATCAGCAGAGGGAAAATATGTATTTGGGGATACATACAATGGAAGCACCATGGAGAAGGTCACCAAAACACATCCGTGTTTGGAATTATAAGAAAGCTGGATATGGCACTGAGTGTTAATAACACATATGAGCTACTCAGAATAAGGATAATCAACGCTTCAGGTCACTCAGATCAGCTGGTCACAAATACATTATCTCCTCTAGAAGCTTCTCTATCCCTGCTTTACAATACCACGCTGTTGTTTGAGTGCATTACAAAAGCTTTTGCGCATTTGGAAATGTAAATTACTACCTTCAGTGCTGCCAGAGGTACTGTATACCATCAGCCAGGAGAATCAGCATGAAGCCATACATGTGGGGATCTGTTGTGTTGCCTTCTTGCTTTTGCCAGGGACGTTTAATGCTTTTCTGAATACCTTACTTAACTGTGACCAGCCACAGCCCGGGATGGGGAGAACAATTGCTTTGTGGGTTTCTCTGATTACTAAGTCTGGAGCCTTTTAATCTTGCTGGCTCCTTCCCTTGAAAAACCAGATTGCATTCAAATGCATTGTCTCTGGTCCCTAGAGCCCTGACAGCCACATCTTGAAAGCATTTGCCTTTGACCTTAACCTGTTATGAGGTAGAAAGGATCCTGAATCCAAGCCCAGGTAAAAAATGTTGTTGAAATTCGGAAACACTCGTTATGGGAGCTGCAGTTGGCTCCAGCTGTATGCCTCTCGCTGGACAGGGAAGTGTAGATCCACATGTCTAGCCAGAGCATTTGCAGCCCTAGCCTGAAATCGTTCTTCCACCGAGCCTGCAATTTCCCATCCAAATGAACGAGACTTTGAATGCAAAGAGGTTTGCAGTGCCAGCACCAGAGGACAGTCACTTGGCAAGTGTCTTGCTCTGGAAGGGGCTGGAGTGAACTCTGGGCAGCAAAACCAAAGCACACGTGCACACCTTTGCGTTCCTGTCTCGCTTCTCAGAGCAGAGATCTCTCAGCTGTCAAAGCCATCCTGGTTTGCTGGCAAGTTTTCACTTCTCCCTCTGATATTTCATGAGGCCTGTCTTCTCCTGCACTGTCAGGGAAGAGCCCCACAGAACCAGCATTTTGCTGTTTGGGTCCCCGCCATGCTGGAAGAAGTCAGGGCCTGTGCCACAACTGCAGGAGGCTTTTGGATGAGGACCCCGAAACCTTCTTGCAGGAGGTTGTTAGGTATAGAAACTAGTACTGAATATTTAGGAATTAATAACTGCACTTCATTTATTTATTACACCTGAAAGTGGCTTTGTCCAAAGGGACTCAGCCTCTTCAGCAGTATTATGATGCATGGTGAATACTTCACATTAAAATATCCAGCAGGTTCTGGGGTTGGGCTTTTTAAATAGTGCTTACGTATTTTTGTCTCGTTAACACTGTCAATCTTTCAAATCTTATTTATAAGTGCTACAATGTTTCCAGTGCTTTTTTCCAACTCTTACTCAAGTGTGTTTCTCCAAGACAAAGGACATGACTCTACGAACATCCACGGACGTGCTTCATTTGACTCTCCTAAGTTTTCTTTTCATATCATAAGTGAATATTCTCCTGTTTTAGGTAGGGATCTCTGTTTTACAGATATTTGATTTTACAGATTTTTGGCAAAATATATGAAGATGTATATTCTATAAAGTTTCTCCCTGGAATTTTTAGTCTATACATGAAGCTGTATCAGTCATATTTCAGTTTATGTGTATTTCATTTTGCTCTATGAAACTAGTCCAAGGTTGCTGCTGACAAGGTAGAGTCCAGGGGGCTCATTACATCCCAAGTGTTGGGCTTTTTTTTCTTCTGCCAGATTTTCCTAAAGTTAAAATTTATCTGTATTTTGTTCAGCTTGTCTGCATATTATCCAGTGTATATATCAGAGGAAAGGTTTATATATACATATATATATATAAAAATGTTCACATACCAAAGTAAATTAATAAATCTTCCTTTTCTTATGAAAGAGGTAAAGAAAAGTACCTGGCCAATACAGTACCATTAATCTATTCTCTTTTCTCCTTTCTCTCTTTACCTCTCTCTCTACAATAGAAGTGGAACAAAAAGGTAATTAAATACCTTTCAAATTATATATATATATTACTTATGTATAGGCTAAGTTATTTAACAGTTTAACGTTTTAGTTGAAATACTTTGTCATTAATTCTCACTACCTTTTTGTTAAAGTTTATTTAGTATCTCTGCTGCTCAACTTCACCAGATAACTCATATTTGCTGAAAAGTTTTTACCAGTGCCACCTTTTTTTTTCATTAAATTTCTATTCAAAGCCTTAGATAACTCATTTTCCTGCCCCAAAGAATTTGGAAGGTGTGCATACATATGTATGTGCATAAGTATATCTAATTATGGCATAAAAGCCTCGTGGAAATGGCACCCCTTTTTCAGCAACTCTGCGTGGTTACTTAGACTCCAATGGATCTATATAATTTTATACTGGTTATTAAATCAGATTTTCCTCCTGTCTTGCTCTCCAGACATTACCAATTTCTGCATTTACAAAAAAATAATGAATTATGCTCCAAGCAGGAAGTGTGAATGTGGGATCCCATCTTGCCAGCCCCGTGCTGCCAGAAGCGCGTGGTGGGATACTTCTTCATGCCTCCCTGCCGCCCATCCCATCGCCACGGTTATTGTACCTCTCGCGGATCACGGAGATCAGCACTCCAAATAACCAACCAATATTCTCCCCCTGAAGCGTGTGCAGCGCCTCCAGGCCAGGAGGGTGCTGGCGGGGATGGAGAGGGCCGAGCGAGCCAGATTTGCTCCGCAGCATCCCTCCTCTTGCCTCCCCATCCATCCGGCCGGCCGGCCCCTCGGTGGTGGTGTTCCCGTGGGGCCGAGGTCAGCCGGGCAGTGGCTGAGCTTCCTCCCAGGTGCTGGGCATGCCTTGGCCCCTGTCATCCCCCTCGAAGTCTGAGCAGCAAAGCATCCCAGTTAGTCAAACTGCTCCTCTGTGCTCCTCTCATGTAACAATAGAAGGTATATGTTTTTAAGTTTGAATTACTACTATATTTAACAGGACATTTTTTAACTGATTAAAATCTAGACATTGGGTTCCTCTCCAGCAAACTTTATTCTTTTCCTTCCTTCTTTCCTTTCTTCCTTTCTTCCTTGTCTTTTCCTTTCAGCATCCATATGTCATTCGTTTTTAATTGTGTGGACTGCATGTTTCATGTGTCCTGTAGCAGCTTGGAAAGTCTCATTTCTAGTTATACTCCAGATGGGTGTTCGCCCCCC
>VXBT01011425.1:72368-236846 GCA_013400235.1 Oriolus oriolus | reverse complement strand
CCCCCCCCACTCCCTTTGCTTTAAATGCTCTTCTGAGTTGCTAAGGGATTCGCCTCTGCTTTGCTATTGGTATCCTTTAAATATTTAATATCACTTGGGCTGTAAGGATGGGAATTTCTTTCTCTTATTTCCATTTCTAGGCCACTCTTCTGTGGGCTGTTCAGATAAATATGTGGATCAATTCCCTCGGAGTTTAGCCCTTCACCTAGTAGGTACAGATTCACTGCAGAATATAATTTGGAAATACAAACCCAGAAATCCTTTGGGGGCACATATTCATTTCAGAGTTTACAAAAGCGAGTGGTCCAAGTAAGTATACCTGTAAAAATAGATTTGAAAAGCAGTAAGAAAATGAGCCACAGTGATAGAAACAGCGAGGGCGGGGGAAAAAACCTGGTTTGGTGGAGCAGATCTTGTTCTAGAGATATGGTGGGCAGGAAGGATAGTCTCCAGCTACAAGGCGTTGCTCTTGGGTTTCCTCTCATCTCAAGTGTCCTCTGCTCCAGGACTAGAAGCTGTTGAGATACTTGGGCCAGCCACCCCTGAACTGTCATTAACTTTGTTTTTCTTCTAAATTCTTTTCCTCTACGACAGTTTTTCTTTGCCCTGGACTGCTGAAAGGAGTTTACCAGAGCGAACACTTGTTCGAGTCTGACCACCAGTCGGGCGCCTGGTGCAAAGACCCTCTGCAGGCCTCTGACAAGATCTACTACATGCCCTGGACGCCGTACCGGACAGACACGCTGACGGAGTACTCCTCCAAGGACGACTTCATCGCCGGCAGGCCGACCACGACCTACAAACTCCCGCACCGGGTGGACGGCACGGGGTTCGTGGTGTACGACGGGGCTTTGTTCTTCAACAAGGAGCGGACCAGGAACATCGTCAAGTTTGACTTGCGGACAAGGATAAAGAGCGGGGAGGCGATCATAGCTAATGCCAACTACCACGACACCTCTCCCTACCGCTGGGGAGGCAAGTCCGACATAGACCTGGCCGTGGATGAGAACGGGCTCTGGGTAATCTATGCAACAGAACAAAATAATGGCAAAATAGTCATTAGCCAGTTGAACCCTTACACGTTAAGGATCGAAGGGACGTGGGATACTGCCTATGACAAGAGGTCAGCTTCGAATGCCTTCATGATCTGTGGGATTTTATATGTGGTGAAGTCTGTGTACGAAGATGACGACAATGAAGCTACAGGGAATAAAATAGACTACATATATAACACTGACCAAAGCAAGGATAGCATGGTGGATGTGCCCTTTCCAAACTCCTACCAGTACATTGCCGCTGTGGATTATAATCCCCGGGACAACCTCCTGTACGTATGGAACAACTATCACGTTGTAAAATACTCCTTGGATTTTGGCCCACTGGACAGCAGAGCAGGTAAGGGGTTTAATACCAACCAAAAATCTTTCTATTTTTTTTTTTGGTATATTTATTTTTTGTGTAAAATTGAAGTACACTCCTGTCTTACTGATCTGCCTGAGTATATGCAAATTAAGCCCCACCACAGACCTATGATGGTTATTAGGACGTAAATATGTGCAGAATTACTTTTTTTTTTGTCTTAGTTGAAATGAAGTGGACAAAACACATCAGTACATAAGTAGCCTGAAACAGTTTCCAAATGCCTGTGTTCTTATTCACTTTCTCCTGAAAGTGTGTGTTTCTCTGTGTTCAATTCAATTTCTCCTGAATTGAAATGAATTTTCTTTCGTACATCATCAGATCATTTTCCCTTCTGCAGGAATGTTGACAAAACAAAGCATGGAAGATGTTGTTGTTGCAAACAGCTGGGGGAAAACTGCCTGCCAGTGTAAATTACTTTGTTTCATTAAGCTGGGGGAGTTTTGTCTTTTTAGAGAAGCTGAGACTAATTGAATATGTGACCATGCACCCACAAGTGTATGTCTAGAGTCAGGAGGAGGATCAACAAAATCTTTTAAATTCTTGGTTTATTTTCTGTAAAGTTTCTCTTTCTTTTTTATAGCATTTTATGACTTACTGTACTTTATCTTAGAGGATCATCTGGCCTCCAGAGGTTTCCCAGCTTTTTCACCTTTTTTCCTGTTAAAAATTATGCTGGTAGTTACTTAGGTATATTTCCTTATCTTTATCAACTCCACCATCATTTGTCAATTATAAAGATGCCACTTAATTAGTAACAAGACTTAGCCTACACTGTGGTCAAGCTTGTATGATGTTGCAAGAATTTCCAAACAGCATTTGCTCAATCATTTTAAATGGTTGCCACTGTACTAATGCAGTCACGTTATCGGGTAGTTCTTGTGGTAGACTGTGTATTTTGAAAGGCTGAAAAAGTAGGAAAAAGGCAGAATTAATGTAATTTGGACAGTAAAGTATTCAACTCATAACATGACTTTTTCCAAAACATTTCTTTTTGTAAATAAGAAACTTGAAAGCGGGTGAGTGGATTCAGGGCTTTCGATTGAAAAAGAGAAGTGAAAAGGTTTCTGCTGCTGAGATTTTCTTTTCCTGTATGCAACCTGTTACCCATATAAAGAAAATTGATCAAGAGATGCTGAAAGAAATTTTGGGTATGAAAGTCTAGGGAGGGTTGGAATAAAAGTAGTAAACTGGTAGTGAAATTGTGATTTTTTTTACAAAAATGTAAGGGAGGAGAGAAGAAAATCTTGAAGAAGCAGATGAACAAGAACTGCGTGACTGTTAAGAAGTAAAGATATTTTCAATGATGTTGACCTCTGCAAGATCTCAGATGAGTAGAAAATGAAGTAATACTTCTCATTCTCCCAACTTAATGATGAGCATGTACTTTCAGGGTGGTGGAGTGAAGCAGAGCAATTTGTGAGCTATTGGCTATCCCCAAGGAGAGAAAATCAATTGCATCCCCTCTATTTCACAGAGTTTCTCTGCTTTTTAGTGAATTATTTCCAGGTGTTATAACGGACTCTTTGCTGACACTTTTTCATGTGGTGACAGTTGTCAGTAATAGCATCTTTAATAGAAAAAAAAAAAATTAAAAAGCTTTAATCAGTGAAAAACCTAAAAATGGGAAAAAGTCCTATTAAAAAAGGAAATTGTTCTCCCTTTTCTCGCAATCTAAGATGGTGAGATGGGAGAGCAGGTGAAAACCTTGCAGGGGGCTGAAAGTCTGTGAGGTGCAAGGATTTGATTTGTCTTTGTGTCACTCTGGTTTGAAGCCCCTTTAATTCCACTCTGGTTTTGGATGAGAATTTAGAATCCCCCAGTGCCTCAGAGAAAAAGCTGAAGCAGTTCTTAGCTTTGAATGGTGGGCATGAGAGAGTTAATCTGGTGTCAGGGAATCTGGTGAGCCTTCTCTGACGTTCTCTGTGCAAATTTTGTACAAAGCTTTGTAATATGGAGAAAAGGCTGAATTTTACATGCAATTCTCTTCTCTGAAAATTGTCGGGATTTCCTTTCTGGCAAAAATGCATAAGGATCGCATTACGTCACTATTATATAAGTTTAGATGACTTTTGAGAGGTCTCCTCTGACAGCAACTGAATTTTCTGATGAGTAAACTTGAATGAGCCAAGACAAATCAAAGAGAAGAAAAAGAAAACTTCACTAAGGGAGTTTACCCACATAGCCTGATTAGTGGGAACAATTTTTCATTAATCAGTGAAACAGAAGCACTGATTTTGAGTTGAACAGGTGAGCAAATAGTTGCTTGACATCAGGCTTTTTTGCAGACAGCAGCCAGGAGACCAGGTCTGCACAATGCTTTCTCTTCCAAGTTCAGTGCAACCCATTTTCTGGTTAGCACCAAATTTCATGCTGCATTGCTTTACATGTAACACTAAATATCTGCTTGGCTTAAACCCAGCTCATCCACCAAGGAGCAGGAACAGAAGTTGATACAACCCGAGGAAAGCACCCAGGATATTTCTGGTTTTTTAGATATTTATTTTTTTACAGAGTGGATTGTGGATATGTGTTTCCCATCTCTTCAACAATCACCACTGTTTCTCCATATTAGAGCCATGTTCAATGCAGGCATTTTCCATGGTGTTACAATTTGAGTAGCAAAATTTGTAAACAGTATCAGCTTAATTAGGAAATAAAAGAAAGATTGTAAAATTGATGGGTTGAACATATGGGTTGTTAAAAAATAATTAAGGGTGAAGTTTTAGAAGAGCTCTTAAAACAAAAAATTGATCATAACAAGAAAAGTGAAATATTTAACTACTTAAATAGCCAGTAACATATTTGAAATCACTTGTATCATACATTTCAGGGATAGCTAAAATAAAATACAGGTTCTGGGGACTCCAGTTCACTTAGAATCAAGCATTTTCAGTCTTTTGCCAAACTGTCCAGAGAAAATGGGAGTAGGGAGGAGTTGCGTAATTTATGGGAAAGGCAGGGCTCACATCCTCTTGTTGTTCACAATGTCTAAGCATTTTCTGTGATTTTTAATTAAAGACCTGTGCACATAAGTTTGGCACATATTTGAGATCTTCACTGTTGCAGGGCATCTCTCTCGTACAGTTTAAAAAAAACCAGGCTTTTACTCTTTGGAATGAGTGAGTGTCAAATCCTGACGTTTCTGTGCTCAGCTTCTGCACCTCCTGAAGTTACTAAGGAAAACAAAATATTTTGAAGTGCTAAAAGCTGAGTTTAGCTGCTCTAGAAGCAATTCAAGGCTCTTGATAAAATTAAACCCAACTGTTCATTTTTTCTCAGGAATGAGAAAAGCTGCATTTTAAGGTTTTACCCCACTCCTCTTTTTTTTTTTTTTTTTCCTTTTGTCTGGGGTTTTTCATTTATCCCGAAAGTGCTTTTGAAAGCAAACACTGCTCAGTGCCTGCAAGTCCCAAGAAAGCTATCATTAATGTCTGCCCTCAAGAAGTGAACTTGAAGATACCAAAAGCCTTTGAAGTGTATTTTCTTTGAGCTGTTTGGCCTTAAAATGAGCTTTTTGGAGGATGCTTCTTCATAAATGCTTCTGAGTTTTTGGATTATTTCTTTGTTGCTTCTACTGAGTTTTCTAATTTGAAATTTTAGTAAGAATAGCTCTGCATCTCTTCGTAGTCTTCAAGAAGTTAAACCCAGAACAGTGTTCAGGTTATTTTTTTTAATGTGTCCTACTACACCTATGCAGAGAGCGAAACAGAAGGTTGTAGTGACAGGATGAAGTTTTTCTGCAGCCTAATCAGTTTATATTCACCAGAGTTACCTGTTTTAATCATCACTCACTTATGATACGTTCAGTGCAAATAAACTCAAGAAAATATCAACAAACCTTCCTCTCCAAAAAGGTGAAGTGCTCCCATCCCGCTTCCCGGCGCTGTGCTGCATACAAACGCACATCTCCCGCTCCTGTGCCTCAGCACCTCCTTGAGCAGGCACAGCTTCTGCCTGGACACCAGCCAGGGGTTCCTGGGCATCACAGACACCAGAAGTTCTGTCTTTTAAATGTATGAGGTGCCCCAGTCCTGGCAGCTCTTGCCAGGGCTCACGATGTGCTGACTGAGCATTTGGGTGCTTAGGTGGGGACTGGAGCCTGTCCCGTGGTAGAGAAGTCCAGGGAAGAAACTGAGCCAAGTTAAGGATCCCTTCGTGAGCATTTTGGACTTGGATGTCCTGGCAGCCGTTCCCAGTGACATGGGAAACACAGACCTCCTATTTTTGAGAAGGTGTTTTAAATTACGTCCAGCAGACCCAAGCATTACCATATGGGCTGTTTCATGGATGTATGAAGTTAATAAATAAATATGCCCAGTACATAAGGAAGAGAGTGATATGATATGCAGGGCTTCTAATACAGCCTAAATGTGCTTAAGTGGCTTCCACACATTTCATATTAACACTGTGGACTGCCATTCTGGTAATCAAATGTGATGCAGAGATTGCACCGATATCTGTGATATTTTAAGAAGCTCAGAGGGCGCATGTCAAACTTTCATCTTCCACATTTTGTCAAGTATTGCGGGATGCTCTCTTGACGTATGATTGCAAGGATTTTGTTCAGTCAGAATGTTTGGGTTGTTTTGTGTTTTTTCTTCCTGAAGCAGTTTCACAATGCAGATAAGGTGAACCCTCTGTCCTTATAATATGCTAATTAAGTGCATTTGTGTCTTGGGTAAAAGATGTGTGGCAGTATGGTGATGAATAAGGACTTTAAACACATATGACACCTCGTTAAAATGTAATTTTCACATCATAAATCTGAGGCCTTTCCTTTGACAGCTGAGTAATGTGGGTAGTGGGCAGAGGAACTTGAAGGTTTCAAAGCCATCATGTGCTCGTGTGTAGCTGGGAGCTGCTTCCTGCGCTGCTCGCCTCCGATACTCGACTTCCTTGCCCGGGAACGCATCAAAAGGGCTATGGAATCTTAAATCCCACTCGTGCATGGGATATGAATTCCTATTGCTTCAAGAACCCGTTCTGATAAGCCATGTTTGCTATCTCTGAAGTTGAATCTGGGCTGAATTTTAAAAGGCCACTGAGCCTTTCTGATGAGCAGCTTCTCCTGGTGGACAAAGGCCATTTTTTGGGAGCTGCTGAGTGTTTAATTGCTGCTTCTCCTGTGTTTTTGCTTTCCAGTTGCTTTCCTCCTATCTAGGAGCATCCCTGACTCTCTCACTCCTGTTCCTCCTCGTTGCTTACAGTGACAGCTGCTGGTTGCACAGTGTTGCTGGAGATTTTCAGAGAGATAAGCTCTTGCTTTCAGGAGCTTCTGCTAAATGTGTGATGTGACTGGAGCCCTGGCTTTTATCCACCAATATCTGCCCACATATTCATGTTCCATTTATTCAATAAATATTTCAGTCCTTTTTTGCTATCTTAGGCAAAAAGGGATGTCTAAGTTTGGAGGTGAAGAAAGCAGAACATCTTTTACAACAAAGCAGGTCTTTCAGCCTACGTTTGTTGGGCAGACAGTACCTCAAGCTCAGAGGGACAGGAGGACAGTATTGCATTCATACCCCATTTCAAGGCCTGGTCTGTTGCTTAATTTTTATCCTGTTTTAAATTTGCCCTCTTTGTAAAGCAATGTTTTAGTAAAAAATGAAAAAAAGCATCATACCACTGGAGACTTTTCTGAAATTAGGGGTTTCTGCTTTCTGCCTGGAAAGCTGGAGTCTGAGCTCTTTTGTCTACATTCTCACAAAAAAAAAAACCCTTAAAAAGTGCAATATTCCTCAGCATCAAAATTCTCCCTTTGCAGAGCATGTCATAAATATTAATACTGTTTGGTTAGCACAGCAGGAGGAACTTCACTGTCTCTCCAGTACGAATAAATACGTGGTTGCTCCCTTTTCCTAAATAAAGGTGTACCGTGGAATAGCATGGATCAGATCCAACAGAGCTGGATCAGCCTTCCTCTTCTTCAGCTCACTGCTCCTGCTCTGAGGCACCTCTTTGAGCCAGCCTGAGAAAATGGTACAGCAGACCTAACCCATCCATGATGGGATACTACTGTATCCTCTTAGGAGGTCCATTGTTACCTCTGCCTATATGGGCTGGGGTCCTGTTCCCGTGGGAGTGCTTGGGGACTGGGCTGGTGGGCAGCCAGGATGGTTGAAGTAGGGGAAAGGCAGGAAGAGACAAAATGATTAAGCTGAACTTCACTTTCAAGCTTCAAAACAAAAGGAGGCCTGAGGCTTCGGCACTTCATAATCCTGTCAAACACCGTGAGGGGGAAAGGCCCTCGCCAAGAACGTGTCTGAAAAGCTGAGACAGCTGTTTCTGGCAGCAAGCATGGGATGCAGATAGGGGGGTGATTGCATAGGGAAAAAAGCATTAACTGCCAATGAAGGATAGTGGCTTTTCCTCTTCTGCAGCGAGCTCTTCAACGTGAGGAATCAGCCTGAGTAGTGAATAATTGCTGTTTCATTGAGTTCAAGACCACCGAGTCATGCTGACATCAGCCATGGCTTATCAGTCCGGTGCAAGTCCTTTGCACCAAAGCCAGCTATGAATGTGCCAGCACTTTGGGTTAGAGCTGTTTGCCAGCAGCAGGGAGCAAGAGGTGACACGTAGCAAATGTCCAAGGCTGCTTTCTGCAGGAGAAAGGGACTGCATTGTGTACTAGAGACAGCCTTTTGAGTGTTGGGTTTTTAAACATGATTTTAGTGGTTAGTGCATCATTTATCCCTTGGCTGGTGGATTTAGCTGGCTTGTGTGCAGTGATGGGGGTCTGCACAGGGTTGAGGGTTTAGCCCAACAAGAGACTCCTGGATGTTCCATTTATGAGCTGTTGCCTCTGCCAGGTCCTTTCCTCCCAGCCCAAAACAAGACCATAATCTGCCAGGCTTTTTCTCAAGGCATTACCCTCTCAGTTTAGGTTATATTTGTGCACCTCAAGGCCTTGTGTAATGCAAACACCTTCTGCCCCTTGTGGTTCTGCTGTGGCCTGGCTGCAGAGCCACTAGCCTGGCTTGGGACATGGTTATCCTGGATTTGTTTTTCTTGCTACTGCGTTTTTGAAATGAGCAGCCTTTATTCCTGTTCCCCACTGAAAATACCTCCACCACGGTAGCTCATGGGTCTGGATTGCTCTCCTCCCTCGTCTGCCACTGATTGTGTTTGTTCTGGAAATGACTAGTGTAATATTTTTAGCAACATTTATTAAGACTCGTCTCCTAAAGTCTAGTTCAACGTTGCTAATTAACTTCTTCGATGCCGCCAGCACTCTATGGTGCTGCTACGCCGGGTTTTCTTTCTTTTTCCTTTTTTTTTTCTTCTTTAACTGAGAGAGCAGATATGGATGCCCTGCCATATTCTGCTTTAGAGTCAAAGCAATCAGGGGAGGCATTGGATGCCCTTCTTTCTGCCTTCATACTTGGGCTAAAGAGGAGCGAGATGCTCTTTAGGAGTAGGCTACAAAATTACTGAACCTTTAACGGGAAGCTTCGCAGAGCCTTCCCTTGACTTCAGGCAGTTGTGGTGTCATCCTTAGCAGGTCCTCATCCTTCAGATACAGCAGCAAGTCAACTTTCCAGAGGTATATCAGTGCTGATAAAAAGTACCCAAGGCATGTATGAGTAATGGAAGGGTCAGCATTATCCTCAGAAATCCAGCTGAACTCTCACAGTAGGGTTGGATTGGATCAGTTACTGATAGGAAAGGAATTTAGGTTGAAGGGGCAAGAAGAGCCTTGGTAGCTGGTTTGAAGATCTCGACATTCAGGGAGAAATGTGACCAGCCACAAAGGGCTGTGAAATGCCCTTGAAAGGGGATCACAGATTCTGGAAAGAAAGAGGCAGTAAGAACTTTGAAGCACTCCTTCTCAAAGTGCATTTTGCTGTTGGTGACTATGCTAAATCAAGCGAGTTGAGTTATGAAAAAATCAAGAATAGAGGTGTCCATTTCTTTCAGGTGAGTCCACCAGGTATGCAAAAGTAAAGCTTGATACAATGAAAAAGTTTCTGGGAGAAAATCCCAGAAAAGTTTCAGCTCCACTTTTATTCTGATAAATCCTCTGAAGATGGATTTGAAATTGGAGTTCGGGCTAGAGGCTTCAGGAGTGAGTCTGCAGTGGATTGCTGTTTGCCCTGGAAGGATTTGCATTTTGCCAGTGAGAGACTTTTTGACCTCCTGATTTGTGTCTGAAGCATCCAAAGAGAATATATAAATTGTAAGCTGGAACGGATGGTGAAATATCCATATGAATTTGAGTTGCGATATCTGCCTTACATTTTTATGTTGAAAAGGTTGTTTTTTAAGGGTGTGCTCATGACTGGAGGGCAAAGCAGACAATAAAGGCATAGGTGAACAAGATGTGTGCAAGAAAACAATGTCGTGATTGTTCGCTGTAACGTGATTTCCTCACTGTAAATAGGATTTTTGCTTGATTAAAATGTGCTGAGAGGAAAGGGGACTTCAGGCAAGTTTCACTGAAACATGGGATTCAGTTTGAAAAGACTGGCACTGAAGAGGCAAACCGGCTGTTTCATGTTACGTAGCTCCTCGGGTCTGTTTTCACAAAGTACCACCTGCTTGAGACTCAAAAGGGAGGGGGGGAAAAAAAGCAAAGAAACATCAGAGCTGAAAAGTATAGAAGTTATACACTGGTCGTGACAGAAGATGGGAAAATCAGCTACCTTTATACCAGTTTGAGCACCCCAGTGCTTCCCTCAAATAGCTGGAATAAATTAACACAACCACTGGAGAGATGAGGCATTAGGCAGCTCTGCAGTTCTTTTTCATCTGTTGATGTTTGGGACAGAGACAGGGGAAGAAGGGCTGTCTATGCTGCAGGCAGAGAGAAAAAGTAAAGGCGACATCGAGTGTAGACATGCCAGCAGAGATGAAGTCCCTGCCCCACTCCTAAGATCTTTCTAATCCAGCATGTGAAGAAAAGCTTTTGTGAGCCCCCATGTACTGGCCTTCAGTTGCCCCTCTGTGTTAAATTATTCCTTCTATCCAAGGCATCCATGGAGGATGCTGTGGCTCACTAAGGTCCATCAGCCTGGATTCATGTGATGCCTTGCACTCTTGTACTGCCAAATTAAGCGAATGACTGGTGATAATAATGTGAATGCTGAGGAGGAGGGAAGAAAAAAAATAGTAAAATTATTTTTCCTTTTTGGTGGTTTTTTTTTTTTTGTTTTGTGTTGTTTTGTTTTTTCTTGTTTTTTTTGTTTTTTTTTTTTTAAGAAGGAGAGGTAATAAAATATATGTGCTTGGTGAGAGCATATTGCGTACATTGGAGGGATTAACAGCAGTGAGTATTTCTGGCCTTCTCCTCCTAAGTGCTGCTTTTCTCACTGGACAGTGACTGCCAAGTATTTTCTTGATGCAATATTGAGTGTGTTACAAGTCATTCACGAGAAATATCCTTGGAATGACTGGAACAGATTTTATTGATGAAAGTGTTGTGCTCTTCTCTATGGCAAGTATCAGGCTGAGTGAAGAATGCCAGCACCCGAAAAAAACCAAGCCAAGGTGGAGAGTGCTCTGGCAAGTTTCTGGTTGATTTGTACAGTTTAAGGTGAACATTCATCCAACATTCTGTTGGGAGAGGTGCCTGTGGCTGGTGCCTTGCTTGTAAATGTAAGCTCTCTTCATGGGTAAATAAAGCCTCCTCCCAAGCTCGGTGGGGAGTAAATGAAGCTTTTGGGTAGCCTAAAACTGCATGGTCAGAACACAGTGTTGTGTAAGGCTGCTGCAATGTGTTTTTTTCATATAAATGAGTTCAAATTGACTCTGGTATGAGGAGTAGAACAGAGAATTAAATTAGATTAATAGATTTTTTAAGACCAGAAGGGACCATTAGCTCATTTAGTCTGACCTCTGTAATGCATTCGATTGGATTTCATCCGCTTCCTCTTCTGCTGAGCCTAATGACTTGACTTCAGCTGAAGTGTACCTTCCAGAAAGGCACCCAGACAATCAGTGCTTCTCTTCACCCAGTGCTTTTCTGGTTGGATGTTCTCTCCCTCAGTTAAGAGGTAAAATAACATTTGCATTATAAATGTTTTGATTGTGCCTATTTGCATCATACATAAAAAGATAAAAATGTGTTTCTTGAGTTGTACTCTTTGGACCTTGCTCAGACAGTGCTCTGGAGGTTGCCTTCTGTGGGAGTTACTGGTAGGTCTGATTTTTTATTTTATTTTATTTTTTTTAAGATCTGAGAAACTTGTTACTGTAGTGGGAAATTCCTGAATAGACCAAGAAAGCAAATAACTCACTAGCAATGAGAAAATAGCTTTCTGGGCATGAAAATCAAGAAAGCCTTCTACTTTCAGATGTGTACTTTATGATGAGTGCCACTAAATGTGTGTGTAAACTCTGCTTTCTAAGTAAAAAAAATTACCAGTCTGCAGAACTCGCATACTGCTCTTTTAATGCCACTTCCATTTTTATTTGAACCAGGGTGCTAGGGAGTGACATTTAAACCTTGGAGTTTGTCATCAAGTTCTAATTTTCTTCTTGATGAGAAATGAGAACATCTGTCCATGGGAAAGGGCAAAAACTGGTTCCAGCAGTTTTTGCATAAGGTATTGAATGATTTAATTCCAAATGGGTGATCTGATTGTTGCCTTCTTTCCTCCCCCCACCTTTTGTTTCCCATACTCTTTTTAAAGGAGTATACTGGGTTAAAAATGATGGTGATGCAAGGAAATGAACTGTAGAGGATGCAAGCAGTATTTGGGTAATTAATTAATTGTATTAAGAGTCTTGTTACGCTAGCTTTTCATCGCAAAATATACTGGCAAATTCTAGTGGAAAGAGGTTGTCATTTTCTTAATATGCAAACATAAATTTCCTGCACTCATAAGTGCCTTAATTCTAAATGAAATACTTTTTTTTTTCCTTCAAACACCATGTTTTGTGATATTCACGCATTTCTTTATGGTTATTAACCACCTGAGAGAGGCTTTGTTAAGGCTGTGGCTTCTATAATAGAGTGGTGGGGGAGTAGACATGTTTCCCCCTCTTTTCATGGGAGAGAGGAACCTTAAAATGGGCACGTATCAAGAAAGGCTAGGGAAGTGCTCTCTTCTCCTTTACAGCAAAATTTGTGACCAAAATGGTCCTGTGCACGTTTGGAAGTCATTGCCACAATGTTCTTGGCAGAGTATGCATCAGCTGTAACCAAAGAAAAATGATTAGAATTAGCCAAAATGACTCCAAAATCTCTTTGGGGGTAGCTGGTACAAGACAGTGCCAGTGGGAGTTTTGGGCTGTGGGTTTCCATGCAGCCTGATTTGTACACTGAACGTGGGAAGCATCACCTTGCTGAACCATGGCCCCTACGTGTTTCATTAAATCTCCTCCTTGCGACGTCTTCTAAGGTGGGAGGAAATGATGTGAAAAGTTCCCTTCTGCAGCTGGTTAATACTTAGCAGTGAGGAATGTCTTTTCTTTAGTGAGTAAATCCAGAGCTGCAAAAGCAGGTCCTCCCTAGATGAAGCTTTTGTTACAGTGACCTGACTGTCCTCTTCCTACTCTGATTTGAAAGCTGATTTTAATATGCCAAAGGGATAATCATTAAAAATATGATATGCATCAGTGCTTTTCTCTAATTCATCTTCCCTGGAAACTTTTAGACCATTTTCTGATGGGCATGTGTAAGGAAAGACGACATCAAGGGATGAGGCTAAGGCAGCCTTTCTTTCTACTTAGAATCCACAGAAAACAAACGAATATTTTTGCCTGAAATTAGAGAAAAGGAGAGGTTGTCATGTTCTATGAAATCCTTTAACTTGCTGGGCAGAAACTCTGTCCAGTCACTAAAGGTGGTAATTCCCATAGCTGGCATAACTCATTGAAGACATCTTTGAGCCATTTAGTAAAAGTTTTTACTTGTTTAGAAACCTGTAAGAAAGTCCTTTGGATGTTTCCTGACATGATATTGATGTTATCTTGTCCTCTCAGTATCTTTAATAAGCTTCAGTTGTTGATTATAGAAATGTGTTTTACCTGTGCTGGGCTTGTCACTCTCCTACTGCAAGAGATTGATTATTGATTTTTAAAATGAATATTTTTTTATTATTACATAATCAACAATAAAACTAAGTAATGTTCTATTCCCAGCTGAGTCTCCAAGGAATGCAACTGTTTCTCATCATAAAGGGGGAAAAAGTAATTAAATTTTGATTATTTTTCCCTTTTGCCCAAATATCTTCACACAGCGCAAATTAAATAAAATTATTTAACCATGACAAGCACTTCTGCCAATTAATCCCTGAGAAGGGAAGCTGGAAAATGTATGCCACACGCAAGCAGGCAGTCACACACGGATGCCTGGAAAAAAGAAACTCAGAGGAGTCTAAGACAAGCACGAGTTAATCAGCCCAACAGAGCCGTGAATGGGAGTTAAAGTGATAGTGACGTCCCTACTAAAGCTGGTATGAGCTCTTTGCAGCTTTTTTTTTCTTTTTTTGTTTTTTTCCTTTTTTCTCTTCCTGATACTCTGAAGAATCTTTTTCCCTTCTGGTTTAATTGCTAGAGATTAATTGAAGTTCAAGAGCTCAGTATTTCTAGTAGCCTTTATACTGAAATTTAAGATGGGTAATTTAACTTTGAATTGATTTTTTTTTTTCTCTTCAATTTGAGCTCTTAGTATGTGCATATTTTTATCTTGGCTACACTTGGGTTTCCTGAATTACAGGCAAGCTTACCAAGAGTTATTCATTAGACAAATGTGTTTATTAACAACATAAAAATTGTTGTACTGAATGCCAGAAAACTGGATCCCATTATTAAAAAAGAAAATATTTTAGGCAATTCCAGAGCATCAAAGAAAAAATTTGTCTTGTCTATCTGGATTTTTATATACCTGATTTCATTACCTATTGAAAAACACTGGTGCTTTTCGCATGGGCAGTGCTTCAAGGTCAAGGGTTAGCCCTGTTTCTGAATTTTAGCAGATTAAAAGCCCTACCTGAAGTCAGTGGCCATGTCCCCAGGAAGCAACTTTTCCCCAGAGAAGCCTTGCCTCAGTTTTATGGGGAGATTCTCAGGCATCTGGGGAGCCTGTGAGGTGGTTGCTGACTTGGTAAAAGCCATGCCTGCATCCTGAGATGTTTATTTAGGCCTATTTGCTGTTCATCTTCCTGTATCTGAAATCAAACACTGAGTGCAGACTTGTCTGAAGCTCCTGCTGCAGGGAGCACTATTGACAGTAGTGCTGTGCACACTTTAGATGTATAGACAGAGAGATACTTCTATGCTGATTAGATATATTTGAAAAAATAGGATTTTCACGCTAAATATAGGTTTGTTCTCGTGGAAGACAGGGACAGAGGAGGGTTTTTTCTCCTTGGATGAAGCTGTCCCAAGCAATTCACATGTTCTAATAGATACAAACATTTGATAGGCTTCCCTGACTCAGACATCAAGATATTATGCAGACCTAATTAATTTGATTTTGCACATCACTCCAAATGCAATATCGGGAATTGATATATTTCTATCCCTTTGTCTCTTTTCTGTCTGATAAGATCCTCTTTTCTAAGCAAGACTGCTTGGGCTTTGGCAGAGCAGTGAAGGTCCTTGGCTGTCAGACAGCATCAGCTGGCCAATACCAAGCTTAGCAGGAGAGGAAAAATGACCTAGACTAGACTAAAGTGGGGCAGCAAGACCGTGAGGGAATGGAGAGGTTCCCGAATTAGGCAAATTTCCTGTAGTTTTTAGTGAAGCAAAGACTCGGTTCTAACTCTGACACAGACTGTGTGGATTTGTTAGGCAGTGGTTTCCAGCCTCTGATGTTTCCACGTACACTGTTTGAAGAGGAAAGAGCATCAGCCTGATGGAAATTCAGAGACAGGTTTTTGCAGGCTGGAGAGGAGTCACCCAGGTGGCAAATAGGGTGGCAAATATTTGGGACACTGCTGCTCTCAGCCTCCTCCTTCTCTATTAAGGCTGAAGGTTTTTTATACCACACTGGGGATTAGATGTAGAAAACTGTACATTTAAACGTAGAACATTTTAGTATTACCCAAGGAAGAAAAACCTAGTTCTATGGAAATGAAAGGTTTGATGGCCCTTGAGTCAATATTGTTTGAAAGTCGCAATCCTTTACAAACTTCAGCCTTTTCTTCCAGGTCATAATAAAAATAGATCATTGCACATCATAATTTCCTTTGGTGAGCAGATTTTTCTGACCTGTTTTTTTTCTGGTATGGACTGATATTATGACCCCTCAGCCTTTCCATAACAATGTGCTTTTGATTGGAGCCTTGTATCCTCAACTCATTGCATTTTTAGACAGAGCAGGGAAACTGTGGATTATCTACCTAGAGGGGATGTAACAAGGAATATTCCCTGCCTTTCTAGCTATCCCTGTAGCTATATCATATCTGTTTCATAGTCTGCCCTTTCCCATAGCTCATAACTTTCATCTGCAGGTGGCAAATTTTGGAAAGACTGGGCACTGCTTGCTGAACTGACCAGGGAGAGTCTTAACTTTGCTGACCACTGGGTTAATAAGATGAATCACACATCCTGCATTTTGCCTTGGGAGAAAAAGGAGCAAGCGTGCCAAGCAAATTACTGGGTGATTTACTTCTTTGCAATTCTGAGAGGGAATCTTTATCTTCATAAATCTCACGTTAGGATGCGTTTTGTAACTGTGCCCAGCAGTGGTATATTTGTCTGTATAAAAATCAGCGCCATAACTGTGCGTAGGGAGCAGACCTCTGTGCTTCACCCCAGCTGAGTTTGATATCCAGAGTTAACTAGGATTGTCCAGTGTTTATTTATCTGCTGAGATGAAGCTCTGTGTTTCATCTCTGTTGCTGGATGCGCAGGCTGAGATTCAGCTTCTGGCTGGAATGGAGGGCTTGGCATTTAGCAGGGAGCGCATCATGTGCCAGGTTTTCTGATGGTCGAGTGCATCGCGCTAACAGCAAACCAGCAAGGGGAGCTGAAACACGCAGGAAAATGTCAAATGCCAGGAGTAGAGGGATGGCAGAGGAGTGGCCAGTGGAGTTAACTGTCAGTGTGGCCTTTTTTGTGAGAGCTAAGCACAGAGAACTTTGGTTAAAAATCACCCTTGGTGCCTTTCCAGGGTATCTCTCTGAATAAGAGACAAGAATGGATCCAGACCCTGCATCCCTTTTAGCTGGGCTGAATTTCTTTCTGAATTTCCTGGCATTCTAAGAGCACACTTGCTTTTCCACTTCATGTTGTGGGGTCCTTCTCCTCCAGCTGCAGTCTCACCTGAGTGCTTGGATGCTCACTGTTATCCAGTCATCTAAGTCATCTTCAGACATTAGTGATATTTTCTCGTTTCATTGCACCCCACAGTAGGGTTATCACCTGCCTTTTTCTGTGCATGTTAGTGCTGCATTCATAGTATTTTAAATTGAATTCTGGACCTTTGGTCTGAAACTAGATGTGGACCAGAGCATAAAGGGTTTGCTGATATCAAAGTTTGTCTACACAATCACTGTCAGCAGCCTATCCTTTGGTTATACATACTGATAAGTTCTGATGTTTCCAATGCATTAATTTGTCTCTGACAATTTTCTTACCAAGAATTTGAGCAGCAGGACTGCTGCCCTAAAATGACCCTAAGTTCTTCATCTTGGAGACTTCCTATTCAATGAAATTTTGGTAGATGATCATTGACTTGAGGAGATTACAACAGAATTGCTAAGTTCTCCTTTGTCCTGTGTCCATTGAAAATGTAAGATGCATCAGTTCACTGGAGAGTATTATTTTAGTTCAGAAAAGCTTCTGAATGGGCTAAACATTATAAACAGGGTTGAAGACCTTTGCCAGCTTCTGGTGGTCAGAGGGTAGCGCTCTGCTTGGCTACCTTTTTGCCCAGCTGTCCCTAGTAAAAAAGTCCACCAACAGCTTGAGAGAGGAAGCTGGCGTAGAAGATGGGTGCTGCCCATCACTGTGTTGCAAATCCCTGTGTCGCATTAGAAATCCCTGTAAAGTGTCAGTTTTTGCCTCCCTGCACCACAGCTTCTTCCCAGCTGAATGTAGTTCATTACTATTTATATCACAGTCCTGTCTGAGGCTGGAGAGGGCTGGCTCCGCAGCTCACGTGGAAAGGTGCAGCCCTGCTGAAGGCAGCAAAGTTGCAGCCATTTGCACCACCAAAGGAATTGGTCTTTTGTCTTGTCATCTCTGCAGCTGCAGGGCATGCTGCTCCTTGCTTGCTTAATTGCCAGTTTAATCAAAACCTGACACGCTGTTTCAAATATGATTTCTCCCGCTGAACAGCTCAAGCTGTCTCAGCATCTCTGTGTGTGTGTCCTGTGCACACCACGGGCAGCTGAAACGTATGGCTGTGGTTCAGGGTGCCATGAATCCGAGCACACTCCAGCTGCCCACGTGCTGTGGCTGTGGAGTGATGTTCCCATGCCCAGCTCATCACTAACCTCCTTGAGAGGTTATCCCAGCATAGCTGGTAGGAGAGCACATGAGAGCTCATCTGCTCCAGTGCCAAGTCCGACAGCCTTTGTTCCCAGATCTCCGGGAGTTTGGGCTTCTGGGACTGTGTTCTGCTTTCATTTTCTAAATGCCCTCTGGAATACACGAGTTTTCACAAAGACAGCTCTACAATTTGCCCTCTGAAGTTAAACTTCAGGGCTGTCAGCACTAGTGACTGCGTTGTTGAGCTCAGGGATGGATTTTCCAGAGTCTCTGTGATCACAGGATTTTCAGTTCTGTTTAAAAGTATAAAAGTCATCTTGCATTTTTAAGTGGAAAGAGAAGCTTTAAAGTATAAGTCCTGAAGACTTTGAGGTACAGCAAAGAAAAGCCTAAATCTGTAATATTTATTATTTCTTGTGGGTTTTATTGTCCTTTGGCTTAAAAGTCCTAGGATGTAATCTCAGAATTTAGGGGTGCTGCTCCTGACTTGTACATGCTTGAGACTGAACGTGAAATGTCTTCCCAGCACTGACTTTTGAGGAATGTCATTCCAAACACCTGAAAAATGAGGCTTTTGCACAGCTTGTTTTTTTCTTAGTTGTCCTGGGTGCTCTAAGCTTGTTCCAGTCATTTGTAACCTTTGTAATCAGCTTGACTGGGGTACCTGGGGACAGCCTGCAGCCCTGCTCATCCATCTTACAAAGCAGAAAGTGTAGGTATTTGCCCTCAATCCACAGCACAGATACTTTGTTGCCTTCCACTTTTTCTTTCTTCTTTTGTTCCCACACCTTAATGGAAATCTTCCAGTGTTTTCTAAACCTCTGCTTATCCTGCGCAGAAAGCCACCGTTGTGACAAGTACTTCCAAACTGGAAATTTTCTGTCTTTATTCCTTTTCTTTAAACAGATTATGCTGCATAAGAATCCCTCTGCAGCAAGTGGACTTGTTTGTAATGCAAGTTACTGAAAGCAAAATATTCTTTTATCTGATACTTGTGTACATACAGTTCCTGCTGTAGGGGTCACCGAGCCATTCGACCAACATTACTTGAAACTATCACGTCAGTCAGAGCTGGAATGGCTGATATTACTGAGATTGCATTCAATCCCAAGAACCAGAAATCATACCTCCCTCTGAGTGGCCCCAAAGCCACTGAGTGCTATTAGATAGAACCCTAAAAAAGAAAGATTAAACAGGGTTGCTCTGTCCTTTCTCTGATCCAGGTTAAAAAAGCATCTATCCGTCCTGGGCTCCTAAACAATGAGGTGGTCATTACTGGGGCTCAGTGTGAAGCTAATTCTGCAGGAGTTTGAATCCCACATAGGTCAGACACCTAATCAGAAATACTGGTGTTTTCTCTTTCCTGCTTGGGTCTCAAGAGGGTGAAGGAAGAGCTTCATGTCCCTGATAGAGGCTAGGTGGCCAGAGAATTGAAGCTTGAATTTGTCAGGTCTTCAGTCGAGACATCATTCAAGAAACCTAAATGCAAAGTCAAGGGTTAGCCTGTTAGAGGAAGTTTAGCTTGAAATGGTACTCAGGGCTAGTATATGTGAATATGTAAATCTGTATGTTCATTAAAGCAACTAAAGGGTTGTAGTCTAAAGGGGAAAATAATACTTCTCTTGCACTCAATACTTCTCAGTTGCATACCAATTGAGATATTGGGTGGTTGTGTTTCAGAGGTGATGGAATGTATGAGTAAGGACAATTTGTATATTGTCTGTTGTAGAGGAAAATACTGTAAACTAAAGCTGTCTATTAAGTTTATCGCAGTGTGTTTTACTGCAAAGAACAGGAGCCTGAAGCAGAAGGAGCTGAAAGAGTTTTCAGCTGGGCTGAAACACGCAGCCTTTTGGATGTACTTTTCAGACTCTGTGGTCTCATTTTCAGTCATGCTGTATGTTTCCTGTAGCCTTTTTGGGGGTCTGGCAGGCGCATCGGAAGCGATGTAGTGTAACAGCCTCTTCCCCTGCACGTATGCAGCTAGATCCTTGGGATCAGGAAATCTGGCAGTGCCTCGGGACCCTCGCCCCGGCGCTGGCAGACAGAGCAGGGCCCCAGCAGACCTGTCTGCTGCCCTTGCAGAAGGCAGACATCCAGCATGATTCATACAGGGCGAAGGAGGCTCAGGCGAGAATTAATTTGTATTATTCAAGGAGTACCAATCAGGATCTTATTGTTCTAGGCAGTGTGCAGACTTATAATCAAAACTGTCATCCAGAGGCCTACAGTAACATCATGGGAACTGAGATAAGAATAATCCTGAGACATGCTTGAAGGGCCTTCAGGAATGTAGGTCTCAAATACAGAATATCTGATACTAAAAAAATTATATTTGCCCTTGTATGAAACATCTGGCCTGTAGATGTTTGCTGTATGAACCTGTGTTCTGTGCATAGTTATTTGGAAGTCTGTGAGGTGGTGCAGTTTCTGACCCATTGCAAATGTCTCATTCCCTGGCCATGAGGAAAGAAATAAGTGTAGAATGACAGCATGAATGGAACAGACAGTAAAATCTTCCATGTCACTCCTGACTGTGAAGCAATGAAAAGGGACACAGTGAAGTTTATAAAGTCTATAAAGTCCATAGTTGACTTCACCAGAAGTAAAATTCATAAGCTACAGACTTCAAATCTCTTTGAATCTATAAACCAGCAGTTCTGCTTCACAGGTCTTTTTAAAAAAAAATAATTAAAATTGGCCCCATTGAGCATGAGTTTCCTCAGGTGAAGAGGAAAAGTAAACATCACAATGTTTTGACACTTAGTTTGAAAAACTGGAAAAAGGCCCAATAAGCAGGACAGCAGTCACCAAGTTACAAAGCTGCGTTATATGCAAAGGTGAAAAGAGTACAAAAACAACAAAGCACCAAATTGTCTTTGCAAAGCACTTTTGGGCTGCTTGGTATTGCTTCACCTTAGAGGACTGGGGACTTCTGGAGTTCCCAGCCGAGGTGATAGAAAGAGATCCTCTTTTACTGACTGTGACAGGAGCTTGCTCAATCTTTGCTATAAAGTGGTAAGAGTGCTCCCAGGATTTGGCCATCAAAAATTGTATTCAGAATTGTCACCCATGCAGAAAGGTTACAGATATATTCACAGCTAGGGACAAGGTTTAAAAATGCTTCGATTTCATTTTCTTTGGGCTGAGGAAGGGGAAGATGATTCCTAATGATTATTTTTTAAAAATTCCAGTAAGGCTTTCTTCGGACGGCTGGTCCAGCAGCTTGCCTGTTGTTGGCATTGGAGACAAACTCAGGCCTGTAAGCTCAGCTTCCAATGATGTTCGTGTCTGCACTCAGACTGTATTGACTCTGTCCTCACTGGCAGTCAGAAAGTCCATACTGTATGTGAATTAGGGAAACTGTCGTATTCAGATCCTGTATCTACGTGCAGTGGGCAAATGCAAGAGACTTCTGAGACCTTCGTCTCCCAGGTTTCTCCATCCAGCTAGGTTAATGATGAACATTGCTGCAAAAGCAGGCGATCTCCCCTCTTCTCCCCCTTTCCCTGACATTGAACTGAAAACATGGATTCTTTAG
Source organism: Oriolus oriolus (assembly GCA_013400235.1). Lineage (NCBI taxonomy): Eukaryota > Metazoa > Chordata > Aves > Passeriformes > Corvidae > Oriolus > Oriolus oriolus. Next base: position 215,500 of record VXBT01011425.1, on the reverse strand, counting down.
GAGGCTTTTGATTGAGAGAGAAAACATGAAAACAGAGAGGAAGTCTGTCAGAGTTGGATCAATTTGCCCAAACAACTCAGTTTTTCAGCTGACAGCATTTTAGCACTCAGAGGGGAGTTGTCAAAATCTCTCTACAGGCAGTCATGTCCTTCATGCTGAGAAATACCTTATATTATCTCGAAAAGAAAGAAGGAAAAAAAAAAAAAGACAAGATGGCTTAGATTCCTGTTCTTTTAGGTCACGGAGAAAATACCCACTCTTGTTTTCATTTCATCATCAAATCTTGTTGTGTTAATCTCATTTGCTGCTGGATCACTCACTTTGAGATGGAGTCTGTCCCCTCTTGCCATGTCCCACTGCACCACAGCTGAGGCTTGGCAGCAGGCAGGGAGCAGAGCCAGGCAGGCAGCAGTGCCTGTCTCAGGGCTCCCAATGCAGATCAAAAGAAGTGATTAATGCAGTTAGGGTGCACTGACCCACTCGGAAAACAGATTACTCATCTCTTTGCACTTTCCTAATGAGAGCAGTTGATAAAAATACCTGTAATGAAGAAGGTGCTTTAATGCTTTGTTGTCTGACAGCCCTTTCTGGGCTGCAGTCACAGTCAGGAATAGTCACAGAAACCCATGGGAGATCGGAGTTAAGGTTTGCGTGCTGTATTGGCCACCATTCCATTATATTCCATTGTAAGATGGAATTGATTAACCTGGACAGGAGGATGCAGGTTGGCAGGCAGAGAATCAGGCCTCTGCTGAAATGGGGGCTCACAGCAGAAGTACAGGCAGCACTGGGGAGGTACAGCGTGGAAATGGAGATCGTGCTACACATGCAGAGGCATAAAGGTTGGAAAATAAAGACAGAATTGGAGGGGACATCTGCTATAGGCTATCACAAATGGAGGCAGGCGAGAGTGACAAATTCTTGGACCACATCACACAGTATCTGAAACCATGAGGCACTTCAATTACCGTCTCCAGGCTGGTGACTCACAGATCTACCTGTCTGCTCTGGACGTGTCTCCTGCCTCATAATCCAGCATCTCATCTGATTTCTCTGACAACCCCCCTGGATGCTTTGCCACTGAAATTTAAGCTCAGCATGGCAAGAGCTACTGCCTGATTTCTTCTTCTCCCCCACTGCTCCCCTTTCTGCATGAACAAGAGTGTCATAAGTGAGAGAATGACAGGGCTGTGTCCCAAGCTCTGCCTGTGAAGAGTGTGTGCTGTAGCGCATTTGGCTTTCATTAAACCCCTTGACCTGGAGTTGCTCTCTAAATTATGCTGGCAGGTGAATTTAAAGCTGACTGAAAGGCAGAGAAGGAAGGTTGCAATTGGTGGGAGTCTCCCTGGGGCAAGGAGAGTCTGGTGTGGGGGGGAAGGGGTTGTCCAGACACAATGCTGCTACTGTTCCCAGGTGTGGCTTTATGTTACGGTTAAACTGATAGCTGTCCCCATCCCACCCCTGGCTCTTTTATTCTTGCCCTCTCCTTTGCTTCAGATCTGGCACTGCTGCCGCAGCAGCCTGAATTGGTTCTGCTTGTTGAGCCAGTGGAAAACTGGTCATTATTGTTTTCAGTGGGTCGTTTTCCATCACAGCAGCTCTGCTTTGCTCTGTGCTTGCATTAATTGCCAGATCTGCTGCAAGAGAGGGGATGGGAATGCCTGGCCAGGTCGCATGGAAGAGGAGGCTGCTCTGGTTTAGCTCTAAGATGAGGCTGCAGCCTTAGTTAAGAGCTGCACCCATCTAAAAGAGATGGGGGAGACAAGAAATAGTCAGCACCATTCCTTTCCCCCAAAGAAAGGGAAAACTAAAAACCTTCTGATGATGAGATCTGCTGCTCAGCGTCTGATAGTGTGAGGTGGACAGCCCCAGGGAGACACCTTTCAAAGCAGGGTAAGGAACAATTTTGCCTCTGCAGGAGATTGGATGGCTTTGGCTGGGTTTTCCCTAAACTTCTCCATCCCAAGTGTCTCAGGCACATGAGGCAGAATAGGCTGGGTTTAACCCACTAAGGATGTTGGAAACATCCTGTTTGGCTTCTGAGACAAGAGCAGATTCAGGACAGCAGGAACTGGCACAACACTCTTCATATCAGATTAAATCTCTGAGGTGTGGCCAAAAAAAATCTCACTGGGTTTTGCTGTATTCACCATTGCTAAACCCGCTCTGGGTGCTTTGTGACCAATATTTGTCATCTGCTCCAGGGCTCTGAGGACTGCATTGCTCCAAATCCATCTATTTCCTCTGCACCAAAATCCTTCTCCTCCTCTCCCGTGTTTTTCAGTGCTGGTGACTGGTACCTTGTATTTCATAGCACAGCAAGCATATCTGGGAGGGGAGGAAAAATATGACGTGTCATGTTTCTTTAGCCTGCTGGGCAAGCCTTTGGGGAGACAATCTCAAAAAATGTGCAGCCCTGGAGGTGAGCTCCCTGCCTTGGGCACTGGGGAAATCCAGGCCTGGATACAGCCTTCCAGCATGTGCTGCCATACGTGGGGGGGAACACAGGAGATCTTTTACACAGTTTAATTATCATGGCATGTGTGAAATATTCCCCAGGTTTTTTAGTTCTTCTTCCTTCCCAGCCTTTATATCAGGCTCTTGTACCACAGGGTAGATTTTTGGGATGTGCACTGGAGGATGCAGAGCATCACTGGAGCCAAGGTGCAAAATCAAATGTTTTCGGTCCTTAACAGAAGGATGAGGTTCATCTAAAAACACAAATTAGGATATTTGCACAACAAAACGAGGAATTTTGCTGTGACTTGAAGAAGCTCATTCACCTCTGACTTCAGCTGGAACATGAGTTTCTGAGTCCTAAATACTCCTTGGAAAATACACATCTGCCACTACTGAAAAACGTCCAATTCCTTAGCCTGCTGTAATATTCAGTTTTTAACCCATTCCTTTGGCATTATTTTCTCCTGTAGCTCAAACCTAGCCTTGGTCCTCCCAGGTAATGGCTGTCACGTGAGGGACAGCTTGGTCATCAAAGAGGGTAATTTTGATTTCCTTCCTCTCATGGCTGTTGTTTGTTGTGACAAATGAAAAACAGGAATAGTACTACCTCAGAAAAGTCTAGTCCGCCTTCTGCTCACACAAGCACACTGCCAGGTGCTGCTTTTGGATTTACATTTACTCTAAAACATGAGATGCACGTGTGACAGGGACTTAGCCAAACATCTTCCCAGTTTACTCCTTTCTCTGTTTTTTTCATGGAATTTTCTTCCTCGCATCCAAGGTCTTTGCGTTTGGCAGGTGCCTCGACTGAGCCTGAAGTTTGCTTTAGTCAGTACTGAGAAACTCAGCCATGGCCCATTGAGGCTGCTGGTGTTGGTAACCTCTGTTTTCAGCAGGCAGACGTGACCAGGAGCCAGCTGTCCCTCGTGGAAGCCACACTGCAGGTACCCTGCTTTTTCCTGCTGCAGTGGCTTTCAGCTTGCAGTAGTTCCCAGTATGAAATACAAGAGGCAAAACGGCAAGAGAGCAGAGATAATGTAGTCAGAGAGTTCCTCCTGGAAAAGAGGGTTTTCTTGTATTCAGAAGCATCTGCAGCTTCGAGGGGAAGGACAGGGAAATGACCGTGGGAGAGAGGGAAGAAGAGGGAGCGCGTGAGTTGCTGCCACCCTAAGGAGTTAAAAGGGCATTGAGAGATGAAAGAGAGATGTACAGATGAAAGAGAGGTACTCCATAAAAGGCCATGAATAAATGAAGCAGTGGACAGAATCTGTGCTAACTCTGACATGTCTGAGGAAGAGAATGGCTTTATAAAAGCTTTATTTAAAAGGAAAGCTTTTAATGCAAAATGGAAAAGGGTGGGCAGTGAGGGAATGATGTTTTGTAAAGATAGTCATTGATGAAAGGCAGAAAAAAAGGCTGCCAGGAGAAGTCTGAATATATGCAGAGTAATAGGTCTGAATTAAATTTGTTTAATGGCATGTCAAAAGAGTTTGTTACCAAGCCCACCAGCTTTTTAATTTCTCTTTTCCTATGTTTTTATATATGCCTACATATTATGGGATTCAAAAAGACTCATGAGGGGAGACAAAAGGACATGAAAAAAGTTTACTAGTTTTGAGAATTAAAGGGGATGAGAGTGATGGTCCTAGAAACTGCAGTCCAACAAAGTGAATGTAGTCTTTTGCTAGATAATAAATTGGATTTTTTAAAAAATGCTAACATTTACAGAATTATAAACGTGTCCAAAATGTGATGTTGTATTTTATACATAAGATCATTGCAGACAAACTGGACTGCTTTTAAAAATGACTTTTTTCAGTTATATGGAAAAAAAAAAGTAGGCCACAGCATGCAAAGAATACTTTATCTGTAGAGATATTGGTAAAATCGTCATTATGTTTTCCAAGACTTTTCCTCAGAATATATATGTTGCATACCTAGTATGTGCCCATGCTGTTATAAAAAAGCCCAAAACTGTGTAAAGAGCTGAAATCAAAGGCTCAGGAATGGATGTGTGGTTGCATGGGTATTAACTAATTAATTATCCAAGCAAGTGGACTAGAAATCCATGGAGGTGCCTGCATTCAGACATGCAGACAAGAAAGGGTGTAGGAGAGGCAGTACCAGGGAACATGGGTCATGAGAGATACCAGCACGAAATTAAATTAAATCCTCTGGATGAAATGCGGACTAGGTTGTCTAAAAAGGATCTTGAGAACTGGTGAACCTGTGGAAGACAAAAGAATGCTAAAAGAGGCTGGAAAATGGGTGGAAATCTGAGTAATCTGACATGACAGCAAAAAAATGTGTTGCAGTGATCGCCTCTGGATAAGGACAGCGAAGAAAGGGGACTCTCACCCCTTGAGAACAAAGAGTCTGAAGCATGTTTGTTTAAAAAAAAATACATCTCCTGGTGGCCTCTCACTGCAGCTGCTGGATCTGAGTCAGGCGTGCGGCAGAACTGCAATTCAGGTGCACAACTGTCCATAGCCACCATGGGCACCGAGCGAAAGAGCAGCAGGGAAAAGGGAGAGCCATCCATCCATTCAGGTGATTGTGGTTATCTTCATGGCATCACCAGGGCTTTAGGAGACAAGTCATCAGATGTTTTAAAAAGCCTTATTTTTAGTCTGGCAAATGTTGGTGTTTTTTCCTTTCCTTTTAGGGGGGTTTGAATCTTTCAGTCTTATGTTTTCTATTCAGTTTTTTTCTTTGACAGTGCACTGGTAGAAAGTGAGCAAGGCCCAGGCAGAAATGTTTCCCACGTGCACACATGACAATAGGTGTTGTACTCTAGAAAAATCAATTGTCACCAGCACTGGAAATTTAGCCCAGGATCAGGAGGAAGGCCTGCCCTGTTAAGGTGCTACAAACAGTGGGTATGCTTCTAAAAAGGACCAGGAGGAAGTGGGTTTAATAGATGAAGATGAGACTTCTTTGTTGCTACTTTTCTTGGTTTGTCCATGCATTTGCAGATTTTTTTCTGTAGTTTTATATCATCGCATCTGTGGATGACTAAATCACTTAGGGGCAGATTTTTGAAGATGTGTGGATGTTTATTTTCTGTCTATGAGCATCCAGATCACTTTTTAAAAAAATAGTAAAAAAAGAAATCCCTTAGGCCAAGCTATTATGTTTCCTTCAGTCTTTGGAAAACATTATCTTTGTTCTTCTAAGTTATTGGCTTTTTAAAATGTGTTGTATCTCTCATGTGTCAGACCTGAAAATAATGGCCAGTCAAGCACTTTTTCTAATTCACAAGCATCTTTCTCATTTCCTCTACCTGAGGAAGGTAGAGGCCATGTCACCAGGTAGACTTTCAAGGTCATATTGATGCCATGATGATTTTTTGCTTTTTCTTTTATACCCCTTTTATACACTCTTTGATATAGCTTTTAGGTATTCTTAGTGCTTTTAGCCTACATAGTTATAATTCTTTTAAGTTTGATAACTTTCCTTAGAGCTAATATTCCGTTAAGCCAAGAGACCAAACATTCTGGAAGCCCCAGACACCAAGGTCCTCTCCATAACACATTCTGTAAACAAAGACAGGCCCATCCAGGAGGAAGGTTCCTCGATGAGGGGTCTCACTGGAGTCCCTCATTGGGGAATCTTTGATAGATATGCTGATTTGCAAGGTCTATAATGGTATACACATCACATCGTGGGTGGCCATTTCTTCGGGGTGCATTTCAGCGCACCTGAGGATCCTTAAATAAATACCGAGGTAAAACCCTTTTTCCCTCTTAACTGCATTTAGCTCTCTTAATTTTAAAACCAGGAAAAGGAGTCAGTATCCATATTTTTGATCCCAAAATTGCTGCTACCAAACATGGGGGGTTTTTTCACATTGTCCCAGCACATGCATGTGGCCTGGCTGCTACGAAGACAGGCGGTTTGTGGCTACCTGTGCCACGCGTGCTGTTTGCCCTGTCTCACCTGAGATGGTGTTGATATTTAGGCAGTGCTGGCCAGACCTGCATCCCTGTGTTATGATGCAAGAAAAGCAGGTGAGGGATGATCCACAGTTGTCTTGCAGCATTAGCCCTTGTTGCCTGTTGCTGCTCCTGCCCTGCCTGTGCCACTCACAGGGAACCATGGGCACAGGCCTCTCCAGCAAGAGGGAGAAGGGAAATGGAACACAACCTGAGCAAGTAGATACAAACTTGGCAGCTTCATCAAACACTTCTTTGATGATTACATTTGATTGCTGTTTACTTTTTTACCTGGGAGCTGGCTGCAGAAACAGCAGATGGTTATAGGCAGGGTGGGATCAGAAGGCCATGCAAGCTGTTCCAATTCGAGGTGTGCTCAACTTCCCATCAGCAACAGAGACATCTTGACCTTTGGTATTTTGTTAAAAGTCTACTTTCTTTTTCCTGCACCACTGTCAGCTCAAAGTCAATGTGCAGAGAAAACAGCTGAAGGATTGGAGAGAGAGGTGTGGAGTGTTTCTACCTTTTTTTTTTTTTTTTTAAGGCTCTCACATCCATCTTTTCAAGTGCTTTGCTGCAGCAGCTAGAACTGAAGAGAGGGAGATAGGAGTCCTTCATTCCTAGGGCTGGGGCTTGCAGTAAGCATCTGAAACTGCAAAACTCCCTCAAAAGGGTTTGTGGGAGTTGGCCTCACTTGGGAAAGCTGGTTCTGTCAGTGTTTGAGATCAACTTGAGCTGTACCAGTGATACCAGTCTCAAAACCTTTCACAGGTCCATTGGGTAGAATTTTGGTTTGTAATGGAGTCAGTGGCAACACTTTTAATGCCATTAAAGCCAAGAAGACCATGTGCTTGCATGCCAGTCCCATTGCCAGGCCTTGCTTCAGACACCTCCCCTTGCCTCCCTTCCCTCAACTCTCTCAGAGGTCACCGCTGACAGTAATAGTAAAGCCAAAGCAAAAATGTTATTCTGCTGATGAACAAGATTTATAAGGTAACAGTGGAAGACCCTTTGTTTCTCCAGTGCAAACACTCTGATGAGTCTGAAGATCAAGCGAGCTGGTACTCATGCCCAGAAAATGAATCACAACCATTGTTTGCATTGCTTTTTTTGGAGAAGGAATATTAAAACACAAATTTTGATTTATTAGCATTGTGAGAAGTGCGCAGTCTTAACAGAAGTCTGGTTTTTTAGTAGTAGTAACAGAAGTGTGTTGGATTTTTTGGAAGTACTGTGGTTTGCATCAGCAGCAAATAGATAAAAGCTTTCTGCAGCTTGTTTCATTTATCACTAGAGAGCATTTGAAGCTACTGCTTCCTCCATATAAAGTAAAAGCCTTAATAAAGCAGTAATAAGCTTCCATAGTTATTACTGAATTGTAATGAATGTCTAAACAAACTCACAGATGTTTTTCAGTCTTTTGTATAATGTGGATATATCTTCTTTACTCCAGCCTAGCCCTTTAAGCCTGCAGAATCATTCTGTTTTGGTTTGCTCTCAGGAAGAGCAGGTGATTTAAAAAAAAACAACCAAACCAAAAAAGCCAAAAACCACGTGTCAGTGTGTCCAGAGCAAGTCCAGCAAAGGGCCATTAGGATGATAAAGGAATTGAAGCACCTCTTTGTGGGGATGGGCTGAAGAGCTGTGAGTATCCAGCCTGGACCAGAGTTTCCAAGGGATCTTATTGATATGTATAAGTACATGATGACAGGGAATAAAAACGGTGGAGCCAGGCTCTTCTTAAAGGCAGATAGTGCAAAAACTTTTCTATTTTTTTTTTTTCCTGTGAGGGTGGCAAAGCACTGGTACAGATTGCCCAGAGAGATTGTGGAGTCTCCATCCTTGGAGATACTGGAAATCAGATTGGACACTTGCTATGGGCTCTTGCTGCCCTTGAGCTGGGCTAGGTGATTTCCAGAGTTTCCTGCCAAGCTCAGCTATTTTACATTTCAGTGGTATCTTTGATGCAGCGAATGGGGAGACTATTCTGTGTTCTGTGGTTATAAGGGCACTGATCATCCTGCACATCAAGCGGCTCGGAGTGAGAGCAGACTGCCTGCTTGTTTCTGCTGCAGAACCAAGCAGCTATTAAATGATGACTTTTGCTCACTAATGACATCAAATGGGTTTTTAACATGTAAATGAGAAGAGGAAAGCAGAGTAACTTGTTATTTGCTATGGGTTTGCCTGAAGCAGATTTCCCATGTTAAAGCACTTAAAAGCAAATACAGAATTTATGATGTGTCGGTAGATTTTAAACCTGAATTACGTCCAGTTGTTGTAATGGCTAATAATGCAAATTATCTGAGTCACCCTCAGTGTAAAGCAGTAAAAATAACCTGCACATTCAGACACACGTCTTTTTTTTTTTTTTTTTTTCCCTCCCCTTTCCCATTAATATTTTATCTCCCTGAAGAGATGTTTTCAACATATTATGTGCACCAGCATACTGTGCTTGTGGTATTCCTGGATGTCATTACAAAGAAGCCTGAAGACTGTACCGCTGCTCCGCTGCCTGTGACGCTAGCTTGGAAATTGCTTGGAGCAACAACAGCAAGTGTCAACAGGGAGCTGTATTAATTATTTGGAATGTGTCTCTTAAGAGGAATCAACTGCTTTTATTGCAGAACGAATATTACTTGAAATGGGAAGGTTACTCTAACTGTTATCGTAATCTATGTGTCATTAACTTTCCATGTTTAGAATAAGAGATTAACAACCCTGTAAATTGGTACAGTAAATAGATGAATTATAAAAAAATGTTTTTATTATAAATAGAAGTTTCTCAATATAGTTACCTCCAAATTGCTGGAGAAGGATTGAATCTTTAGCAACTGAGAAACTGCATGATGGTGTTGGGAACCAAAATAATTTCTGCCCATGTGAAAGCAATGCTGAGCTCCAGAAAATGATATCTGTGTCTCCTGCAAGTGGGACAAACATGTGGGATTGTGCTTCATATCATGCTTCCTTCAAAAATTGCTGTGGCATAGGAATGCTTGCTTTCCTCTCAAAGTGAGGTTAACAGATTGAATGGGCTTGTGTGAAATTCGGTTCTCTTCCATAGCATATACACATATATATATATATATATATATATATATAGAAAGAACAGGTTTCGAGAGAACACGGTGCAAAGTGTACGTAGTAGTGGTAAAGCAGGTGTAACTAAAGTTCAGCAGAGCACCCGTGTCTGCAAGGAAAAAGTGAGAGATGGGAGTGGTTTCAGCTTTTTGCCAGATGTCTCCAGAAATGGAATTTCATTGCGAAGAACACACAGAACAAAATACTTGCGAACCTGTTTTTAGCCCAGTGCCATAAAAATGCTGTGTATTTGACTATAGCCCTGACAGATCTCTGTAGGAAACAGCGGAACTAAACCCCTTATTTGTCCACAGGGCAGGCTCACCACGGGCAGGTTTCCTACATTGCCCCACCGATCCACCTCGATTCGGATGTGGAGAGACCGCCATCCAAGGGTGAGTCAGTGAGACAGTCTCCATTCACTTGCATTCCAAACCAGCCACAGGCATGGGTGGACATCGCTCACTTGCTCACAGAGCCTCCATGGCCAAGTTGTCACCCTTCATCCGAGGACACTCAGAAACTGTTTCCTGCAAGAGAGGCGTATGTGAGATGACCGTGTCCCATGTGTGCCATTGCATAGCTTTGAACATACCATCACGTCACAAGGCAGTTTGCTCTCCCCACTAGTTTACTCCTGCAAGGATAGGTACACCTTAGGTCCTGCTCTCTGGCTTGCACCTTTCCTTCCTAATGGCAGTGCAAAGGCACAGGGAGCTGATGGCAGAATGCAAAAAGGCAGATTTCAGCTGCCCTTCAGGTGAGTGAAGGGTACAGAAGGGGTTGTACAGTGGTTCAAGTCTGGATTCAATCCTCATTGCTGTTGCTTGAGGGTTTCTTTTCTAGACTTGGTGAGGAGATGTTCATTATAGAGGATGGCTCAAATTTTAGGTGAGCTGATTGCCCTTGGGAGGGATGCTAGTAGCCAGTATGTACAGAGTAAGTCCAGAATGGCCTTGCTATGACAGGTACCTGTCTTGAATGGTGCATATAAAGCAATGTGAATGTGAGCCCTTGATTTCTCTGCTCCATTTGGAGGATCATTCCCAGGCTGTGCTGTGCTGTGCTGAGCCCCCAGTGTTTGCCTCTGAGGCCTGGGGAAATGAATTTGTCCCCAGAGCAAGCATATGTGGTGGTGCAGACTTCTTGCACCTCCCTTTGCTCCTTTTGGTTAGGCTGGTCAGTATTCAGGTATTATATCAAAGCTAGCATCTTGTTCTTCTTGGGATTGATAGCAGCTAATCTAAAATCATACAGGAATATGAAGGGATTTCTTGGTCAGCTCTGCAAGTGTTTGTGGACATCAAACCCAGGGAATGTTGTGGAAGAAGAGAAGGGGAGGAGGAGGACAGCCAAAGCGTAATAGCATGGAGATACTCTATACCTTAGGTTTGGGTTTTTTCCCTTTTTCCCACTCTTCAAAGGGTGCTACAGTGGCAGACAGGGTACTAAACTGACCTATGTGGTGATTGTCACCACTCTGCCACAACACTGTAAGGCTGTTGGTGTGTGTTTGTGTCTGCACATGTTTCTCTAACTGCTCTTAGCTGAAAAATGCAAGGTGGAACCATGGGCTGGGTGGTGTGAGGATGCCAGATTCACAGTCCTCTCTCCAAATCCAATCTTGCCATGAGTCAGGCTGGTTGTATACAATCTTCTGGCAATCCACAACCTTCATTCAGCTTTAAGCGAACTACCCTGGGATGTGACATGTGCATTTGAGATCATCAGCTTCTTCTAAGTCATTTGAAAACCTCCAGTTCTTTGGTAAAATTTACTACCTTGCTTTTACAGCGGAGCGCTCTAGTGAGGCAGAGACAGTTATGACTTGCAGGACCTTCGTGCTCTAGTCTGTCATTGAGGTGATGAATCAGAGCTTACTTAGGATAGGTCAATGTAAATCCTTGCCTTGGCATCTGAACAGACTATAGAAGACTGAAGGGTGCTGGAACAGCAGCAGACAAAGAACCTGTGTCTTGCTTTCTCCAAGCTGAAAGAGCTAAAGACTAACAAAACTCTTCAGTGATCTGCCGTTCATGAGGGCAGAGCTACCTCGGCAAGATAAATGGCAGTACCACCAGGAGCAGGGCAAAGTGGGTCAGGCAGAACTGCTGCAGTGCTTGCAGAGAGGGTAAAATAGAGTTTATCCAGCATAAACTGCTGCACTGATGGCTTTCACCAGGGCCTCCACCCCACTAGTTGAGAGATCTTAAAGAAGGAGCTGCTCATGGTGGAAGGACTGATATTACTAATGCTGTGTGCTGGTAAAAGGACTTAAATACTCTTGTGTAACTTAACAGGAGAGGGCCAGGGAGGAAGCCAGCTCTGGAGGCATCAATCTATTAGCTGGTGACGAGGGGCTGTTAAGAAACATAGTAATTGGTACTGTCTCCTGGGGGAAGAGCAAGGCTTTCCTCTGGCCCTGAGATATGGCATGTGTAGCTCTGCTGGCTCATTTCTAGCCTCAGCATCTAAAGTCCATTAGAGTATTGTAATAATCTTTTTGGGTTTTTTTCCTAAATATATTAGGCTTATGATCCCTTTTTGTTTGCCTGCTTTTTCTGACACCTTAGGACATGCTTGGTTCGTGTTCTAAGCTTCATCCTGTAACCGCAAGAGCTGTTTTAAACAAAGGAGTCAAAACCACCTGTCCTTCAGCTTGTGTTCCTCCACATTTCCTGTAGCTGGATCTCTAAAACCAGAGCAGCGTTGTGACAGTCAGCATAAACCACTAATGTTTCTGGCTGCTCCTTTGATGCTCTTCATTTCCCCTCCATGCTGCCCCTTGCACTAAGCTGAACACCAGATGCAGACCAACCTTGCACTTAGAGTGCCAAAAAAAGCAGTCACCATCCCGTTTTAATTGTAATAAATGGAAGTAGAGCCTGGGCAGGATGCTTTAATAGGAGCATCCTTCCTTCCGGTATTATCAAAAAAAAGATACAGCTTTAATGCTCCTGTGGGTCTATGCAGTTGCAATTCTCAGCTGACAGATTTATTTGTAACTGCCTCTTCCTTCTCCTTTTAAAAAATTTTATCACTGGTGACATTTACACACATTGTTTATGCATGCAGGGGATTTTTACCTGCCTTTCAGAGTCCTGACGCTGGTGGTGAATGGAGTATAAACTGCGGTAGTTTACTAGTACATTAGTGTCACTGTGCATTACAGGGTAATTACTCTGAGCCACTGCTCTGTGCAGCCACCCAGTAATGACACTGTACATCACTGAATAGAAATGAAGCCTTGAATCAGCATTTTTCATCAAGATGCTTCTTACTCCCCACCCCCTTTTTAATTTGAGGCTGTTGTAAAATTAGTTCCATCTAAGAAGCGCTGTTAAACACTATTTTTACACCTCCTTTCAGTCCAACAATCTGGATGTGACTGTGATTTTTATGCAAGTGTTTACATCTTCTTTGTACAGAATAATTCCAGGGATAGCTGAGAACTTAGGTTGTGATATCATAGACTGAAGATTAAACCTGTGTTTAAAAACGGATTGCCGGTCACTGTCAATAGCAAGGAGTTTCATAGATGAGAGTGACACTGATACTCTGGCTTAGGAAGGGATTTTATGGAATTATCATATATAGCAATAAATTAAACGTTTATACTCAAATTCTGCCAGGTACTGAAACACAGTAAAGAAGTGAATTAAACTCACTGAATATGTGCACTAAAACTATTTATAAAGCTGCATGGAAGCAGATTTTAGTGTATACATGGAATCGTATTAAACTTGAAATGTATGCCTGGTATTTCAAGATAGGCAGCCCGAGAAAGTCTCCTCCCCTGTTGAGCTGATGTTTTGTAAAGGTTTCCTTCTAGGTTGAAGTTCAGAGAGTAGTTATCTTGGAGATTGATATGCTTGAAGTCGGTACATTTCCTAAACATCAGCTGATAAGCAAAACTCTGTACTGGTCCCCAGTTCTAGAAATAAATAGCAAATAAAGGAGGCACAGGAAGTTCTTATCCTTCTGTGCAGATTTCTGTAGCCAGGGAGGTTGTTTTGGCACTGTGTTAAGGCACTCTGGGAGGTTTTCCTGTAAACCCCAGTTATCAGGTTCATCTTCCATAAACACAGAATCTGGCCTTAGTGCTTAGACATCAAGTCAGGGAGACAAAGGTTTTGCTGGGTTTGCACCTTTTTTCCCATCTTAGTAGAAGATGTCCCTTTGTGCTTTCTTTCTTCAAAACCTGGATCCATTCTGCCATTTTTCTCCACTTTGCATTTGCAATGTCTGAAGGAGAACCTTTCCTGAACAGCAGGAGTGCGTTGAAATCTTACAACCAAAACTAGAGCAGGTTTTTTGTAAGTATGCATTCTGGGTCTTATTTATTTTTTTTCCCTCTCAAAGGTCCCAGAGGGGGTCGATGGCTTTAGAGATGATGTAGGAGAATCTGACAGCTGGTCTTATTTCACAGCCGCAGTCCTCCTTCCCAGGTCCAGAGAAAGGGGAGCGCTGGGCAGCGAGGCCCAGTAGCGCTCCTTGCCTTAATTCAAGCTGACACATGGGGTCATGTATCCTGTGCTCACCCAGCCCTGAGACACCAGCTTGCCTGCCTCTCCCTCCCCAGGTCCAGCACTGAGAGAGAGGTGCTGTTCAGGAGTCCCTGCTGTGAGCCAGTGGTGGTCAGGCACCTCCCGTTTCCAGGCTTTTCCATTTTCTGCTGGAATCGCCCCCTTGGGGAAGGCACTCTCTCAGCTCAGGAGTCCTTTACAGTGTCCCTCTGCTGCTCTCAGGGGTCCTGCTTTTACTCATCCTGCTCCTCCTGAGTTGGCTATATGTTTCCAGCTTCTTAAGGCACTATTATTTTCCTGACACCATTCAGGTGGAAGAGTCCTGGGGAGAGACTAATTTGATGCTTTTAAGCCAAGAAAGGATCATGCAGTGGATGCTCTTTGGGGTCCCCTGTGCTCAGGACCCTTAATCCCTTTTCCCTATGCAATTCTGGGATGCTGTATTGTGTCCTTCCCTTTCTTGGCCATGTACTTCGGTTTTGCTCAGCCTTTTCATAGGCTTCCCCTTTGTGGCTGCCCTGAGCCCGCTAGAGCATCTCCCTCACTCCAGCACGGGGTGTGAGTGCTAATTGCACCATTCTGTTATCACACGTGGCTTTTCAGGCAAGCAGTGTGCAAGAGGCATGCAGGTAACTGGTATTGCACCGGTTGGGTGGGAGATGTCTGTCAGCACACCTGCACCATCACAAGAGAGGTTTTGCAATGACTACAAGCATCATGTGTACTGTGAATTTGCAGCTGCCTTGTTTCTAAGTCTGTTTTTGAATCTGTCTCTGCACAGATTTGTTCATTGTGTTCCTTTGCTGTTTGTTTGCTTTTCATTTGAGTTTTGTTTTTGTTTGTTTGTTTGTTTGTTTGTTTGTTTGTGGGGTTTTTTTGTTATTGGTGGTGGGTTTTTGTTTTGTTTTGTTTTGTTTTCTTGTGATAGGCAGCCTCATTCCAGGCTGGATATGAATCTTCAAACAGGTCGACATTGCAACAGAGTGGGTTTTGGGCAGGGTGGTAGATGCGGATGCAGGAGACTGCATTGCCAGGGATGGGGCTTGTTTGAGTCCTGAAGATGGTGGGGGGATGGATGAGGTCTGTTACAATGCTTTTCTGAGTTTTATGCAGAGGTCTCTGAAAATCTCTCATTGTGGCTCAGGTCTGTACCAAAATGTCCACCTTTCTGGACTGCGCTGATGTTCCTAAGGCAGGCAGCTGCTTTGAACATGGGCCATGCTCCATATTTATTACTTCCTCATTACGTATCGTGGGTGGTGCTAATGAGTGTCACAACCAGAGCATCCAGAGCTCCTGGAAATCTTGCAGCCAGCCTGTAATCCTCCTGTTAGCTTGTTGCCATCAGTGAGGTCCCCGCCTCGCATCCTGTAGCTCTCCACAGTCAGAAAGAGTTAACTGCACGCCGTTCACCGTTTTGGTTTTCACTGTGGTGTTGAACTGTTGCTCTTATTTCTCCGGAATGTGTGTTTTCACTGCAGAGGAGCACCTCGGGGCATTGCTGTTTATTTATAAGATAACAGCGTTTGCTCTAGCAGAAAGCTGGAGTTAACAAAGTCTCAAAGAGGAGTGCTAACTCCTGTTTGCTGGTGGAAACTGTTCAAAGTATTTACACTTGGAAAATATTTAAGGATGTTGGGGAAAGGGGAAAGAACAGTCTGAGTGATATTTAACACCTTTTCCATTATTCTTAGTCGTCCGAAATAATTTTAAAAAGGCACTTTTTTAGAAGCTTTTTTTTAACCAGCTTTACTCCTAGTAAAGAAGTTTTGCTATGGAGATCAGCGTGAACTGTGATTTAAAGATGCCTTGAAACGTTACCCTTTGTAGGCCATTTGAAGCCACCGTATGACCTGATAAGCTCAAAATGGACATGGACATGCACCCAGGAGATTCTTTTGACAGTGGCTTTCGGTTTCCGCTGCACTGAGTTTTGCCACTCGCCATCAGTGGTGGAAGTTTTCACCCACCTGACAGTGGCAACAGCTGGAAAGTAGAGTCAGCTATGGCGGTGCACCCTCAAGCATCACTAATCTAAAGTGAATGTCCTATTACCAGCTTGAAAAAAAGCTGTTGAACCAGTTCAATGTGGAAAAAAGAGTGTAGTGCTGCATACAGCATGAGACCCTTTCTCAAACTTTTTTTTTTTTTTCCCTTTTCTGCCAGACTAATTTTTGGCTACACTTCTCTTCCTGAAGTATTTATAGGGCAAATAACTGTTTTAAATGAGCAGATGGGGGAGACATAAGACAAGCTGTTAAATTAATAAACATGTGTGGTGCTTTATCAGTAAGGGAGCCCATTTTGGCATTTCTTCTGGATGATTTGTATGGCCTATCACCATTGCACCTGGTGCAGGGACAAGAAATGGGCACTTAATAACCAAACAATGTGCAAACTCCTTCCATTATAACTTCATTATGTCAGATATAATCGTCTATAACTAGATGTCAAATACATAATTTATGTCCAGCTCCCCTGTGGAATAGTGGGCATATGAATGAATGGCCCCATTAATGGGAAGGAGCTTTTACTGTAACTTTTCCCCTCCTGGTACATGGTCCATTTTGTCATCTGGTATTAATTCTGAATCATTTCAGGGCTGCAGAAAAATGCCTGTTATATTTATATTTGTGTAATGGGAGAAGATGGCAAATAAATCATATGAGAGATCAAATTTCAGGTTGACTGATTTCCAAAGCCATATGCTTGTGTGAAAGAGACTAGGATTTGTCTGCAGTGCTTTGATTGAGAGGCATACCCGGCCTTCATTTTACACATCCAGAGATGTTAAAAAGGCACGCAGTGTGAGGTAGCACTTCCTGTGGGAGCCCTCTGCCACAAGGAGCTTAGCCCCTGGAAAGCCAGGATTTGCCACTGCAGCCGTGCTGCTGGCATCCTTTGCTGTGTGTCGTGTCTTCTCTCGCACTGTCATGTGGGGCCTATCTACAGAAGTGCTCCATGGCATAACTGAAGCGTGTCATCGCCACCTGGAAGGATGGAGGGATATGAAAACCCTGTTTTTCTGGAGGATTCCTCTAGAAATGTTGGAGTGGGACATAGGATCCCGGTCGTTCAATGGAGCACTTGTGTATATTCACAAATAGGTGCGAATTCAAAGGATCGGGTTAGCGTAGGATCCTTTTACACATTTTTGTTATTAATGTTATAATATGTAGTAATGTTATAATGTGTAATGATCAGGGGTCTGAAGCACCTCTCCTATGAAGGCAGGCTGAGAGTTGGCATTGTTCAGCATGGAGAAGAAAAGGCCCCCGGGAGACCTTCCAGCACCTTCAGGGGGCCTACAAGAAAGATGAGGACAAACATTCTAGCAGGCCTTGTTGCAGTAGGACAAGGGAAAATGGCTTTAAGCTGAAAGAGGTATTAGAAACAAATTCTTAACTTGTGAGTGTGGTGAGGCATGGGCACAGGTTGCCCAGAGAAGTTGTGGCTGCCCCATCCCTGGAACTGTTCGAGGCCGGGTTGGACGGGGGCTCTGAGCAACCTGGTGTAGTGGAAGGTGTCCCTGCCCATGGCAGGAGGGTTGGAACCAGATGGTCCTTAAGGTCCCTTCAAACCTAAACTGTTCTATGGTTCTCTGATTTTCTGTTGCTGTTATTTTTCACTATGTGTATGATGTATTTAGAGAAAGCAAATCGCCCTTACAAAGAAATGTAGAAAATGTTCTAGTTAAAGTTAGGAACAGCAACATCTAAAGACCAGGGCTATCCAGTGGTGTAGTCTGTCTGTGTTCCAGTAAAATGTAGAAATATAGTTTACCACGTTCTCACAGAAGTTCATCAGCAGTGCTGTAGGAAGGCAGGCAGATGATTTCCCATACAAGCAAATCACGTTAGGCTCAGACATACTACTCTTGACAGCACTGAGTCGAAGAGTTTTGTGTTTGTTTGATGGCTCTTCAGCTGTGCAGTGGGATTTTCTGTAGGTAAGCAGGTTTTTTTACAGCACTTGGCTCTTGGAATCATCTTTGACTGAATCAGATACTGTTGGAAATGAGAGATTTCCACCAGAGACAGTGATCTGATGCTTTATAAAATGTCCGGATTTAGAGCCTGTTTTGGCCCTTGAATTTCCTCAAAGTGGATTGTTGGATTTTGATTCTTTTCTTTGTGTCTTGTTTGTTACAGGGAATCTTAGTGATGTGATATAATCCATTCAGAGGGAAAGTTACACCTGTGAATTGCGTACCTCACTCTTAAAAAGTGCTTTTGGAAATCCCAGCCTTAATAAATGCATACTAAATACTGATTTACTGATTATGGAACACCATGCTAAGATTGTAACTTGGCTCCCTCATAAGAGGCCTCATGTTTGATGACTTTCAGCCAAGTAAATTTGGCTTGAAAACTGCAGTGTTTGCTCAGAAGAAAAGGACTGCTATCCTCTAGCTCCAAATGGTTTGTTACTGCCTTCAGATTGGCTTGATGTAGTTTGTTCTCCTTGAAAACTCACAAGAAGCAGTATTTGAAAGATCTTACTGTGTGTAAGAACAGATACCAAGGTTGATTAGCTGTAATTATAAGGGTTAGAGGGCTAGCATGCATGAAGGGGCAGCAGCTGTGGGGCTGCTGGCCAAAGAGCTTTCAGAGGGTGGAGAAAAACAGCTGGAATTGGGACAAGAAGAAGACTTTGCCCTTATCCAGCCAGGGATGCTGGGTTTTTTGCAGATAGGTACAGCGAAAGTCTTATAGATTAAACATGCTAATTAGTAGTTCACTAATTCACTGCAGCTGGTTTTTTTTTTTGGGAAAATTGCTTGGGCTTTCTTCATTGGAAAATGACTACAACTGTGGATGCTCTCATGGCAGTCTCCCCTTTAGATTTTCTCAAAGTCCTGGTTTCATGTTTATCTCATTATGAGCACTGCTTTCCACAGGTGAGTGTGTGTGTGACTGTATTATGCCCACAAATTTAGTAGTAGATATGCAGCAAAATAACATTGTTACTGAGTAAACAATTACATTTCATTTTCAGGAATAAAAGGGAATGTGTGCCCATAAATCTTTGTCTAAATAATCTTTGTTGGAGAGTAAAAAGAAGATGAGGTTTCTAAATTCATAAAGGCCCTTCACAGTGGAATCCTGTGTGCCACTGAAGTGTAACAAGCTTATTTATATTTTATTGTGCTTCTAGATCAAGCTGTATTATTATGGGCTGCTTTCCCCTGACACTATAGCTGTTGCTAAGGAAGAGGTACATTATGTTAATATTTTGTGATCATAACTATGCAGGCTGGGTTATGTACATTGAAGAAGTTGGAGGTAGGGGGAGAAGTTAATGCACCATTTTGATTAGAGCCTCCTCAGATTGTTGCTCACATTTAGAAGCAAAAACTAAGCTTGAATTTGAGAATAATTCACACAGAAAATGGGAGAAAACCAAACAATTGAAACAATTTGTTCACTGAACTTTAAAATTGCTCAGCAGTTGGAATCTGGAACCAGTACTGCTAAGAGGGAATCTGGCAGAAGCAAGCTGAATGCTTTTACCAAACACGTACAGTGAAGAATTTCACAGCTTCCTCACGCCTTAATGTGTTTGGATCATGTAAACAGAGCATTCATCCTTAATTCCTATTTCCTGACCATTTCCAGTGCCGGTGTCTATTATGTGATTTCAGTACTTTCTCATTCATTTAGCTTGATTCACTAAGAGCCTGCAGTGTGGCCAGCACCATACACAAAGTAAAACAGCAAATGGTGCATTATCTCCAGTGTATGGAGTCAGAGAAAAGGCCACAGTCATGAGCAAGATACTGATGTCCATGCTGGTTATTCTGAAAAATACACTCTACAGACTGTATTGATAAGCATTATGAAAATGTTTACACAACAAGTAAAATAAACAAGGAAGGATCTTGGCATTTCTCCTAAAGGAATGTTCTGAACTGAGTTTCCCCTTTCAAAACTGTTTTCTCATTAATACTGCTGCCAAGGCATGAAGCAACCACAGAGGAGGAGGACTGGATGGGTAGGAGCTCACCTCAATTCTGCTGTGCCTTGCACCTCTCTGATTCAGCCAGGACAATGCCCTCAGGAGTATCTTCAGAGTTGTCATGGTCATGGCACCCAAGAACAGATAATATTTGCCTTGTACTACTGTCTCACACTTTCAAACGTTCAGTGCAACAGAGCTGGGTTTGCACTTGGATCAGGTGGGGTGAGGCTTATCCCCTCCTAATCTCATCTCCTAAATCGAGAGGTGCTGAGTCACAAGTGGGTCCACCCAGCTGAGATCAGTCCTGTTTGCCAGAGCTACAGCAAGCAGCGGTCCTCAGGTGGGGCTGGGAAACCCATTGGAGGCATGACAGCGTCCTAACTCTGTTAGTGCTTTTTAACATCAGCTTCAGCCTCTGACCCTGCCATGATGAGCACAGCAACTTTTCCTCCCTAATCCTCTGCCTTCCCTCCTCACTGTCCTTTTTGCTCAAGCCTTGTACAGTGGATTCTTGTGACCCTTAACAAGGCTTTAGGAAAGTTAATATTACCTTTTCCTAGTTAAGACTGTAATAATTTATATTAGACCTTGTTGCATGCACCTGGTCATGAAATCCTTCTGGAAGCTAAGATGCCTGGCCTGGGAAGTGTCTCTTGCTTTTGCAAATTAAATATAGTGTGAGACAAGAGCAAGGATGGAGGGGTGAGAGGGAAAGGAGTAGTCAGTCCTGAGAGTCAGCACATGCTTCCTTCTGGAGGTGTGTGTTGTAAAGGGGAAAATGGAAGGAATAAAGAGTAGCAGAGGGTAGAAACAGGCAGCAGGGTCTCGGCAGAGAGGATGGGCACAGAGAGCTTGTTGGGTAAGCTGCATGGCTTAGAGTAGAGGAAGGCAAGATGAGATGGAAAGGGTGGGATGGAAAAAATAGGGGGGATTTTAAGAGGGTTTTTATGTAATGTACAGAGAAATTTAAAATCCTTTAGCTTTAGACAATTGAGACTTTCACTGCCTCCAGCATCTATGCACAGATTAATCACATAACATTTATATTCCTGGTTTCCTACCCCAGGCACCTATTTCTATCTGCTTGCTTCTTTCCAGCTTTTGCTTTGAGCTGCGGCAGTTTAACAGCAAACATCCAGATATTTCCTTCATCATCAGTAACCGCTCCTACCTTGTCCTCTTAGCAGTAATATAGAGCTCAGCCTAAATGTCAAGAGCAGCTCACTGTGCTCATCCATTTTTGGAATGTGTTGAAGTCTCCTCGTCCTGGCCACCCAGATGTTCAGCTCCTGTCTCTTTCAGATTGGTGTGGCTGTGCCTGGTGGCTCCCAAGGCCGTAGGCTGGGATATTCAAAGTCCATGGTCTACCCATGGTTTTAAAAAGTGTCCCCTTACAGTCTAAGGTTTGTGCTTATCTTGAAAGGACATTGCTCCTCGCACTGTTTGGTTAAATAACCACGGCTTGGTGTAGATATTTTGCATATAAACTGACAGGGTTGACATTGTGAGTATTTTGCAATCATTTGTTTAATTAGCTGAAGCTCTCTGGGGAGAAGTATATGAAATGGCATATTTCCAAAGTCTAATTTAAACCTGTTTTGCTTTTCTCATTTTTTTTGTTTGATGGAGGGCTTGTGATGCAAAGCATTGAAAAAGGTACAAGTGAATGGAAAGCAAGAAAAAACCTTTCTGTTAATGGGCAGTGCCTCAGCAACAAATGCACGCAAATACAGAACAGAAATTGCATAGGGTAAAATGACCTACAAGAGGAAAAAATGGAATTAAGTCTGCACAGCTGTCTTGTCTTTCTTTTTTTTTTTTTTTTTTTAACCTATGCTTCCCCTCTGTTTTCTTTAGTGCAATGCTTAATTAAGCTTCTCCTTTGTTTGGAGGTTAATTCCTTTTCTAATCTACAGCTATTTGTACAAAGGTGTTCATTACTGGAGCGAACAAAGGCTGGAGACAGGAGAATGGCAGCTGTTGAGTCTCGTTTAGTGGGAAGAGATTTTTTTTGCTCGCAGCGAAATCTCGAGGCCCTGCTTTCAGATGCAGGGCTCCTGTGTCAGTTCTCTGCTTGCTGCTTCCAGTGAAATGGTTGCTGGGGGGAGCTGAAGTTTCTGCTGCAGCACTAGGGCTGTCCTGTCCTGTCTTCTCGCTTAATGCGCTTAATCAGAGCCCTTTGTGCTGAGGCAGACCCTTAAACTCTTACCTGACTTATCTATAGCGACCACTAGTTTCTTTTTGATGCTTACCTGCCCACTGAAATCACTAAAAAATTAAGATCCTAAACATTTAATGAGATCTGATGTGATCTTTTTGAATCCCCATGGAGCAGTGAGTTCCTGCACGCACAGTCACAGCGTGTCCTCACTGCTTAGGATAGGCTGTCCTGCTTGCTGGCATCACAATGCTTGGAGTACCTGAAGTCTCTGGTTTTGCTGTAGTGTTTGCAGAACATGCAGAGCACACACTGACCATATAAAAGTATTTATAATGTAAGAAACTCGGGGAGCGATGCTAAATTTTGCTGCTGCGCTGCAGTGCTGGGGAGCAACTAACAGTGATGGAGTAGGGAGCAGCCCACCACAGGGCTGTCAGTCTGTCTCTCTTGCTTGCCATGCTTGCCCAGGCAAATGGAATTGAGCACAAGAGCAAGAGCTAAAACACTTTTTAGAGGGTTAAAGCCTGTGATTCCTAAAGGAATGACAGAATGCCCCAGTAGTGAAAGCAGGATCCCTCTTATTTGTACAGTCCTGTTAGGAACAATGTGGCCAGCCCCATCTCTGGGCGTTGCTCTGCCTTCACAGTCCTTCACCTTCCTGTGGCATAGTTTTAATAAAAGGTTGCTCCTTCCAAACAGTGGGGAAAGCTGGGCATGACCTAGGAGCCGTTGCTTGCTGTTGGGAGACCAGATTTTATTTTTACATTTCCTTGTGCTGGTTGTGTGATTAGTCATTTCATGCACTCACACATATATCCAGTTTCTGTAGAAAGTGATTTTTTAACTGTGGCACCCTCTAACCTTGTGGCTGTTTATTTCATGTACTATTCTGAGTAATGGGAAATGGTCTTTTTGGTTCTGTAAAAGCTCTGGGTTTGAGGGAAAAGAGAAAAGGCAATTGTAGAGCTGGTCAATTATTGCTGCCACAATGTAATTAATGTACAAATATTTCCAAAATCAGCAGCTAGTGATAGAAATACATGTCCTGTCCTTTTCATGCAGAAAAGAAATGGGGTTATACTTTAAAATACTTTTTGTTTGTTGTGCTCTCTAGGCACCGTTGTTGATAACCTGCACACATGGGTAAAACATTTTGTGCTTTTTGACAGTTTTTTTTTTCCAGAAGAATTGTCAAGATGAGAAATGGCACAAATGGCTCAAGGAGTACTGACTTTTGCAATCAGTAGCTAGTGAAATTAACGTCTTCCTTCTGTTCTCTTTGTGCAGACAATTACAAATTAGATCCAGAAAACATGCTCCCAGGGGTGTAGGCTTGGGTTTTAAGAGAACACTGGCATGGAAAGGAGGGAAAACATGTCACCACAGAGCATTTTACCCCCATTTGTAGGTGGCTCAAAGCTACAAGTCTTAAAAAAAATTAATAGAAGAGGAAAAGAAGAAAAATGTGGGTGGAAAAGCAACACAGAAGAAAACAAAGGGCTGTGTGAACAGCTTAATTAGTACAGATTGCATTCAGTTGTGCAAGAGGTGCTGGGATGTTGCCTTGCTGTTCACAGTTTTTCAATGTTTTTAATTTTGTAGTTAGAGTTCCCACACACTTTCTGTAAACATAAGCCATGTTATGTCTAACTGACCAAATGTTTTCATTCCTTCTCCTAAGGTGGAGAAATTTGATTGATCTCTCCTTTGACCTATGTGGTTGAAGGGTGGCAATTGTCATTTTCCAATCAGTGAAGTTTTCTAAAAGTGTATAAAAACAAAGAAGCCTCCCTCTGAGAGGGGGCTTGGGCTCATTCTCTCTCTTTCCGAGCTGGTGTCTGTGTGTTCCTTCGTGTCCGCGTGCGACACTGGGATAATACAGAGCATGGTATGTGAGCAGTGGGGTGGAGAGACAGAGGTGCATGCTGAGCAAGGTAGGTTCTCCCATCCACCAAAATTGTGTCTTTGAGCATTTCTAAACACACAGGTAGAAAAAGCAGAGCAGAAGGGGCTCCCAGTGAAGAACCCAAGCTCCACTTACAGTCCTGGGGTTTTTCCTCAAGCCAGATCCTGTTGGGCATGTGGTGGTATTTCTAGGGTGTTTTCCTGACCCGCACTTCCAGACTAATCTCCAGCATGCTGTCCATGTACAGCCTCATCCCAGAAGCACCGACTGTCCCTGGAGTGGTGCAGCATCAGGGAGAGAGTGCTCTGTGAGCACCTCAAACACCAAGTTATTATTTGGAACTTTAGCAAACCCAGTTTCTGCCCCAAAATCCTCACAAACGCACCCCCACACGCCCCAGAGAGCCTCAGTACACAAACCTGCATCTCTTGGACTCGGACGCCAAAGAAATGTAAGTAATGAACAACTTTCATTGACCGTAATTGCACTTGAATTAACTAGATGCCTGTGTAGTTGATGGCTCCTGCAGCCTGACATCCCTCCTGCAGCACTGGAAACCTCATTGCTCTGCCTCACAACACTTCCTATGCCAGAAAGCTTCAGAGGGCACAGCTCTCTTGGCATAACTCTAAAATAACTTGGCAAGTAAGCTCCGGAGGCTTAAACTCTTGTCCCAGCTGGGATACATAATGATCTAGCTACCTGCTTCTTTGATCTTCCCTTTGTTCTCTGATTTTCACAGAGCTATCATTTGTCCACACACCCCTCTAAAAGGGAGGGAGGGAGAAATAGAAGGGAAAAACAAAAAAAGGGAATACGATTGGACACACTCCCTGCAATCTGCAGGCAGGGCTGAGATGCAGCCTTGGCTCTGCTCTTTGTGTCCTCAGGGTGGTAGTGCAGCTACTGCTTCCCTGTGCACTGCTTTGCCTGGCTGGCAGGGAGGAGGAAGCACATCCTAACATTTAATTTGCTGTTTAGAGGTTTGTTGTACCTATATTCCTGTATTTCAGCGACACAGATGCGTCTGCTCGTGAGCTTTGTTTCCTTAAGCTCTCTCAGGACTGCCGGGATGAGTAGCAAAGGGAGCGGTTTTGATACTGTGTGAGATGAGAGGGTTTGGAGTCAGGGACTGCAAGTCACTGTCAGATCAGCAAGGATTTAGCAAAAATTTCTTCTGCCCCTCTATTGCAACCTCAGGAGATGGGGCAGGACTTCTCTGGGTAGCTACATAGGTGAAGAATAAAGAAACAAATATATAGGTGACTTTTACTAGGTCCAAAGATAGTAAGATTTTTTTTTCTCTGTGTCCAATTAAAGACCAATGAAGTTTATCAGAAATCTTTAAAGAAACTGCTGTTACTGACTGGATAAGTGAGAGATTTTCATGCAGCACTATTCAAAAGGCAAAGGTACTTCACATAGTTACAGCAACAGCCACAAGCAAGAACGTACCACAGCGTAGTTATTGAGGCTGTATCCCTCAATGCTTCTTTTGTCCTTAAATTTCTTTTGTTGGGGTTTATTCACAATGCTGGTGTGCTGCTATTCTGAAAAGTGTGGTATTACAGGAAAAGATAATCGCATGGTGGGATTTAAGCTGTTGCAGAAGGGAGTGTAGAGTACATGATCCACTTAAAATGACGAGTGTAGCTAAAAAGTCACAGAATTTTACAGTGCACAGACCCTAATATACTGCAGGATATCCGTCTTTAGCAGGAGGGCTTCAGATCAGTGGAGCTTTTCAGCCTTCATCTATGAAATCACTTTAGTGTTTGGGTTTTTCATTTGGCTTTCTACTCTATTTGATTGTGGCCATGTTTAAATAATGTCAGAGCGGAAATTGGTTTTATTGGACTTAATTTTGTCCACAGCAAGATGTACGTTGCCTTGAAATATGATGTAATTCCCAAGCAGAACAAGATAGGCTTCTCTTCAAGTCAGACCTCAGCTCTGGTGTCTTGGTCTGTAATATAGCAGGCTGCAAAGTAGCAGGAAATGGTGGAAATTGCAAGGTGGAAGTGGGTTTAAATGGCAGTAATCTCTACCCTTGCTTCAGGCAGAGAGCTGTAAATTGCTACTCTTTCTTGGCTCTTGCCCTAATGCAGGTTGTTGCTTGGCTTTTGTTTGATGGTATTTCACCTTTAAGTGGACAAAGGTAAAAAAAAATTATTGGGAAAAGAAAGTTATATAGCACGAGGGGGGGAGGAAAAAAAAGGGCTGTCCAAACGCCTCGTAGTGCTGAATGTGACTATTTCTCAGATAGAAAAAACTTCCAAAGGTGAATGCACACAGATGGATATACTGGCTGTGAGTGAGGGATAGCTGCAGTCTTTGATTAAATGCAGTTGAGTGAAAAAAAACCAAAGAAACATGGTGCAAAATCTCCCAAAGCCCTGAAATTATTAATGGCTCATCCAGCAGTCACATTCCAGGTTGCAGCCTCCGAGGCACCACACTGTTATCTTAAAAAACAAAGCAGGAATTTCAGCGGTGTGAAGAACTATTTAAAAAAAAAGAGAGAGAATAAAGAAGAAAGAAAAAAAAAGGAAAAAAAAAGGTGTTGCTCACATTTTCAGGTTGCCATGGTTTTTGGAGACTGTGGCATTCACTGCATTCTAGATATCGAATATAGACATAGCTAATTTCACCTGGAAGAGCGGTGGGATTTTCTCTTCTTTTTTAAGAGGAAGATTTTGTCTGTTTGTTCTTGACCTACAGTTTCTGTGAGGCTGCTTGTTTGTCTGTGGATTTTGTGTGTGTGCCTGCAGAAATTACACCGAATAAGATCGATAGTGAGTCTGTTGGGCTCTGCTTAATAATGCTGAGGTTTAGCTGGCGTAGGTGTGTAGTAACTCAGTGCACTGAGTGCCCATATCGAAGATAAAGGGTGGCAAGCCAATTTCTGGCCGAGAGTCGCTGCTTTCTCAGCAGGCAGATTCAGCAGTTAGACCGATCTGACAGTGATGCAAACCCTGGAGCCTGAGTTTTTGGCACAGGGGCTGAAACATTACCAGCTGGTTCCCACAGAGGTCAGAGCAGATGATTCCCGATGCCTTCTTGCTTTAAAAGTCTGCAAACCAGTGCAAGGAGTTTCTGTGTGTATTTTCGAAGAGGGATAGTTTATTCAAGTGTGCATACTGTAATGGCTTTGTGCTGGGCTGCATTATCCTCGCTGGCTTGGTGGGAAATGACATTTCCTTTCCTCCTCATAGCAGTACTTGGGATTTGGTGTATATGTTCAGCTTCAAAGGGATTTTGCATTTGCACATGGGAGTATTTGTCTTGTCATAATAACCGTGGCCTCAAAATTTGCCGTTAACTGAAAAAAGAAGATTGTCTCATAGCTGCACACACACTTTATGAAGATGTTTCTCTCACCCTACACAGTGCTTTTTGGTTTAAAAATTTATAACTGGAATCCAGGAGAGGCTGTGCAAGTCAGAACAAGGTTTGTTCACTCTGTGCTCAATCCCCCCTTGAGCCCAGTGCAGTTCGTCACTAATCCAGCTGGATTTGAGCTGCAGGCTGTAATGTAGGAAGAGAAATGCACAGCAGGGTGCATGTCTTACCAGGTGAGAAACGTGAAGGAGGCTGTTCCAGCACAGGATTGCAGCTGGGACTGATGCTCCTCCTGCCTTTCTCTAAATTGGTCCTGGTGGTCACACACCACTTTAAATGTGAAAAAATTTGAGGCAGAGGTGGAGAGGTAAATATGGTTTTCTGTAGATGAAATAGTATGTATCCACGCACCTTATCTGGACTGGAGACAGCAGATTCATTTAAATTTTTGTTCTGCTGAATATTCCTTTTCTCTGCTAAAAGGCACACATTTTCTTTTGCCTTTGACACCTGTAGCCATTTGCCGTACCAGTGGAAATGGAGGGTAAAAATATCCCTATGACAATTTGGTAGTACTTTACACCAACTGTGCCATCACTTTGCACAAAAAAAAAGCATAAAAATGACTAGATGAGGTACAGAAAATCAGTCTGTAAATCCATAAAAATTGTGGGGTTTTTGCATCTACTGATTTTCCATTGTCTGTATTCATTAACAGAGAGCAAAATGGATGAATTAGTGCTCAGTTCCAGGCAGCTGTTCATCTAACTTCCCCAGGCTGCACATGCTGAGGGTGTTTAGGATATTTTCACTTACAAAGAAATAAAAAAAAATCACCAGCTTCTGTTATCTCTTCTGCTTTCTATGGAGCCTTCTGAGGCCAGGGAGCCCACTGCTGCGTTTTGTGCTTCTCTGAAGCTTGGCTCTGATGGCGTGGCCACCTTCTAACGAAGATTTCATACCAAAGAGTGGCTTTTGCAGGGATCCTTCTACTTCTCTGAATGCTTCCCAGACCTCAGCCACCAACCTCTGTTTTGGGGCTTTCGTTTTCCTTTAAGAACAGCCTGGGAGGTGCTGAGCTCTGCTTGCTGTGTTGGTCCTGCTGGAGTGCATAAAGAAATAGCTCTAGGCTGGCAACAGGGGATTTTTGAACTTGGAAGAGCAGTGAGAAAGCTTTGAGCCCACTGTGGCAGCATAGTAAAAGGCCTGTAACTTGCATGTGTCACTTACCGAGAGGTAGAAAGGCTTGATTTATTTTATGAGAAACCATTGTGCTGTCCTGCCTGTTTACAAGGATGGGGAAGGCTGTGGATTAGGCAGACTTTGGCAGGAGATCTGTAAATTCACAGCCCACGGGGAGAAGGGATTTGGAGCAGTGTTGGGGGTGTCCCACTGCTCCAGGCACAGCTGGAGGAAGAGGCCAAGAAACCAGGCAAAAGCCAGTTCACAATCAGGGGCCTGGTGTGTGCTGGAAGGAGAGTGAAAGGAAGCTGTCTGGGATTTCAAAAGGCAGCATTAGCCCTGCTCCTTTGGCCTGACACACACTGAAGAGCAGAGAGACAGAAGCCCTGCTAACAGAGCCGGGCATGAGGGGCCATCTTGGGCAGGAGGCTGAGGAGAGGGAGCCAGGAGAGGGGCAGATGCTTGGACCTGCCTGGAAAACACAACTGAGTAATTTGGGATACAGATGGCATGTCAGGGAGAAAGACTGCATTGGTTGTTAATACAGCGAGTGGCTTTCTCAGGGAGGGCACTTCTTAAACTGTTTTTTTTCTCCCTTTCTGTGGCTATGTGCTGCTGATCACAAGAGGAGCAGAGGGTTATTACAGATATTAGATATTTAGACACTAGAGATAACTCACAATGCTGAAAACTGAACTTACCTCTGATTAAAATTTAATTGCTCCCAAGCTTCCACTAGTTACTTGCATTAAGTTTCACACCATTGGCAAGTGCTCATCAACCAGTGTTGGATTTAACAGGAATTTGGCAGATGTTAGTGCAGTGCTGGAGGAAGGCCAAACCACAAGATCTGTGGCATATCATATGTTTGAAAATTTGTTGGCAGCTGAAAGAAAAATCACGAAACTGGAAATAGCAAGAACTGGACATGGATCTCTTCTCATCGAACAGCCAAAAAGTTGGATCATCACCTCCAGCACCTGGAAGACAAGCACAGGTCGTGAAGTGCTGTCTGCCAGGTGTCTCAGTGAGGTGTAAAAGTAGCAGATATTATATTATTGGCTTTTGGAGTGCTTTATGTGAGGAGCATTGGTATCACCATGGAAATTTTCAGACAAAAAATACCAGTCTGTTCTGAGGCAATTTAGCAAATTAGCTATGTTTTATAAAACTTATGTTTTCATTGCAGATTTTCCTTCCTCTTGAGGACATTTTTTCAGAAACAGGGTCCTTGTTCATTAAGAGACTAATTTATTTCTGTTACATATTTCCTTCCTATTGCTCTTTGTCTGTAGCATTGTACCTTCAGCTCTGCTTAGCTTTTTGTCACCAGGGTGTGCTCCTGATGCAAGGAGGGGACAAACACTAGCAAGGTTTGAGAAAGCTTGATCCATTTTTCATAAGTATGTAAAAATACCTACTTGTCCATGTGTAGTATTAGGAAAACATCAGCAGCTACAGCACAGTGAGACCACAGAGGAACAAGATGCCTGTTTTAGACAAACAGGAGCTGAATTAAAGTTTAGAATGATGCATGTATTTTTCAAAGAAATTAATTAGTTGCATTCGAATAGAAATATAACACACTTCATGATTTAGTATGTTTAGTCGTGTTTTAATGCATGCAAGTGTCTTGACAGGGAATGTGGCAGGAACTTGTATGGAAAAAAGTAAATCTCACCTTAAGCCTTTTTCAATTGAAACAGTATTTGGTGGTGTTTGTGTGAAAGATTAAGTCAGATTCAGCCCTAGCTGAGCTGATGGGCACAAAGACAGACCAGGATTGGTCTTGTGCTATTGCAGCATTTGATCCCCGATATACTATTTCATTTGTTCTCTAGTGTATAGCAAACTGCATTTCACATTCTCTCGTCCTCTGTAATGTGGCCTGAGGCTGGCAGATCTCTGTTGTTAGGTAAGCACTGCTTGGGAGATATGCTGGGTCCTTCTGTTAGTCCTGCCTCATCTTTTGGTGCTCATCTGGCTTTTTTTCATCTCCTGGGGAGTTCACGAGTGAATGAGAGTTTGAAAGTTTGGGTCTCTGGCTGTGAAATGAGTTAAATCCATGCCTGGCTCTTAAGTGTAAGTCTAGATAGAAAAGCTGTACTGAATTGCGGACCATGTAGTGCCATGCTCTGCACTATCAGGTTAACAAGTTTAGTATGTGGTAGTCCATGTCCCTAAGTTCTGTATTGTATTATTGCTAATAATTAATACGGTTTTTATTTTAAAAGGCAAAGCAAAATTCTTCAGTGTGTCAATCTCTGTTAAGATGCAAAACCCATCAATGCTCCATTTCACATAGTATTTTTTTAAGATTTATAGAGTATATCCTCTATATTCAGAAATACATGGATAGAAATTCTATTTCCAGCAGTGAAACTTGTTCAAAAGCTGATAAGAAAGGAGAATTTTTTTTTTCCCGAGCACCAAAGGCAGTCAGTTTGGAACTCGAACAGTGACGTGGGAGGCAGAAGGTACACGTAGGCTGGTGCAGGGCTCTCTGCCAGAGAGTGGGGAGAAATAGGGCAGCACAGGCTCTCTTTGGGTGTTTCAAAGCCAGTCTGAAGCAGATGTTCCTTAGCCCTGAGACACTGCTCTAACCATGAGCACTAATCTAACCTGACCGTAGTAAAGGCTATCCCTGATTCTAATTCTGTCCAGCAAATGCAAAGAGACGTATACAGAGGTAGCAAGCCATGGGAGGGATTTAAGCCATCTTGAGCTATTTAAAATGTGATGGGCTAAACCATCCATTGGGCTCCCTCTGCCACCAGGGAAGAGGAGCACCTTCAGACAGAGATTAGGAAAAGCACCTTGCAAAATTGAGCATTCCTGTAGGTGCATGAAGAGGATGTTTGTGGTTTACTGGAGATTATAGGTATTTGAGGTGTGATGTTAATACAGCAGTCACTGCTTGCTAAGGTGCACACAGGACTTCCCAGCTGACTTGAGTGAATTGGGAGCCTTATTTTTTTAGGGTTCATCTTGGATCTGATCTCCCATGTGCAGCTTCATTAGACTGGGCTCTTGAATCAGTACTGAGCCTATGATATGAGAAGATGAAACTTGATTTGAAAGTAAGGCTGAGACCCTTAAATAACCTGATACTCAAAAAGCCAGTGTTTGTTTAAGGCAGTGGGAGTTACTGCTTTCCTAGTGTTTTTAAAAATCAGGTCACTTGTTCAGAGACTAACATTGGGATCCTGTTTATGAAAGTCTTGACCTAAATGTCTTACCTACTGTGTTTGCATTGTTTTTTTCCTATGGGGAAAATAACAAAGTGCAAAAATTAAGAGAAAGGGAAGTCTGCAAAGTCCTGCCTGACCCACTCGTA
This sequence comes from Oriolus oriolus, assembly GCA_013400235.1. Classification (NCBI taxonomy): domain Eukaryota; kingdom Metazoa; phylum Chordata; class Aves; order Passeriformes; family Corvidae; genus Oriolus; species Oriolus oriolus. The sequence goes on along the minus strand of VXBT01011425.1, from coordinate 183,606 downwards.
AGGGCACGGGCTGCACAGGACTCAATCTGTTCTGAGCACAGCCCATTCCCCTTGCATTCCCCCTGCTGTTTTGTTCCTAGTGGGACAGTGGTTTCCTAAATATTCATTGCCCAGGCAGTTTTCTTTATTTTGTTAGGACTGTAACACTTCAAAGGGACTAATTGCAAACAACAAAATCACCTAATCTTGTGGCTGCTTCACAAGCTCCTTCACTGACCCATGGAGCAGGAGCTCCACAGGGAGCACGCACTTGACTTTCTCTCCCTTGGCACGTCTCTGTCTCAACTTATTGATGTTCTCAGGACAGCATTTGGGTAGCTGTCCCACTTTTTAAAGGTGAAATACTTTTCCAGCTCTCCATAGCTTTTTCCATCCTTGGCCTGCAAGCCTTGTAATAAAATGAGCCTTTCTTTACCTGAGAGCTCTTGGAGGATGCTGTGATATTGTCAGGTGTGTGGTGATGTTTTCTTCCCCAACACCTCGTGCTACCTCCAACACTGCAGGCCTGGAATAAGTATCCCGCTGCTCCTCCTGCATCCTAAAGCTTCTGTGCATGAATGCAGTAAGACAAATCCTTATCTGTGTCTCCGACTGGCTGCCCAAATGATGGGTCGTGTTTGCAAAATCATTACCTATCATCATTCATGCCATTGCCACGTGGCAGCTGCATGCCTGCTGCAGATGGCCTAACCTCAGCCACCAAGGACAGTGGGGACTGAACACATATTTCATTGAGAAAACTGAGGATGCCCTGCAACAAGGAAGGTTTAAACAGGACTTTGTTGTGCTCCCATCTTGCTGCATAGCTGAGTGGCAAGGAGAGACAGGCAGTGTGGAAAATTTTGCTGACACGGCTGTTATATTGTCAGCAATTAATTAGAAAGTTTTGTTCAATAAAATGTATTCTGGTCTATGAAGGATGCCCTTGACTTCAAGTTGGGTTGTTAGAGGACTGAGTGTCTCATAATGTACTTATTTTTTTCTAGTATGCTTGCTTATCATTGGAAAAAAGAAGTCTTTGCCTGCAGTTCTGATCAAGTACAAATAACTTGTAGAAGGTCAAATCAGGAATGTTTTTATGGGTGTATCAATTTTGGTTCAATTTGTCTGTTTTGAAAAAAAACACTTTAAAAAAATGCCGGTTATAATGAGACAGGTGTTTTGAGTGGAAATCTACTATCACGTCCTTGTTCATGCGCTGTTTGATCAGATGCAGCTAGCTCTGATAGTAATTTGTTTTGTGGAGGAGGGAGAAGAGTATATACAAACTTATCCACACAAACACGGGCAGTTCATCTGGCGGTTCTGGGTGTGGGGAAGAGAATGGAGTTTCCACCCTGCAATCAGACTTTAATACTTCCCTGCTGGTTATGGTTCTCCAAAGGTGGAGAAAGTGGTAATTCAGCAAATATTACCACTGGGATGTAGCACATCAGCCAGAAAGATGCCACACCACACTGCAACTCGTGCCCACTGGACTTTGAGGGGGGTCGGTGGGGTAGCGTCAGGTGTCAAGTCAAGGAGATATCCAAAATTGTTGGCCTTGAGAGAATCCTTCATTTTGGAGTTAAGGGAGCAGAGAGCTGAGAAGCAGGCGTGAGGCTGAGGAAAGCTCCATGTCGGGATGTGTTTGCAGTAGAGGCTTTTCTGGGAAAGGAAAGCAAATGGAAAACAATGGAGAAATAAAATTGGAAGGAGCAGCTCGTTATCTGCCAAGGGGCAGATGTAGAAGTGGTTTGTAGGCAGTGACAAGTGAGACAGGCAGGGGTTAGCTTTGGAACTGACCCGGGGTAAGGAAAAATGCTAAAAATAGAGATTTAAGATCCCTTTTAGTGGAGGTGAGCCAGCACTGTGCCCAGAGAGCTGTAATGTAGGTTCCACATGAATGAGATTTTATGTGATGTGCAGGGAGAGAAATCTGGATAAGAGGGAGATTGGGGGTTTTCTGAATGTTAGGCTGAATTTCCAGCAGGGATCCTATCACCTGCAAGGGCTTGGCCTCACCAGTGCAATGTTTCTGTTGGCTGATGAAGGAAATGTAACGCTGTGTTCACCACTTGGAGGATTCCTGCAAAGAAATTTTCTCCAAAGGAAAAATGTTCAGTAACACTGACTTAACTCGTACTGCTTTCATCCAGTCAGGCTGGGTTTTAAGATTTAGATACTATCAAAAAGGCAAAAGCAGCCTAGAAAGGCCCAACAGTTAATTGTAGGGGGAAGGAATTTTTGAGTCAGGTTGGTCCCTGCATTTGGCTTCTTTCTCCTTTTACACCCTTTGCATCTGCTTTCCCTTTTTCTTCATCTCTGTCCCATCTCGTCCAGCATACTCTCAGGCTGGCCTGAGTCAGTTCTGTCATGGTTTTGTTTTTCATTTAGGCAGACACCACAATGTGTACTTGCCTCAGCTTGACAGAAACGGACAGATAATATTCTGTTTTGTTGCTAGTGGAGTCCTCCACACTTCAGTTGGCAAACAGATTGTTAAACATCCTTGAACAATATTTGCTTTGCGTGCAAGAGAGAAAAGAAATCTAATATCTGCTTTAAGGTTCAGTCCCTTCCATTTGTGTTTTAGTTTGTTTTCTTTGCACACATTTAAAATTTCCTTTCTCTTAGAACATGCTCAGCCTATGTTGCTTAGTGAAATTTGAAATCCAGTGGTTGCTTGGTCTTGTTTAAAAGCTGGCTGGGTCTAGAGCTGACTATTCTCCTTATTTCTACCCTTTTCCCTCAGAGGTGGTAAATGGCAGTGGATAGTACCTCCTCCTGGAGCCAAACATCCCTACGTTCACATAAACCAGCAGCTGCCAGTGGCTGAAAGCCGTCTGTGGCAGATAAGTGTCAGGTCAGGGTGCCCTGGTGGGCAGCAGTGTCTATAGGCTGCTCTTGGAGATGCTCTTGAGTCTTCGGTACAGGATGCACATTGCTGTTACTGAAGACAAAAGCTCAGCCAGGAAGCACAGTTCACATTGCTGTCCCTGGATCTGAAATGATTCATGTTGCTAAAATAAAGTTGCATCTCCCTTAGTTACAACTCGCTGGAGTCTGTTAGACCAGGCATCTCGGTCTCTATGAGATTTCTGTGTGCTCTGCTCCGAACAAGAGCCGCAGACAGTGAGGGTTTAACTGAATCAGTGATGCTGTTTTAGCTCAAATACGATGTTTAATAAGGGAAAATAACAGCTTAATTTGGAAAGGCATCTTGTAGGCCAGGGGGACTGACCTTGTAGGAGTGACTGCTGCCAAGAGGATTAGGGAGTTGTATGTTGCGCTCAGAACTGTACTGTGGACATGCTGAGCTTGGCGCAGAAGATGTGAAGAGTGGTCCCTCAAGCCCAATACCTTGTCTGAGCTTCAGACTTTGCAGAAAGAGATTCCTTATGGAATAACCTGGATCGAAAGAAGGGCTCGTTCCTTTGCATTAGTGAATAATTTCCTCATACAATAACACAGGAGGATCAAAGCCTTCCCTGTCCACGTCCTGTTTTACTGTAATCCTTGGCATGTCTCAGCACTTCCCAGGAGTGTGTTGTGGACTGTGATCAATGATGTCCTCTGCAGGAGGAGAAGGAAATAAGGGCATCGGGTTGGCTGCTCGGGGTGGAGTTTTCCCCTGCCTCTCCCCACTACTCTGTTCTCAGCATCTGTGCCGTAGTTCCGGATTTTCTGGTTATCTGTGGGAAGGCTTAAGCCTTCCCCAGCACCAACTAAACACCTCAAGGACAGGCGAGCAAATAGTTGAGATGCTTGCAGTTTCTTTTGTAGCCCGGAGATTTGCAGTAACAGACCCTGAGCTTTTCAGGGCACAGAGTCAGAAGTTGCTTGGTGATGGATGGCGCAGTTTTCAGCCGAGGCTCAGGCATGGAGGCGTTGATACAGTGAAGGCAATGGCATTGCACCAACCTGTAGGCTCCTGCACCTCCAAAGAGCACCTGGGGTCTTGGACAAATTGAATGGCTTTTGATGCTACCTTTTATTGTCTATAAGCTGGCTGACTCAGATTCCTAAACCAAATCTCTCTCTTTTTCTTCAAGCAAAGTCACGTTTCTCTCTGCCTTGGAACGGTCTCTGTGGCAGCTGAACAGAGTGGATGAGCTGCTTGCCACTGCTGTGCCTACACTTGGAATCTGTATTTTGCTGAGCCACCTCCAGGTTGAATGCCATGCCAGTGAATGCCACATATCTGATCTGTGGTCATCTAGGCTCTAGCCTCTAAAGGAAAAAAAAAACCAACAGCAAAATGTGTCTAATATTTATTTGAAGTTTTAAGCATTTCTTGACTTGCTTAGTGCTGACCATGAATGCCTATCACAGGTGACCTTCTTTCTCCCTTCCCATCTTGAGCCTGACCACCACACTAGAAAGTCTATTTTTTCCTTCAATTCCAGATGAGTTCAGTGTCAGGCTCTGGTTTTTTTAGTATTACTGGCATGACAGATCTCCTCTCATTATAAATTATTCTGTCTGCTTCAGCTGCATGCTTTTTCTCATTTATATTTAAGATAATGGAAGAAGAGTTGCTTTTGATGACATAAGTGAGGTAGATTTTTGGTTAGTATTATTATAAAATGAGAGTTCTGGCTGGATAATGTAAAATACTAGGGCTTTTGAGTTTTTTAGTACCTGTGAAGCACTGCAATGGCTGGAAAAACTAATATACTTCTTCCCTGCAAATTGATGAAACTTCTTGATGCAGGCATGGAATGTGAAGGGCTCAGGGCTAATAACATTACAGGTCTCAACACGTGTACTAAGTGGTCTGCTGTAAAAAGTATACAAAACAAAAACATTTAAACATATTTGATACCAAAGAGAGGGAAAACTAATAATCATTGTAGACTGGTGCATTTATTTTATGTTACCTGTGAGAGCTGTAAAATGAGGTTTAGGCTGTGTGCTAGAAGCATATAGCAGCTTTTAGCCATGTATTGTAGCAGTAGTTTTATCCTAGATTGGAAATAACATCTGTGAGTATATCTGCATCTCTGCTGCATTTCAGAACTGGATCCATACTTTTTTTCCCCCCTCCTGTTTTTCTGTTATGTTTTTGAATCGTGCAGTCCCATGGAGATGCATTCACATTTAGTTAAGTCTATATGCCTGTGTTTATCTGTATAACAAATGTAGCTATTTAGCAGTTATGTTTTTTAAGACATGTGCATTGAACCAGGTCAGATTGTCTCTTGTCTCTCCTCTCTCCTCTTTTTTCACATGTGGAATATGTGTATCTTTTTCTTTTTCTCGTTATGAGACACATGCTTCTTTTGTTCAAAGTACCAAATACATGCTTTGCAGTGACATCAGGTACTTAATTTTATGGATGTGTATATTATAAAAAGGCAAGGAGATTACACAGCTTAAAAATCTCTAAAGGATACCATTTGCTTCTTTCATTTCTGTGTCATTCTATTTGGTTTTTTTTTTTTTTACCAGTTCCCAACTTCCTGAGGTTCTGCTGTTGCTCGTGAGGATCAGCAATGCTTTTGTTGGTAGCCCAAGTGGATCAGGTGCAGTTTAGGCTTCCAGGCCAAGAGTACATTATGGAAAATCCCTAGTCTGGCACAGCAGCACCTGGACATTCTTCTGTGCATTTGGTGCCTCTGGTTTGGACCAGTAATTCTCCTGGGCATGTAAACTTTAGCACGTGACTGTGTGTAAAACCACATGCCAAACCTGGAGAAGCAGGCATACAGCTTTGACCTAAAATAATTGCATTTCAGCACTGCTGTTCACTTCCTTGTAAGTTTTTTTTATGCCTCTCTCTTTTGTGGGCCCAATTCTAAGTCCTAAAAGGTCAGTGGATATATTCTTTGGCTTCACATGAAAAACCACTATCACCTTGCAATGTGCTGTTCTGAACTATCCATTAACAAAAATAATCGGAAAGCTGACAGATGTAAAGCTACAAATCAGTGTTGAAAGTTTTTCTGCCCTGGGATTATGTATTGTCATCTTGTCATCAACCCCTCGGGTAAGAGTCTGAAGCTACATCTTGGCCAAAGCTGACTGCATGAGAGCTGGTAACCCTTAATGGTTCAGAGACAAAAATATTAGGTGAAACCTCCTTTTCTGATGTTTTGGATGCTGTTCTTGCTGTGACTTTTCAAGTGAGGTGACTGGCCACGGCAATGCCTCCAGCCCTGGAGCCTTCAGAGTGGAGCTTTTTGAGGTGCTAAGCATATGAATGAATATTCACTATTGCTACCAGCACCTCAGTGGCCTCCCTCAAATGGAGAATTAGCCTCTGGGACATGGGTGAGAGCTGCTTGCATGCCAGGCTTTTTAGGATATCAGCATGGACTTGATAGTGCACCAAGCTGCCCGTGTCCGGTACTGAAGTCTCTAATGAAAATTGGAGATCCTTAAAAGTGCTTCCCAGTTCATTTCACCTTAAAACACCCTGTGTATTGCACAGTTTGTTTATTTGTCATAAATCTGCTTTGCTGAAGTAGATGTGTTTTTCATAATATTAATGGTGTTCTCATTGTTGGAGCCCTCTGCAGAAGTCAGATGTCTATAAAACAAATTTAGACGCCAGTGCTGTAGTTAAGCATTGTTTAGGCAGATCCCTGAGCCAACATGAATACAGCTATTAGGATTGAGCTTTACAATATATTGACATTTCTACGTAAGCAATAAAGAGTTTAGAAAGGGAGCTGAGCAGCATTCTGTGTTTTTTCAGGGAAACTGCTTTATTTCTGAAAGTAGCTGAATATTGATATTCTTACAAGGGAATTTTGTCAGCTTCCTAGGATTGGTTTACGGGAGTTTTTTTTGGCATAAGCTTGTTTCTTCTCTCCTTCCTTTCCATCTGTGTCTCTGGGGGCAGAAAGCAAACCACTGGCAAGTTTGGGGAGGGGATTGAACTAACCTGAGCTCCAAACCAAGATATGGCCAAGGGGCTGAAGTTGTGCCTGCCCTCTGATTTTCAGGAGGGGTCTGGACAGCACATACATACCAAGGTGCACCAGGACATGCTCAATGGATGACAAAAGGCAGCCTTTCTCAGCATTTCTGTATTTCTGATGGTTTCAGTGGTCAGTTCTCTCCACAGTTCAGGCTGGTTTCCTCATAGGAACTAGAGTAAATGCAACAAGTAAGTAAAACAGTCAGAGACTGAGTGGAGCAAATGTCCTGTAGAGAGGAAGCACCTTTGGTGGCTTTGGAGAAGGATTTGGGATTTTGAAACAGGTTTGAAATAGCTAGTGGGTAGCAAGAGGAGAAAACAGATGGGTTTGGTGAAAGACAAAAGGTGAGGTTTTGCTGGCAGGTTTATAATTCCCGTTGCTCCAGAGTAGGGATGTAACACGTACGGTACAGACAGCTAGACCTGCTGTCAGGTCTCCAGTTCATGTCTGGGAATGCAGTATGAACTGCATGCTAATGAAGTCAGTCCTAACATGGGTTAGAGGAAGAAGGGTGTAAGCAATTGTAACTCTATCTTTGATATTTTATGGTTTATTCCTTTTCCTCTCTTTGATTTCAGCTGACCAGCCCACCCACAGAGTGTGTTTACACTTAAAACACCGGGCGTCAGGGCTGATTTGGAAGTGCAGTGTGTGAATGTGGGAGGTACCTCAGATTCTGAGCCTCAGAGCAGCTGGGATCAAGGGACAGTGGTGGAACGAGAGGTGAATCGTAAATGCAAAAAGCAGCCTTTGTAATTTTAATTTGCCAAACCGGACAGGAGGAGGTGGGGCCAGGCAACTCTTCATCCACCTCTCCCCGACATCTCTCATCTTCCCCTCCTCTTGCACACACGTGTGCTGTGGGGCCAGAGAGCTGATTTCTTGTAGTTCCAGTGGATTGTCTCCTTGGGCTTGATTGTACTGTGCCCTCTTCCTCAAGGTAACAGCATAACACGATCAGGTTTTAAATATTAATACAGAGGTCACAGGAGTGTAGCTTGGAAGCATGGAATACTGAGAATTGAAAAGTCTAATCTGTCCTTTTTGAAAGCTGTCCAATTTCTTTTTTATTTACAGCATTTGAACCATTTCACAAATTGGAAAGCAACTAACCAGCCATTTCACAGGCAGATTATGATATGTTTAAGAAAGTCCAAGGCATTTATTCGAATGCAATTGGCCATCTTGCTGACTAACATCTAGATTGGAGATATTACACACACAGTTGAACAGAGACTATTTGAAGGTGATGGTTTTCTCTTATTAAAGTTGTGTTTGCAGCTTGCAACTGAAGAAAAGCCCTAGATAGTGATATAAGCTATCACTTATAGAGCCTGTGGCTCTGCAAAGGACTCATCACATTGACTGGGTAGATGAGAAAATGCTGGGGCGTGAACAGTCACTTTATGATTCCTGTACTCGATTCCATTCTTTGCAAATGCAGAGGTGGAGAACTGCTGGAGAGAGACTGGCTCCATCTGGCACTGCCTCTGCACAGTGCATGCAAGTTGTTCGATTAAAGATGCAGAAGTGCAGGCAGAAAGTGGGGAACACACATTAGATGAAGCTACATCCGTTGCCATACAGATGGAAAAAATTGGGCTTCCCTCTTACCAGCTACACATGTGCTTGTTCTGCCTAGAAACTAAAAGGTATGTTTCAGCTTGCATGGATAGAGCATACATGGTTTAATTAATTAAAAGCTAAAAAAACCCCAAACCCACAAAAAACCTGGCAACCCAAGCCTCCAGTAAACCTCTTAAAGCTGCAAGTGTGTAGTGCTCGCGTGTCTGCACTCTAATGTGGTCTGAATGAAAAACTGACAGCACCTGTTACTGAAATCAAAAGTGATTTCTCTAACAATGGGATACTGGGGAATTCCTTCCAGGCTTCTCTTTAATAGAGTTTGAAGGATTCAGGTTGGAAGACAGTGCATAAGATCTGCACCACTGGCTCTGATGGACGTGAATCATGCCAAGAGACAGTGATTGTTTAGGAGGTTAGAAGTTCACTCCATACGTTCAGTAATAACATGCAGCTGGTATGTCCTTAAAAAAAGATTGTATGCTTTTTTCCCCTGTGTGAAACCACATGTGGATTGGGGAAAAAAAAATATCAGATTTTATACATTCAAATCCAGAAATTCAAAGTAACTGCAACCACATCTGACAGTGTTTTTGAGAACTAGAGTGAATTGAAGCTAGATTGCCTAAAAATAGCCCTTGAACTGAACTCTAAAAACTATTAGATTTGTCCATTTGTAATAAATCCTGATCTACTGTCTATTAGATCATCTCTTCTGTAATCTTTTCCTATGGGCATAGTTCATCTGCATTTCTAAAAGCATTACGGCATGATGTTGAAAGAAATGCTCCATTTTTTTTGTGTCTTGTGCACAATAGTCCAGTTAAATTTCTGCATTTTGCATTCAGAATCAGTTGCAAAGTCTGGAACAAGCTATAGGGCATTAATACCCTCAGTGAATGGCGCCCACAGGGTAGAAGAGGTTCACAAAAGTGGATTTGACAGAGGTCCTGGGTAGGAAACCAGAGATAAGACTTCAGGAACTGTCTTCTGACAGAAGAGGACCATGGTGAAGACAACAGGTGATGCTCCTGTGCTGGACCCATTCATCTCCTGGCATTGCTAGAGGTGTGCTGTAAAATAACAGTTAAAATTTTGTCTGATGTCTCTGAAGTTATGTATTTTAAGCAGGATCCAGTAGTTTCTTGGAGAAGAATGGGTCAGAGAGAAAAAAAGAAGAAAATAAAGAAGTATCTTCTTTTATTCAAATGACAACTAAATTGGGGACCTGACATTAAAAGCTGTTTGGAGACAGAAAAAGTATTAAGTGCTGACACATGCACACCCCCACAAAAGTCCTACAGAAGCAGAAAAGTTGGTATTTCACGAAAATGCAGTCAGGCTGCTGTTTGGGTTCTTATTTTTTCAGGCAAAACCTAGAAATTTGCAATAGTAGCTAGAATGTTTTTGACAGAACAACCTTTCTCTAGCAATCCAGCATGTGTAATGAACTGTTGATCATTGTCAGAAATGTGGAGTTTTGAGTCAAAAGGGCTCTCAAAGACATATTTTTTGCCTATTGAAAATCGGTGCATTTGGTGGCTGCTTTGAATGCCTTAACTGTCTTGCTGAGAGTGGTGGTGCAGTGAAAAAGGACGAGCTGGGGCAGTTTGAGTGAACTTGAGCCCGTTGTGATAATTTTGCCCGCTTTTGGCTGTCATTCTTTGTTGTTTAATGTTAAATGCTGAGACTAAGGCTTAGAGGAAAGTCCCAGCGTGTTAAGTGATTGCAGCTTGAAGTGCCTTGAAACAGCTGAGTCTGCACCATGTCTTGGACCGCAGCTGTAGGTTTCCTCTTAGTACAGGAGCTCAACATATGACCCATATCCATTGCAGCATCTGCCCAAGCCCAACAGACTACTCATACGTGGGCAGAGTAGCCTTGGGCACAAAAACTGATCCCCTGCTAGGAGAGGTAGGAAAAAAGAAAATCCAGAAAGTGCTTTTTTCCATTTGTCAGCTGTCCACAAGGGAATAGATCTTTCTTCTCTCAGAGGCAGCATCGTCCTCCTCTGCTTTTCCTTGTTACCTTGCGTTGGTTAAGAGGGAGGAAAGGGAAGAGCTGTGTATCATACTTCATGTGACTTTTTCAGGGTGCAGGGCTGTGTGCAGTTGTGTTCTTGAAGACAGCGTGCCACGCTGAGCACTGTGGGGCCACTGCATATGTAATCTCTCCGTCAGTGGGTTTTGCAAGCCTTTTGTCAGTGTCAGTAAATAAAGCTCCACAATCCCAACCGCCCCAAAAGCAGCGTGTGAACTTATGTTCACACACAGGATTCTGGCTCAGCTTCCCAAAATAATGGCATGTGTGAGCAGAGGGGAGAACTGTTCAGATGTTTGATGTGAGGCCGACTTGGCCTTCGCCTGCAGTAAAAATAAATCATAGTCGCTCTCAAACACGTGGAAGGAGCTGTACACAATTTAGGGGCTAATCTCACCTTGTCAGTTCTCTGGCCCGCAGCTCTTGAGTGGCACCAGCATGTGGCTTTTGGTCTTCCAGCAGACATTTACCATGAGAAGGTTTTGCAGGGTGATGTCTTTTGTGGAATAGACTCAGTATAACTTTGCAATCCACCAGTGTGTTAATGAGTTGACACTGTCTGTGTAGGTGCTTTTTTCACCATCCTTTTCTGTCACCTCACATGGAGTTCTTGAAAAAAAAACCACACAAAAACAAGAAAAAAGGGGGGAAAATGGGAATATATTTACTGTTTTTCTAGGGAGTTTCAGAAGATGTTCTGAAATGCATTTGAAAATGCCTGTAGAAAATTAATTCCCATGAGATGCATTTATGTGACAGGGAAGAGAAAAACAGCTGTGATATAATCCTCCAATTGTATTAGGTTTGTGGGGTTTTGTGCTGCTTCTTTCAAGGCATGCCTAAACCTTCTTATTTGCTATGTAAATACAATTTGCACCATCTTTCAGTAGAAGAAGAAATGATAAAAGGAATGCTGTAAGCAAAGGATGTGGCTGCCAAATATGAAAAGGGCAAAACTACCGGGAGGGAGGAAAGGGAGGGACGTCCAGGTTTTGTGCTTCCCGCAGCCTTCCCGACTCCTGCAGTGCTCCGTTTGCCTTCGTGCAGCAGCAACATGTGTAAATAATTGTGCACGGAGTCTGGACGTGCTCAGGAGAACCCTGGGATTGCTGCTGTTGAGCTGCTGGATTAGTTGTACCTCACTTGGTCCAGCTCTGCGTTAGGTGCAGCATGGGGAGCAGGCAGGGCCCCCTGGCTGCCGGTGCCCTGTCCCATCTCCTTGCGCGTCAGGCTCAGGAATGCAGAACTTGCCAGAGGGTGAAGTCATCGTGGTTTGCTTGGACCTTGAGCGTGGAACTTGGAGTGCAGCCTCTCCTTCCAGTTACGTGAGCAAGTGCTGGCTCGTAGCACGCAGCCGTCAGGCTGAACCTTTGGATTGTGACCCCAGGGGGAGAGCTTGATGGATGTCTCCTGTCATCCGTTACCTCGCCAAAGCCAGGGAGCCTCACCCAGGAAATCCTGTCTGCAATTTCTGCTCGAGGGGCACCCAGTTATCTTCATTCGTGGGGCAGAAAGTGCATGACGTCTGTTAAAAAGTATTGTTGAGTACACCCGGTCATAGGGTCAGAGACTTAGGTGACAAAATTTAAAAAATGAGAGAAAAGGTAGCAAATAGCCTTTCTTGCAATCAGAGCTGCTTTTGTGATAGGAAACCCCTAGTCAGAGTCATTTGGGAAAGCAGTCTCCCATGTCTGGGAGCACCAGGAAGAGGTGAGCAGAGCATCTAACCGCATCATGGTTAGATGACACGTGGTGGACTTTCCTCACGGCAAATACAAAGGGCTGGTCACTTGTCACGTCACTACTTCAGGGAAAGGGGAACAGACAGAAATGGAGGAAAAGACAGTCCATTATTTATGTGAGATTTTTTCCCTTATGAGCAGATCCCTACGGTGATTTTCCTTCCACCAAGCAAAAATCTGCCTCCACAAGCCTGAGCTCTATGTAAAGGTTGGGAAATAGAAGGGAAAAACCTAACAATTTCTATTTTCTTGCTAGTCAAGTGTGCCCTGAGCAGAGAGAGACTCCTCTGGGAGTTGCAATTGCTCCCTTGTGGATGCTGGAAATGTTTTGGGGTTTGTTTTTTTTATGACTGCAGCTCAAATCTGAATGATGGCAAAACTTAGTCTTCTGCTATTACTGCCAGCTCTCTAGATAGAGCAGGAAAGAAAAAAGTGAAGTATCACTTTGGGGTGTTTCTGGGGAAGAAATGTTTCCACAGCCATAAATTGCTTTCTTGGGAGCACTGAAAATTCCTACCCCAGTGCTGTGCTTCATGTAATCAAAGTCTGCAATGTCTTGGATTCGACAGGAGTAAAAACTGAGTCTTACCCAAAAACTTTAAGGTCTTGACATGGCAATGCATGGTAAAAACAAACAGTAAAAATAAAATAATTAAGTTTATACATTTCTAGTTGTAATAGTGTTGGTGATTTTTAAAGGTGCTTGTCTTGGAACAAAGATTGTCTTGTGAAACATTATCTGAAGAATCCCTCTGTTGAAGCAGTGCTGCAGTGCTGCTTTCCCCCAAGTTAAAAATTCACAATTTATTGGCAGCCTGAGTTAATCTGGAGGTTTGATCTCTGTTCTGTGCTGTAGGATTTAGGTGCTTTTGCACAGGTTGCAGTCTCTTTGTGGTTTAGCTTGGATTTGGGAATCATTTATATGTAAATGATCCTGATCCCGTGTTCTTTTCCTCCTTACCAATTAACTTGGTTTTTGAAGCACACAGTTGTGTGAGCAAAATTGGCTAATTTCCTGGTGAAAAACTGGGTGGTGTTAGCATGGCGATCATGATTGCTGGAGCTCATTACCAAATTGACTCTTTGAATAATCGAACCTTTGAACTCAGTTCAGTGGTATCCCATCCGTCTCACTCCGTTAGGCAACTTCGAAGCAGCTCTTTTATGTCGTCTTACAACTTGTCCTGTGGAAATGGCGGATGTGTTTATTTTCAAAAGCAGCAAGAAAGCCCAGTGGAACAAGAAAAAATTTGGAAGAACAAGCCCTCAAAGAGATTTTGACACTGGTGCCAGGGGCTTTATGAAAGATAAAACAGCTCATTTTTTTTGTGGCTAAAGGAAAATGCCATTAAATCCCTTGTGCCTAACTGCTACAGTAAACTTGCCAGAGCTATTCCAAAACCAGCATGCCGTGGGATATTCAATGATTTTCAATGAAAACTGGGCTTAAAAATGCAGCTCTCCTGCATGTGGATCAAGGGGAGCTCCGGGGTGCTCAGTGTATGTTTCTATGTGCTCACACATGACTGTAAGAATTATTTTAAACAGGGTTTGCTAGCTTTGACTTTGAAACTGCATCCACTGTATCTACTTAGTTCCTCTGCACATGGCATAGGTAATTTTGCAGAAGGAAAATAACTTGTTATTGCAAGAGTAAATGGGAAAAAATTTGCAGGTTGCTATCTACCAGGCTAATCTATGTTATGGAGAAATAAAACATACTTGTGGCAGGTCCTGCTGTAGTAAAAATGTAGTATTTGCTGAAATTCTCTACATATTTTAGTTGTCCCCCATCAGGGGAAAATCATTGCTTGGTGGCATAGTGCAGCTTTGAGCAGAAACTGGAAGAAATCTGTCAGGATCTGCATGTTTTTGCATTATACTTTTTGGAGTTCATTTAAACTCAGGGTTCATAGTGAAAGGGAGGTGGCAGGAGAAGGCTGGAAAATCTGATCACTGAGCTTGGGATACCTGTTTCAAATCAGTGTCCTGGTGCTCAGGTGAGTTAGTGTAGAAACTCCAGTTCCTGTTGCTGGACATGGAGCAGCAGTGAGGGAAGGCTTTTTGGATGCTGGGAGAGGTGGGATGGTAGTGGAAATTAAAATGAGAATGGATCAGACAAGCCTTTTCATATTGCTTCCTTACCTGCATTTCACAGTCAGCCCCGTTTCCTCAGGCAGGGATTGAGGGGGCAGTTGTGAATATTTAACTGGAGTAAAAGTTTGATGCTGAGAGAAGCTGGAGGGTGCTTATCTTTGAGAGGGGTAAAGGAGATGGGAGAAGCAAGCTTTTCCACGAGCTGTGTGTGACATGGCATGACAGGGGTGATGGAAGAACAGCTGGGGGCAGCCTGCTTCAGTTTCCCCACCTGATATTTTAGGTCGAGCCGCAGACAAATCCATGTGAAGCTCCAGTCTGTGCAAGCACCTTGGTCTAAATAGGAGGCTAAACAAGGTAATTGTAAGGTGGGCATCCCTCAATATTTCCCACACACTCAGTACCTAGTGTGGCTATTGCAGGATGTACAGTGGGTTAATGCACTTTTAAAGCAGGCTCCCCACCTCTTCCTGCTTGACTACTCATTGCAGGTTTTCGATGAATTAGCTCACTGAGCATTAAAGTCTCAAGGATTTGGCTGGGCTGTCGTGCACCTTCGCTTGTGTCACATGGCCTGCAGATCAAGGGGCCGGGCATTGCTCTTGGGATGGAGCAGCAAGGCGTGAACCTCAGAGAAAACTGATGGCTTGCTCCAGAGTACAGCCTTGTGTTCATCCCTCTGTGCACTTCTGATTTGGAAATGGATTTGTAGTTTGGTTTTGGGTTTTGTTGGGGGTTTTTTATCACACCACAGAAAATGTTTTTCTGACCAAACCGGCTGGGTCTTCAGCAACACTTAACAATTAAAAGCACTTCTGTGCTAGGTGTTCCCTAAAAGATGGAAAATAAGATTTTTACATTAGAATGCCAAGAAGAAAAATGGTGAGGGCATAAAGTGCTGCTTTATTTTCATCAGCTGCTAGCGCTTCTGGAAAATCAGTTGTGCTCCAGTGGTCATTACTCTCCTGTGTGCTTCTCTCACTGTTTGCTCCAGCTTCTCTCTGAAAGGCGGCTGTGCAGAAAGGCCTTGCCTTAGTTGTAGCTCCAGTTACACCCTGCAGGCCATGGGAGCCATCAGAGGGGACATCCTCAGGACTTAGGCTTAAGTCCTTTCTTGTTGCTCTCTCTAACCAGCTCTGCCTTTGTTTCAGGAGTATCGACATCGGGGGCTCTGGGCCCAGGGAGCACCGCTGCCAGCACCACGCCGCGGGTGGCCACCAGCACCACCGGCCGCACCACCACCACGTCGGCCTCGGGCAGGAGGAACAGGAGCACCAGCACCCCGTCTCCCATGGCCGATGTCCCCGAGGAAATGACCACGCACCTGCCGCCCGCCTCCTCCCAGCTGCCGCCGGCCGGAGCGGAGAGCTGCGACCCCGTGGAAGCACGCGACATCATGTGGTCTCGGACTCGGCAGGGCCAGGTGGCGAAGCAGCCGTGTCCCTTGGGCTCCATAGGTGAGTCAAGGGTTGGGAGGACACAGCAGGCTGTCTCCACTTCCCGTGGCACCTTGTCAGTGCGCAGCCAGTACTGAAAACCTTGTGGGGTTGTGCTTGATGTGCTGGAAGAGCCTCTGTCTCCAGAAGTTGTGTACGATGCACCTTACCTTAGCTGGTTTTGCCTGTAGTTGTAGCCCCTGGGCTCGCTGATGTGTTGGTGGCTAATGATTTGCTTGTTTTGCNAATCAGCAAAACTTGTACTTTGAAACTCCTGAACCCGTGTGAGTGATTTTTTCAAACTGCAGCCAGCATCCAGT
Source organism: Oriolus oriolus (assembly GCA_013400235.1). NCBI lineage: Eukaryota > Metazoa > Chordata > Aves > Passeriformes > Corvidae > Oriolus > Oriolus oriolus. The sequence continues at coordinate 167,479 of VXBT01011425.1, read as the reverse complement.
GTGATCAGCTGGGAAAGTGGGGGGGAAACAAAGCCAAATCTTTCAAAATGGTTTATTGCTTATTGAATTTTGCTCCTTTTCTTCTGCTCTTCCCACAACTGTTTTCTGGAAAAATGTTGCTTTTGGAAATTTTCTGTTCAATTTGAAACATAATCAAGTTAAGAATGGGTTTTGGCATACGGTTCATTTTGCTGTGTTTTAACAAATGCAGTTTTCTAAAAGTAGTTATTTTTCACACTAGTCTCAGTGTCCAGCCCCAAAAGCTCACTTTCAAAGAAGAAATCTTAAAAGTAGAGGAAATTGCCTGCAAATGAGGGTTGAAGGGATCTGACTTGCTGAGGAGAGACTCTGTTAATTCTCTACTCCTGGAGAGCCATTCACACCTGTGTATGTGAATACTGACTCACTCTGGAATTTGGTGAGGACAGACTGATAAAACATATGTTAAAGTATGAGGGTCATGGAAAGGCATCAGGGGTGAGAATAGGTAAAGAACATTTTTGCTGTCTTTCCCAGCCCTACTTTGTAAAATTTGTGCAAAAAGTATGATGTGGTTCCCAGTGAAGGGAAAGGATATTCTGAACCAAAGCTGTGAAAAGGAAAAAAAAAGATGGAAAAGGAAAATGAAGGCTGGATGCAAGGAGTCCTTTCCTAAGCACAAGAGCTGAGGACTGGATGAAAATAACTACGGAAAAAATAATAGCCCAACTTATGGGTAGGGGATGGTCATAAGCCTTTCCCATCTCCAATTTCAGTGATTCATGCAGCTTGTTAAAAGCTGTGATATATTAGCAGTGATGCATTTCTCTTTGTCTGAAAGGGTCTCAGGCATTTTGCTGTCTTTTCCAGCAGGGATTGGACAGCTCTTCCCAAACAAAACTCTCCCCTAAAGTCCTTCTTGACAGCTGGGGGCTGACAGTAAACCCCAGCATTGTATCTTGGCGTTTGCAGCATTCAAACTTTTGTGTGTTTCCACCCAAATGTTGTAATGATGATTCAGAGCCATAAAATCTTCATAAAGCAGCAAGGAAGATGAGGCACAGGGTCTGATCCCAAATCACCAGTGGTGGGCCAGAGCATTCAAGGTGTTGCCTTGGTGTTTGAGATCTACTTGTGATTTCCTGGTACCTGGCAGCCTTCCTGCAAGTCTTCTGTCTGTAATCCCTGTTTGCCAAACTGGAAATAATATTCCTGCACAATGTTGTGGGTCTTTTATGTCTTTGGGCCTTAAAGGACCAAGATGATAGGAAACTAGGACACTGAAATGACTCAGAAGTGTCCTACTCAAGACCCAAGCACTAATAAGCTCCCAGAAGCCTTCGACACGGGGTGCTGAGGGCAAAATGCAACCAGTAACACTGAACACAGCGGCTTTCTTCTTACAGGTGTCGCAACTTTCCGGTGTCTTGCGCCCGACGGTATCTGGGAACCCCAAGGACCTGATCTGAGCAACTGCTCTTCACCCTGGATCAACCACATCACTCAAAAGGTAAAACCCTTCCCATGTGTTGACCGCTCTGAATCTGCACAGTGACCTTGCTCAGCTGCCTGGTTTTCTCACACAAGGAACCTCAAAGGATCAACAGTCGCACATAAAGCATGAGCCGTGCATAGCAGCCAGGAGCTGCAAGGAGAAAGCAGTCTTATGGACTGCTTATGGAAGTCTTACGGAAATTAAGACAGAGAGGGTAAGGGAAGGCAAGTGAGAGGGACTGGAACTGAACGAGAGTGAATGACATTTCTTATTCATGGCAAGAAAAGGAAGAAGAGGGAGGAGGAGGTGGGTGGACATATGGAAAGTACTGAGCTGTTGAAAAAGGAAACGCCCTTTCATGCGTCCTCAAGGATTTTTTCAAGTCATGCAAGCACAGGATAAACCTCATAGTTAAGAAATCTTTACCAAAGAACGGCAGGCTCAATGGGAAATGTTTGATTCATGCCCCTGGCTTTCTGTTTTTAACTTCTGCACAAATTATAAAAGAACTGATGGAATAGAAAACAATGCTGCAGTAATGCTTATCTTTTGACTCTTAAGTCCCTTGATGAATGTTTTCTAGCACTTCATCATTTATCAGTGTTAAAAGTGCATTAACATGTGACAATAGAAGTTCAAGACAAGCAGAGCTTATTTGGTAGAAATATGTTGAGCATTTTTGTTATTAATGCACAATGGTGCTTTCAGCTGATTTCATTACAAACAGAGACCAGATGTGTGTTTATGCCATGGAGTCTGTGGGCTGAATCTTTATTACAGCAATTTGTGGGGATTTATTTACTCCTTTAGCCCGAGTGAGCAAGTCCTGGCGTTGCAAACGAGCTGTGCTGCTGCACAAGAGTGACACGGCACTCCCAAAAAGCCACTGCTCACTGGTCAGTGGGATGGGGTCACCCCACAGACAAGGCTCTTGGACATTCTCCTCTCTGCCCCCCATCTCAACTGAGACCTAGTAATCTGTGAATTGCTAGCACTGATCATCCCTGTCTTGCTTCATCTGTGCTTATACCCATCCCTCCACAAAGGAAAATGCCAGTTAATGTGGGGCTGCTGTGATACGGCACGGCCACTACAAAGCCCGCGGTCCTTCTGTCCCTCTCCTGCCGTACACCCAGCGAGCTGATGAACACAGGCTGCCTTTGCTGGCATTAGCAGCTGTGTGCAGCTCTTGTTTTATGACCCACGTACTTACCCTGGAGGGGTTAATATTACTTACTCCAGCCATAATTCACCCAGGCAGCTGGGAGACCTCTTGCTGCTCGGTGAAGATGACTAGGCCGTTAGCCATTAGCAGAGGGAAATAATAGCCTGCACTGATGAAATCTCCATCAAGGTTAGGCTTATTTTATTTGAAACCCTAGCTATCATTTGCGTAACAAATGAGCCCCATTTAATTTGTTACGCGCTTTCAAAGCGGGCTAAAATTGAACAGGCAGGTTTTCAGAAATGCCCAGCAGGTTACAGTTGGGACTGGAATTTATTTTTTTTTCTGAAGTAATTTAGTTATATTCAGCTTTGAATACCTTCTACCAGTTGGTTGAAAGACTTGGGGAATCTGTGAGATGACCCTGGATCTAAGCTGTTTGCCTGAGTGGGAATTCATTGGGATCTTGGGATATGTGACCCAACCTCAATGAGAGCTGTTACAAAACATCAAGGCTTTTCAGGAGTGGCTTTTGAGGAGAAAGCCCTGCCAGGCTTGCCTAGGTGTTTGTGTTGGGGGTTGCATTCATTGAATCATTTAGATTGGAAAAGACCACTTTTGTGTGGTGAGTGTGGCAGTGAGTGTCCAACCACTCACTGCCANATTGGAAAAGACCGCTAAGATCATTGTGTCCAACCACTCACTGCCCTGTCTAACACTAATCCATGTCCCTAAAAGCCATGTCTACATGTCTTTTAAATCCCTCCAGGAATGGTTACTCAGCCACTTCCCTGGGCAGTCTGATCCAATACTTGACCACTCTTTCCATGATGAAATTTTTCCTAATATCCAATATAAACCTTCCCTGGTGCAACTTCAGGTGGTTTCTTTTTGTCCTATCATTTATTACCAAGAGAAGAGACTGACACCCACCTTGTTACAACCTCCTTTCAAGTAGTTGTAAAGAGGGATAAGGTCCCCCTGAGCCTCCTCTTCTCCAGGCTAAACACCCTCAGCCCCCTGAGCAACTCCTCATAAGCCTTCTGCTCCAGACCCTTCCCCAGCTTCATTGCCCTTCTCTGGATTCCCTCCAGCCCCTCAATGTCTTTTGTCTAGTGAGGAGCCCAGAACGGGACACAGCACTCAAGGTGTGCCCTCACCAGTGTCCAGTACAGGGGGACAGTCAAACTGCCTTGGTCCTGCTGGCCACGCTATTGCTGACCCAGGCCAGGATGCCATTGGCCTTCTTGGCCCCCTGGGCGCTGCTGGCTCATGTTTCATGCTGGGCAGCTTTCCAGCTACCCTTTCCCAGGCTGTAGCACTGAGTGGAGTTGTTGTGACCAAAAGGCAGGACCTGCACTTGGCCTTCTTTGAACCTCATCCTGTTGGCCTTGGCCCATCAATCCAGCCTGTCCAGATCTTGCACATGCCACATGAGGGCACTCAGCATGGTATTGCATCACATTTTCAACTTCCAGTCCACTAGGACACCCCCAGTTAGCCAAGACTGCTGGATGGAAAGCGGCTCAGCAGGCTCTTCTGCCAGCTCCCTCAGTACCCTCAGGCAGATCTCATCCAGCTCCATGGACCTGTGCACGTGTAAATGGTGTATCAAGTCACTGACCATTGTTTTCTGGATTGTGGGGGTTTTCTTGTGCTCCCCATCCCTGTCTTCCAGCTCAGGATGCTGGGTACCCTGAGGAAAACTGGTCTTGCTATTAAAGACTGAGCGAAGAAGGCATTAACTGCCACCTCAGCTGTTTCCTCGTTCTTTGTCACTGTATTTCCTCCCTTGTACAATAAAGGATGGAGATTCTCCTTAGCCCTCCTTTTGCTGTAAGTGTATTTAGAGAAACATATTTTATTGTCTTTTGTGTAAACAGATAAAATAGACAGATAAAGTTCCAGCTGAGCTTTAGCCCTGCTAATTTTCTCCCTGTATAACTTCAGAACGTGCTTGTAGTCCTCCTCAGTTGCCTGCCCCTTTTCTAGAGGCCAAAAGCTCTTTTTTTTTTTTTTTTATTCCAGCCAAAGCTCTCGGTTCAGCCGGGTCAGTCATATTCCCCACCAGCTCATCTTTTGGCACGTGGGTATGGGCTGACTTTAGGATTCAGTAGGATCCTTACTGCAAATACAGTTTTAAATTACTTGCAAAATAACCAGTAGCCATTTGGTTTCCCTGCCCAAGCAAGAGGCTTGAAAATCATCACTGCACTTAAAGATGGAGACTGATTCATCCATAAATCAAGCACTGGTTTCTAACATCCCTGCTGTGGATAGGATGCTTCCCAAAGCTCACAGATTTGCTCCAGCACCTCTCTGAAGATGAAAAAGGAGCCTTCCTCCTCTAAGTCAAGCCAGCGGCTCTTCTTGCTGCTGTGGGGGCAGCTGGAGGGAGGAGTAAGCCATCTGTGCTGTGAGGACAGGGCTGGTTACACCCTGCAGCTCAGCTCTCCTGGGTCACCCAGCCCGCTGCAGCTGCAGCACAGCTGACAAAATGGGTAGAAATACTTTTTTGTCAGCCAGGGTTCATACCTGCACAGCATGTCTTCATTCCTAATCTGCTTTGTCTCCCAAAAATCTTCTGTCACCTGCTGGATCCAAACTGCTCAGGAAGAATGGTGATGGGTCCCCTGGAGGGATTTCAGCCAAGCCAGGAAGGATGGTAGGGAAATGCTGTGCTTGCTTTAATATCTCTGTAGTGAAGTAAGAATGATTACTTACTTCTTCTCTTTCCCCTGCTGTGCTCAGGCTGTAGATTGGGTGTTTGCCTGCTTGCATCATGGTATTAGGTTTTACAGCCATTTCCTAGCTTCCATTAGAGTTATTGTGCTTGATAGAAGATCAGAACAAATGTTCTCCTCAGCAATTCATTGGCCTCCTGACATTTACTTTAACTTTATTGTTGGTGCCTACCATGCCCTCGCAACAGAGCGGGAGAATAAACTTGCCACTGCGATTGAATTATGCACTGCTACCTGGGTTATTTCTAGAGTCAAGCTGTACCAGGAAGCAAAAAGGTCAGCTTTGGATACATTGCATCATCCTGATCATGAGGTCATGCGTTCAGTCTCAGCCTGTTTGTTTTGCCTCTTGTTTTCATCAGTGCCATCCTTAGTGCAGCGTGTGACTTGCCTGAAGACGTCTCTTCCTTGCTGCAGCTTTCAGTTGTGGGTGCTGCCTGGGAGGACAGGCACTGCTGTGCTCAGCTTCAAGCCTCTGGAAGAGAGGAAGCCTCTTTTGTAACAGAACAGAAAAATTTGTGCCCTTCACGAATGCACAAAAGGCCTCGCTCTGTAAATGCAAAGCACGTGCCACCCGTGCACTGCTGAGTGGCCTGGATCATGTACTCCCAAAGAGCAGGTGAACCTCAGGGCTCATAGCACCTTCCTGAGGTCTTGTAGATCTGCTTGTGTGTGTTACAGGGAGAGTCAGGTTTTGGGTAGGACATCCCCACATCGTCATGTCCAGGCCTGAGGCTGCAGTTACAGTCCTGATGGCAGTGTGATGAAATCCTCCATCCAAGTTGCTTTTGGCAGTCTGTTTTCAGAGCACCATCTTTAAATGCAGTTTAAGTTGTTTGAATACCAAAAGCCACTTTTTCAGTGTTCTCTAGATCTGCTGTACTCTATGGAGAGCATTGTCTCTTCTCCCAGGCAGCTGGCCAAAGGACAAGAGGACACAAGCTGTGCCAGGGTAGGTTTAGGATTTTACAGCAGGAGGCATTTCTTCATAGAAAGGTGATTGGGCACTGTACTGGGCTGCCCAGGGAGGTGGTGGAGTCGCCATTTCTGGAGGTGTTTAAGGAAGGGCTGGATGTAGCACTCAGTGCCGTGGTCTAGCTGACATTCTGGTGTTTGGTCACAGGTTGGACTTGGTAATCTTAGAGGTCTTTTCCAACCTAAATGATTTTGTGATTCAAATAAAACCCAAAAAACAAAACAAAAGAATGATAGATATGCTCTGACTCTTTTCTGTGAATGCACATACATATAATTGAAATTTCTGCCAGGGAAGGAAAAATGCCATGAAGGCTTTGCAGTGTCAAAAGTTAGCCCACAGCCCCTCTTACAGCCTTGCTGCCCAACTGCCAGCAGCTAATGGTGCCTGGTGAAACCTGTCAGATGTTTGTTCCTCCAGAAAACAGTATCAACTCCATGGTCTTTCCAGCTGACCAGTCCATCTGTATGTTACTGTTTTTAAAAATCCTAGTTCAGTCTTTCATGCCATCTTTTTTTTTTTCTTTTATATCCGTTAGCCTGTTCAGGAGGCTGCAGGAAAATATTTTTGCCTTTATGACTGCTGGTGTTTTAGTTCATTTTCTCCCTTCTCAGCATATTTCTTACTTCTTCTGAATTTTTCTCCTTAAATAATTATTCTTTGCGATTTCTCTCGTTTTTATTCTACTGTCGTCTTCTGCAGTTGGTTTCCTCAGAGAAAGGTGGGGCTGAAACAGCGATCACTGCTGCAGGAGGGTCTTTCTTCATCTTTTCCAGACAAAACTCCCTGTTTCTGTTTGTTGGCATATATGAAACAGGCAGGAGTATATGTCCTCTCCAACAACTGTTATTTCACAGTCTTTTCACTCAGAAGAAGGTGCAAGATAGTGGCACAAACTTGGAAAATTAGAGTTACACAAAGGGATTTCAGGTGTGCCAATGATCATTTGTAAATCTGGCCTTAATCCTGCCATTATGCCCAAATGGAAGAGGGGAACAATCTTTTTGTCAGGTCTATAAAACTATGTTTTGTGTGTTGGCATTGTTGGCAAGAAACACGTTTTCACTCCTTCAAATTAGCATTCCAAGACTGGTTTTAATCAGTTTGTAAAAGATTAAAAAAATAGGCCAAAAAACCCCAGAAACCAAAAATTTGGTTTCAAATTTGGTTTGAACAGAATATTTTCTTTTATCCCAGAATCCTATTTAGTTTTTAAATTTAATTTTTTCATAATCAAGGTAGAAAACATTAAAAAGTAGTCTCATATATATATAAGAGATATATTATTTTTAATTCCCTTTATTGTTCTTGAGCCTCCCGATAGAAAGGTCAGTTACTTGCTCATTTTTTTCCCCGCTTCTTACTTGCCTCTCAGTATAAGCTTGAGCCATGGAGAACCTCCAGGGGTTGTTCCTGTATTCCTATGTAACTATGTCAGTGTTTGGGTTAAAGAGTATTACATGTTTTGGGAGAAGTAACACAAAGAGCTCATCTTCCATGCAACAGGAATGAAGAGAAAGTTGTGGAGAAGTGCTTTATAGAAAGGAAGTAAGTTAGTAATGCATCCTCCTGGGTAGCAGTAAGCTTTGCTAAGCATTATGTAGAATTAACCAAAAAAATACAGGTTCAGTCCTGTTGTTATAAGAGACCAGATATATATCTTAGCCCTGGAATATTCAGCCAGCATTTGGGACTTTTAATAGGGGTTGAGTTTGACAGCACTGCATAGGAGACACTTCAATTTCAGTGGAAAAAGCTCAAAAGAATCAGGGAGATTAGCGTTAACGTGTCACACAGCTGTCATTTTGGACACCCCTCTCACGCACACGGCCAGAGTGGAAGGAGTGTCTCAGCCCTGCTGTAGTGCTTTGTAGCTGCACATTCTGTGAGGCCGTGTATAGGTGTGGAGTTGTCAGTGCTAGGATGTAGCTTCATTACCTGTCAGCCAAAAACATTTTCCCAGAGGAGTGGCACATCTGTGTTTTCTGGAAACCTGAGTGTGTGAGATAACTTTGGGTAAATACTTCTATGTCCCAGGAGTTCACAGACTCTGAGCTTTAGTCTGCCTTTTTCTGAGGCATTTCTTCCATTGCTGCCGATTTTTTGTGTTGTTTATTTGGTCGCACTATAATTCCTCAGGTTTGCGGTTTTTAGGTTCAGTCCAAAAGAAAAGGAAAAGGGTTAATGAGTGACCAGCCTGCATCACTTTTGCAGACAGATAGGGACAACAAGCAGCCTGCAGGGAAAGAAAACTCTTGTGTTTGCCTTCGTAGCAGCTGAGCAATTTTCTCTGAGTGTGCCAGTTTGCATAGGTGTGTGGTCCAAGGGAAAATGTGAGCATCAGGTATTGGGTAGCAGGGTTTTCGTTTTTTTTCTGATGTATCTGTAAAATAAACCTTGAATTCCTGCAGTTTTCTGCAGAGCTTACACAAGCACCATGTGTCATGATACGTGCTAAGCTCCAGCGATGAACTGCAGGGAAATGTTGAAATTGATTTCTTCATATAAAGGGATTTGGTGCAGTTGTTCTTTAAAGTTCTGAGAGCCAACTGCAGAGGTCATTCATGCCATCTTGTGCTGATGCGTGGCTTCTTCAGCTGCTTAGGAGAGCAGGCAGCTGTAAGAATAGGGTCTGGTTTCTATGGCATTAGTCTTCTGTGTAACAAGAAAGAAATAATTAAATTTTTGAATATATCTTATCATTGCTCTGATGGGAAGAACAACACATTATCTCCTTTATTTATCTTCTCTATATCATCATATGCTTTAATTCTCTGAAGACGAGCATATGAACATCTTGAGTTAGATTTCATTAAATCAGATTGGCTTTTGCTGTCAAATTGATGGAAGTAAGTTACTCATTTATAACTCAGCTAATTGATTTACAGAGAGGTAGAAGCTCAGCCTATAATCTTTCCCTAGAATCTTGCTTTTATAATAAGCACCAGAAAGTGAGGGAACGAGAAATACTTGATTTCTAGCTGTTGGTAGATAAGACAATTGAAAATTCATATGAAGAACCCGGCAGAGTTTGCCATAGAGCCTGACAGAGATGTGGGAGCTTCATTTATGTGTCATCCTGTATAATTTCTCCTTGTCCCTGGCATATTCCACATGGGTATTCATTCCAGATCACAGACTGGTAGATAATGAATAAAAGACCAGCAACCTGCAGTGCTATTTTTGTAGTGGGCTGCTCATGAAAAGGAGATGGGGCCAGCTGCCCTGTCCCAAATCCCCATGGCACAGAAGACGAAAGCAGTACCAGATAGGGAGAGCAAAACAGAGCAAGAAAGGGGGGAAAGCCACAGGGAAGAAGTGAGAGTTGCCCAAATAATTACACAGTGAATTTCCCTGCAGGTGATTTGTGAGTTTTGTGACTCAACTAGATGATACAGTCTTTTAGTAGAAGATTCAGCCAAACATCCTGCTGGCTTTTCCCTTCCAGTGGGCCTGTGCTTGAGCCTTTTGCTCTAGAGTTAGGATGCTTTTGCATGTGCTGAGAGTCACTAGCCTCATGATGGGTTGCTAGTGTGGCAAGGAGCATGTCTCCTGTGTGCATAGGCTAAGTGATAAATTAGCACCCAATTATTAAATCAATAACATGGAAATTGTGCACTTTTTCTGTTTTTTCTGGGTTATGTCATCTATTTTTGTTCCTTTTACAAGGAACTCTGTTGTGCAGGAGTTGTAACAAAAATAATCTCTTTGCTATCACATAAGCTTCTGGAATCAGAAACTGCTTTTGCTTGACAGGAGAGGCTGCTTACATGGTTTGTTTTTTTCAAGTGGCGTAGTAAGCCAATGGGACAAGCTAATTAAAACCCTCCTTAGCATGGAAATCCCATGGAAAACAGTGCCCAGCGAGAAGAAATTGTTGAAGCCAGCATGGTTGACTGGAAAAACCACAGTCAGAAAGCTATTCACGATCAAACCACAAAGACTCTTGTTGTAGCTGACTTCTTGGGAAATGCTTCTATTCCTCCTTCCTTCTCTTCTTTTTCATCTCTTTTCTTCTTCTTCTTGAGGGGAGTTGACCTGTTTGATGCTGTGGGGCTGGAAGGCACTGGAGTGACATCTCACTGAGAGCCGGGGACAACCTTTCCCTCTGCTTTCCCACCTGCAGATGAAGTCGGGGGAGATGGCCGCCAACATCGCGCGGGAGCTGGCGGAGCACACCAGGAACCACTTGTACGCCGGTGACATCGCGTACTCCGTGTCCGCCATGGTCCAGCTCGTCAACCTGCTGGACGTGCAGCTCCGGAACCTGACTCCCGGCGGGAAGGACAGCGCCGCGCGCAGCTTGAATAAGGTAAGAGCGACACGGCTCGGGACGGGGCGGGTCAAATGAACACTTCCGTGCAGGAATATGAACAGAGACAGACAGAAACATTCATTTACACTGGAGATACATTTACCCAAGGCACGTAAGATACCATGATATTTACATTTAAGGTTTCAGGCTCCTTTAGTATTAGAAGGCTTTTTTTAGTGATAGCCCCTCACTTAGCCCAGAAGCACCTCACCTGCATTACAGCAGTGTGGTTTCTGTGCCCACGGTTTAAGAAGAATTATTAGTCCTTTTGTCATTTCCAGAAGTAAGTGGAATTGCTACATAGCACTAAAGGTGCTAGGAGTTGCCAGTTGTGGGAGAAAATATGAGCTGTGGACCCTGTAAGAATACATTTAAAGCTGAAGGTTTCCTTAGTGAAAGGCCCTCTTCATCACTGAATCTCATGTAAACACATGGGGTAGGACTTAAATAGGATTCTGACAGTGAATTTTGTGGGCCTGGTTATAAGGACAAAGAGCAGCTGGACCCTGTGACTATGAGCACATGGTTATATTGGCCACCCAGTTAAAATAAGACACAGAATTTTGTTCCTAGCTGCATATCAGGCTCTGACAGTTCTGGCATTCATGTAAGCATGAACAGAACTTGGTCCTAAGATTATATTGGGGAATAAATGATCCCAGCTAAACCTGAAATTTCTTGGGTGTTTTATGAAGAGAAATGCTTTTCAGAGAAGTAACATGGTCTTTTTTCTTGTAAGTTATTACTGTAGACTGATGCTGTTTTAAATGCGAAGGGCTTTGGGATTGTTTGAGATTTCAGTCACATGGGAGCTGAACTCCTGCATCTCCTGTGCTTTGCATGTGCTGTGAATTGGGTTATCCTGATGCTTTTAATTAGTGCTGCTTCCAGCCATTTTATAACAATGTAGGTAATAATTGTATTAACTGATACATCAGCATAACATTATTTCTTATAATCATACCATGGTTCTTTGTTGAAATGATGCTGATGTCTGACAATATCAGGTAAAACCAGCAATTAATGTCACCTACTAACGGGTTTCATGGTTGTAGTTCTGCTTGCTCTTCTGAATGTGTCCCAGCCACACCCAACATTTCGTCAATTCAGCTTTGCAAGCACATATTCTTCATCTTTTTTTTAATCTCACGTTATGATACTTGTTTCAGTTACATGAGATGGGGTTGTATCATGGGGGAAGGTATGAGTTACTGAGGGGAGGGGATGACTGGACAAGGCAGAGCTCCTCGGCTCAGCTGTCACTCCCGGGGTCCCCACTGCAGGTTTCTTCCCCCTGCCATCAGCTTTGCACAAGCAACTCATACAAATCAATTGCATTCCACATTAAAATTCTGGACCACGTGAAGTCCTGCAAAACAGCGATGCAAGTCAGTGATCCAAATGGCAGGCTCAGTAATTTACTTACTCTCATTCCCCACTTAATTCTTTAGAAGAGCAACTGCTCTGTGTTCATTTAAGAATGCATGAATTCAACTTGGAAGTAGTATTGGGCAAACAAAAGGCAGCAGAGTTACGGCTCCATTTTCCCCTTCACTGATCAAGAGTATTTCAAAAAAAAAAAAAAAAAAGTAATTTGTAAAGAGTTTTGTTTAGTGCTGTTTAGTCAGAAAGAAGAAATAAAGTAAGCACTAGCTGTTAAATATTCTTTTAATCATTAAAGGAAATGTGCTGGGGATCCAAAAGTAATCACCTGTGCTGTTTTGTACTGGTGGGGTTTTTTTACAAGCTGATGTACAATGAATTGAAATAAACTGGCATAATCAGAATTTTTAAAAGCCATCATCTTTCAGGAGCCACTTTTCTGTCACTAAAAGCTTTATGCTTTCCACTGGATCAGGCTTAATTAAGGTAATAATTGTTCTATTTCAGACTGGGAAGACCCCTGAGTGGATAGCTCTGCAATTTTCAGCAAGGCTTTCTTTGGTCTCATTTGTTTCTGTAAAGTCTTCATACTGGCCAGATTTACCCAGAGGAAGATTTCTACTGTTACAAATTGATGAATTAGAAATTGAAATTAGGCATTGCATGATACCTGGGTGTATTTTGTTTATTTCAGAGCCTCAAAACTCTAGAGGACAAATTTGGCTCTCAGCTGCACTAATGGGATTGCGCTGCTGTGTGTTGAGAGCACAAGTTGCCCTGAATCTGTGTTGATGTGCAATTTCCAACCAGGCACATCAGCAAAAACAAACCCAGCCAAGCCAGTGGCTCTGAGCAGCCTGGTTTTGTGAGCTTTCCTTGCAGTGATGCAGAGCTCACCAATTCCAGCTGACTGCTGCAGACTGCCTGCCAAGCCCCAGGTCTGTCAGGGCGGGTCCAGACAGTTCCTGATACAGTTCCTGTATCAGGGTGCAGTCCTGCACACATCTTGCTCCCTGGGGTTGGTCCTGCTCATCTGAAGCTTGGTTATGTTTCATTGTGGCATTGGTACTGTCTGACTGCAGAGCCCACGCTCCTCTTATGCAAATAACCATCAGCCTCATCCTTTTCAGCCTCATTTGACGTGGAAATGTCATGTGTGATCTCCAAGCTGTAAGGAAAACATCATCTCTTGAGTGTCCCTACTAGACTTCAGTGTCTTCTACCATCTAACAGCTGCTCTTGCAAAGTTGCCAGTCTGTGCTTCACTTCACTGAAAAAGGACTAACCCACGTTTCTGGAGCCAGTCCTTCCAGTTTTCCACTGCTGCCTGACTCACACTCACTCCTTTAGTTTGGTTGGATTTTCAGGAGCTGTTTAAGAGAGAAATGAAGTGGTTTTTTCACAGGCATTTTCTTCAGTTTTTTCCCTTGTTCTGTCACTAACTTGTTTTTTCTATTCCGTCTTTAATCTGCTCTCTTTATGGACTCAGCTTCAGAAAAGGGAGCGCTCTTGCAGGGCCTATGTCCAGGTATTTCTTGTGTTTTTAATACATGTGTCCAGTTGTTTGACTGAATGACTGTGAAGTGGGTCTTGTCTCCGTGAATAATCTGATTATTACCACCTTTGTGGCAGCAAGTTCTAAGGTTAAGGTTACAGGATAATAATGTCATTTTTTGCCTCAGCCCACCTGCCCCATTTCTCTCAGACTTGACAAAAATTTGGGACAAAGTCTCTGAACCAGAAAATGGAAAAAAACCACAAGAGAGATCTGACAAGATTCATCTGGCCATCTGAATGAGCAGAACAGTATAGAGATGTGCAAGTAAAGAATGCAAAACTGCTGCTCACAGAGGTGTCTCCAGACCAGCTGGACTTTGCTTACAGCACGTCATTCCTGTTACTGCCACCTGCATTTCCTTAGTTTTCCTTCTCCCCCTTTTACACTTTCAAATTCAGGAACAATTCAAAGTGGCACCACTTGGCATGAGGGAGGAGGTAGGATTGTAATGAAATGCAGAGTGTCTTACAGAGGGATGTAGGAAGGAGGAGAGTGCTGCAACCAGTGTATAGGGTAATGAACATAAAACCCCATGAAGTTCACCCAGCTCTGGCCTGACTTTGATGGGCTTACAATGTGTTTGATGTGAGCAGTCAAGCCCCAGCATTCTGGAAGGACGTGCTTGTGGGCTTTTCAAGGGTGGGACCTCGGCTTGTCCTGTTAATCCTGTCACCTTGCCTTATAGCATTTGCTCCAGTGTTTTTTATATAAACCTGTTTGTGTACTATGGGTGAGTTAGGGTTGCTTTAAGAAATGTGAATGTTTTACCTTCCAGTCTCTGTCTTGTGCTTGTGAATGTTGATATTGTTGTTACGGGTGGTTGATCATTATTTATATGTGTATGTGTAACACGCATAAATGGATTCTGTGTTTCTGGAAGGGGCTGTCTGTACCTGCATTTTCCTGCAAAATTCAGCTTCCTACAGTCAGTACTGACTTTGTTTTGTGAGCATGTGTTTCATTTAGCAAATGGGATTAGATGGTCTGGACTTCTAGGACATTAGAAATAAAACAGTACCCCTCTGTGCTGGTAGGCTGCTTGTCTTCCCTTTGGAAAATGTCACTAGAGAAAGTCACCTTTTCCCTTCCATATACGTTAATCGATAAAGATGAGTTGTGGAGTTACACATCCCTTGTCTGGGGTCCCAGAGAAAGCAACTAGCAGGCATTTGAAGGAATTCAGGGAAGTTTGCAGTGCAGTGCTCACTCCCAAGCTGGCTACCTTGTGTACTGCTACCACTGGAAACGTGGTGGGACCACTTTGACTCTGGGCTGCACAATCCTGTTGGGGACATTGGGTGCTACCTGAGCCACAGTTGTCCTTTCCACTGGCTGCACGGGCATTCTCCACAGAGTCGATGCACACTCCTGCTCTTCTGTCTTTTTTCAAGCAGTAGCAGTTGGTGAGTTTAATATACCCTACAGAAAGCTTGGCCTTGATAGAATAAAGCCTGATTACTTTGCAAAAACTTCAGCCTACCCTTAATTTCAAGGACTCCTTTCCTTTCACTTGGAAAGGCTGCTTGTGTGTTCAAACATTAATCATGCACCTACTTCTTTAGTAGATGAAAACTGATGAAAGCTCATTGCTTGAGCTGTTAAGTATGGATATGGACAAATCTGGTACATATATTGAAGAGGACAGTCCTGTAAAAGAGGGCTTGAAGAATGAATTAGATGACCTAATTGAACCTTTCCAGCTCTGGTTTGTACTATATGGAGGTAAAGTAATGTATCTCGACATATTTCAATACAGTCTGCTTCCATTTGGAAAATTGTGTGGCTAAAGTCATCAGAAAATCTAGTGAGGGAGAGGTTGTCTGCAATAGCAATTAGATGTGACTGCAGATAGTCCTGTTACAGGCTACTCATCCTTTACCAGGCAGTGAAATGTCTGGGCTGGCTGAGGGAATTTAGCAGAGTTTTTTCAACAAATCTTAAGTGGTGACACACTGGGCTTTCCAAAGTCAGTGGGACATGAGGAGTCACTGGGACATACGGCAGTGATGGCAGAGAAATAGAGTGTTCAACTTTGCTGGCCTGATCTCCAGCATCCCTGGCTGAATTTGGCTCACAGGGCTGGAAGTGTACCTTCAATTCTGTGCTCCCTATACAAAGGAAAGTGCAATACAAAGTTTATGCGAGAGATGTCCAGGAATTGTGAATATCAAAAATGCTGTTGAAAAAAGGTGGGTTTTTTGGAAGGAGGAGGATGACCTGAGAAGATAATAATTGCTAAAATGAGTCTTACTGTTTTCTTTGGACTAACCAATTTAAGTAGCCTTGACAGAGCCCCTGTAGAGATTGGTGTATAAAGTCCTCTTAAGCCCAAAATAAATGACTATAAATAAATATACAAAATGGATGGAGAAACTGTGCAAGTTATTCAAACATAAGACTGAGAATGCATTATCAGATTATCACCTCATCTCTTTGGGTACCTTTAAAACAAACATGGATTTAATTTATTCAGTTTCACAGTGTTTGTTGAGTTAAAAGCTCAGGGATTTTATTTACTGGAGATAGAGGTTAAAAATGCTGCTTCTCTAGTTCCAAATGTGGTAAATAATCTTTTTTTGTCTCAAAAATCCAGCAAGAACCAACCTGGCAGGTGGCATGATGAATACATATTAATATAATTACTGGACAGTTGCTGGAAGATTTTTCAGTCATGGTGATATTTAAGAAACTGCTATGTGGGTTTTAATTTGTGATACTAATTAATAGTCAGCTGAGACTGAGGTGGCCAAGGTGGAAATACAAGGTGGTAGAGTGGCCTCAGAAAGGTTCTCCATTAGCAAAGAGTGTGGCCTTTTGGAGAGCAGAGATCTACATCTCCTATGCCCAGCTTTCTGAAGTTCTTGCACTCTATTTTGGGGCAGGGGTGGAAAAGTCATCATGTGGGAGAATGAGTCACAATGGGTGACGCATTTGATTAGCATAGCTTAGTTTGGTGACTGGTCTGCGATGTAAGCTGGTATGAATTTTCTGTAATTTTTTTCAGAATTTATGTTTGTTCCTTTTCCAGAAGTTTTCCTCCTTAAACTGAAGCACTGGAGCTGTAGAAAACAGAAATCACTTGTCTTTTGGGGGTTGTGAAATTGGGTTTGATGTCACAGATTTCTTCCGTGCCCCTCAGCAAGTGTCACGTGCTCGATATTTCTCAGCCCCCCAGTTTAAAATGCCATGGATGCAATTCTCCTGTCCTCTAGGAATGGAGGTGGGGTAGTAAAAGAAAAAAAAGTCTTAAGTACTCACATAATGTAGTAAGTGAGGCTGTATTAAAACAGAAAACTTAAATATGGGGAAAAAATTAGAGAATTCTGCTGATTTAGTAGCTGGAAACACAGGTTTCATTAAAAGTTCATACCACACTTGTGCTTGCAGTCTCTTTATCATGTACATGCATCTGATTGCAAAATCTGAGCTCACCTGCTTGCTTCACTTGGATTTGTGGGCTGGAGCTCTGGGGCATCAGGAGGCCAATGAATTTCCCTGTGGTGCCAACCAGAGGCCTCTTCCCATGTGAAATTGCATGCTGCGCTTGGGATGAGGATCTTGGAGGGCAAAAACTTCACAGGGTTCACATTCTTTTCATTTATTTTGCAAAGTCAGTATGAGTGGCTTTAAAGCTGGAGGGTGGTGAATACAACAGCTGTTGTGAATGGCAGCTTTGTGGAAAGAGTGGAAGGAGGCAGCAGAGGGTTGCTTTTGCAGCATCTTCCTTGTCTAATAGAGTTCGCTGCTCTTGGTTCCTGACATCCTCTGAGCTGCCCTGTAAATCAGCTTGCCCTGTTTTGTAACTCTGCACTGGTCTGAATAGAAAATGGCAAGTATTATGGAGGTGCCACCTTCTCCTTGGTAATTGCAAGAGCTTCTGGGTGCAGGTGTCATCAGAGCCACACATGAAACTGGTGTGGAGATGCTGGCAGGCTCCT
This sequence comes from Oriolus oriolus, assembly GCA_013400235.1. Classification (NCBI taxonomy): domain Eukaryota; kingdom Metazoa; phylum Chordata; class Aves; order Passeriformes; family Corvidae; genus Oriolus; species Oriolus oriolus. Next base: position 149,926 of record VXBT01011425.1, on the reverse strand, counting down.
GGTAGCAGACAGTGGCAGGTGGTTGCAGAGCTCTCCTTCTGGTTCTCCTGGAAGTTTTCTTGTTTTTCAAACACTTCTTGTTTGAAACATGGGCTGTTTGAATTGCTGCACTAAGCAAAAAGGAAAGGCTTTCCTCAGAGGAGTCAAGGCATTAAGTTTAGAGCTGAGCAGAAGAGACTTTTTTTTTCTTTGCTAACCTAGTAGTTCTCATCAGATAAAAGGTGCATCTGGGACTTAGCCAGTACTATTTAAAGTGGATTAATTCTGTTTGTCCCACTTCTCTCTTGCTTGCATGATTGGTCCCAACTTCCATGAAGACTAAACGAAAGAAACTTCCAGCTCTGAGAGGGAGCACAAATTGAATTGTGCCGTGTTTGCTTGTGTTCTTGTTGTGCCTGTGACAAGAAAGACTAATCTCCATTTATATAAAAAGAGGCAAATTAATGAAGGTTTTCAAGTTCCTTGTTCGGTCACTTAATTGGCTGTATGACAAAGAGCTCTGCAGTGTGTGTCAAACAACTCTGAGAGTTCTCTGATGATTTGTGCATTGCTTGACTCCTGATGCTATTCGGCACAGCCTGTCAGGCGAGGTATCGTTGTTAAAGTGGCTGGAATAAATTGGCTAGCAGTGAGCATACAATGTTGTATATTAACTATAGCTACAGGGAGTACTTTTAGCTGCTTTTTCAAGAGATCGAGATGTTTGCCCAACAGCATCAAAGTGCCTAAAACTTTCATTTAATATAATTAAAAGGACATCTGAAAGAAGTGTGACTCGCAGCAAAGTTCTGTGGTTTGGTAGTCCTTTGTTAAAACTCTGTGAACTTAATATACTTCACAGCTTGAGAAACCTGCACTTGATTTGTGTCAGCAAGAGTGAAACTAGAAATCCTCACCCTGCGTGTTTCTGCTGCCGTGAGCCCGTTGTTAGGGGAGAGGAGGATCAAAGCAGCAGCCTTGAGTTTGTGACCAGACTCCAAAATTCTTCGCATAAATGTTAAAAAGGAAGGTGACCCCGTGTTCACCCACCTACAACTCAGCTACACCTATGGTTATGTTCTCACATGGCAAAACTGAGAAAAAAACCTAGTGCTTTGTATGTTGCTCTGTGCTTTCTCTCTCTGCTTTAGGCTGAGTCAGTCATGGTTTCTGGTGTCACTGGTGAAAAGTCTGAATATAAATTGCTGTAGGGGACAGCAGGAGATGCCCCTTTGATTTGAACCGTTGGAGGAAAGGATGAGTCTCACAGATTCCCCAGGAGTTTCACTGAAGGCTGTGGATATTCTGTCAAAGAGGCATTTCTTATGTGTGGCCCATTTTCCTTTCTTGCTACAGCCTTGCTCACTTCCCCAGTGTAATTACTCTAGCAGTTGCTTGTATAGTTTCAAATCCCAAACAGTAGGGCAGCAAATACAGATGATTCATAAATGCAGTTCTCAGCTTATTCTGCAGGGAAGATCTCATTAGATGAAATAGATCGTATGTTATTTCCTTCTTCCCAATCAATTCCTTTTATTTCAGTCCTGCGGATGCCTTCTGACCTTAAAATATTCTTTCTCGTATAGTAAGTAAAGCAAAACCATAACCTGTAATTTGTAACCTTGTTCTGTTTCTCATATCTCCTATTATTTTTTGCGTGCTCCCATTAGGAGATTATTGGTAGTTCAAGGCCAAGACTGCAAACCTTGCATACCTAGTAAAAGACCATTAATTCCATAGTTAAGCATTTTGTAGATGGCCTAATTTTAATAAAGGTCAGTACCTTTCTTTTCACTACAGTGAGTTCTCAGCACTGCTGGAATTCGGGCCATTTCTGAGTCAGTACAGTTCCTGTAGCCACAGCATAAACATTTGCTGTATAGTTGAAGAGAGGAGATTGCTCTTGGGAGCCTTTGCTCTCAATCTGTGGAGCAATTTTAGAAATTCCTCTGAATGGTCATGGGAAGTTCTCTTCTTGCCTTTGCTGTGAGTAGTAGGCTTTGTCTCAGTTCACCAACACTGATGCCATCTGTTGCCAATCACCACTCTGGTACTAGATGTAGGCTAGTGCTTCTGGCTTAGTTTTGAAGGCAGAGCAAAGATTAGCAGTAGATATTCTAATGATTTATTTATTTTCAAGCACTCACTGTGGCTGAGCTCCTTTCAGTCAAAAAGATGTTTGTCCATTCTATTGAATGCTACAACAGTTTTGTGATGACCGTGTTGCTTTTTAAAAATCATTAGACAGTGGCTGGGCTTCCGTGTAAGAAATTGTCTCCAGTGTGCTTACTGATGCTTTGACCAGAGACAAATTTTGATTTTGAATTAAAAGAATAAATGGCAAGGAAAAAAGTCATCCAAGAGTGAAGAGCCTTGTCAGACAGATTTGAAGGCACTTTTCAGCTAAGAAGTAGCGTTTAATGCCATCATGTAGCCAAATGACATTTTCCTTGTTTAGGAAGCTGAAGAAATGACATGTGCATCTCTTTTTGTGCTGAAGTCCCACACAGCAGATGAATGTAATCATTTGATTGATGACCCCTGTGTAGTGGGATTGGGGTGCTGTTCACTGGCCACTCTAAAAAGACATGTCATTTCCTCAGCTGGTCCCTTTCAATGGAATAACCTTTCCAGAAGTGTTTGTGTGCCACATCCATACTTTCATGCTGGCCCTGTCCTCTAAAGGGCCCATTCTGACTGTACCAGGTACTTTCAGAGTTAATGGGAGTTTCTCTCATACTGGTGCTTTTTCTTGCCAGAGGCAAGAATCAAACAACTTCCAGCAGAACTTGCCATCAATGGCATTGACTGTGCCTTTAACTCAATTAGTTTAGAGGCTTGCAAATATTGATAGGTTAAAGAAAGGGTTTGTTTTAGCACTGGGTGTTTAATATGAATACAGAGCAAAATTTGTGAGCAAGGAGAAGTTTTTTTCAAGTACTGCTGTTTTCCAGTCGGAAAAAGGGAAAAAAGAGCATAACATTGTGATCATTGTACCATATCAATAGTTCAGTGCATCTGCTCTCTGATGGGTTTTTCATTTGCATTGTGAAGTGTGGACCTGAAAGGGGTTTTGTGCTTTTTTTCTCTGCTGATTTGCCATAAAACCTCAAGCTGTTATAAAAAGTGGGCTAGTTATGTGTTTGCATTTTTCAAATAAAGACAACACATTTGTTTTGGATCAGTACGGGGAGACCTCAGGCAGGACGAGAAGCTCAGGCCGTAAGCACGGTCTGAGGCTGTGCCTGTGCGATTGCACTCTGCAGACTGAGCACTGCTGTTCTCAGAAAGGGTGGGCAAACCTCTTTGGATGAGTCTGTGCTGGCAAACACCTTTGGCACAGGGGTACCAAAGCACTGCTTGCTTCATGCACTAGCCATGATTTTAGCCTACCTCTGCAAAGCCTCGTGGCTGTAGCTCCTTGTATCCTCATTTTTGAAAATGCCCTGCATGAGATATTCCTGCGAGATCAAGGAAGTGTTAGCAGTATGAGACAGGGCTTTAGAAGTTATAAAATTCAGATGTTTTAATTAGAGATGTCATTGCAAAAGTGGTGCTTTAATGCCCTGTGCCACTGTCCTCATTCTCCCAAAGCTGCTATAGGAGGTCAGTCCTTGATGTAAGTTTCATGCTAAATAAAGTGTACAGTGTGTTCAGTCTCTTCTTAAGGAGATGCTCCTTTGTAAGGAAGGACAAAGTGCATATTTGAAAGTTACTCAGCAGAAGGATTCAACCAATATTCCTTGTAGGACCTACTGGTATTGCCATAAAGCAGTATTTTGTCCAGCTGTAGGGTTGTTGAGATTTTTGATCTTCCATCAGTTGCTCAGCAAGAGGCCAAAATGAGCAATAAAGGTTTAAAGAGATCCTAACTCTAGGAGAGCTGCTGGTTTTCTAAGCTTAGGGTTGCTGTGCTTAAGCACCGTAGCACATTGCAGTCTGGTGCCAAATTTGGCATTGAGCTGAGTACCGCTAACATCTAGTGATTTTCAGTGTTGACTCCCAGTTAAAAAGAAATTTTACATTTCAGAATCTGTTTTTATCGAAGAGTGGTGTCTTGGATGTTGGTACAGTGAGAGAAAAATAAATGGATATGGTATCACTGGATACATACAGAGTTCAAACCTCCTAGGTTTAAACTGCGTGCCACAGATTCAGGTACTCTCACCGGACATTTCTAGAGGGGGAGAGAAAAATAAATGAACAAGCAAAATTCAGTTTAATGAAATGTAGCAGCTATCACAAAGGAAATCAGTGGGATATGTACAACTGGCCTTTTATTGATGCATAATTACTGTAAGGCTCCTAATTAGTTTCCTTTTTAGAGTGCATCTTTTAATACCAATTTGTAACTGTCTAAGAAGGAAGGTTTGCATTTTGTTTCTTTGTTGTAACCTCAGGATAGAATCGAGAAACTGCGAGCACATGCCCTTATTTGGGAAAAACTTCCCTCTGCAATTTAGTAACATTTATTTGCATTGAACACACAGTCTGGTGCTATATAACCACATAACAAAAGGCATCACCGTCATGGGATTTGTCTTTTGTGCTTGGCAGGGTCTTGCTCTTCTCTTGATGTCCAATTGTAGTCACTGCTGGGGACATGAAAGGTCCGCTGTGTCTCATTTTCTGTGACCCAGGCTGGTAATTAGAGGGTTTGGCTTTGCATGTGTAGATACCCTGACATCACAGAGAGCATAAAGCTGTGCTACATATCTCAGGGTAGAAAAATGGAAAGTCTGCCTTCTTGGCTCCCTTCTGCCATGCCCTTCTTCCCTCATTTGATCTTAGCCTACAAACAAGCAAGCTATGCTTTGTGAAAGCTTTCCCTTGAGCTAATTTGAGTTACTTTTGTCCTTCTCCTGGTGTATCTGTGTGCTTGTGCTGTCTACTCATTAAGTCCAAGCAGCCACAGCATTGGTTTGGTGTCCTGCTGTGCATGGTGTTGAGGTATGTTTGGGCTCCAAGCCCCACATTTTTATTTAGCAAGAAACTCAGCTGAGCTGCATTTGGAAGAAGGATCAGAGAGAGGAACAAAGGAAAACCACAGCAGAGGGAGTTCTTTAGCTTGGGAAGCAAGGATAGGGTCTTCAGTGAGGTCATGCAGCATCCTTTAATAGATGTTGGGTTATTCATGGATAGGTATAACTCATGTGATTTTGGGCACCGAAATGAGGATAATCCTTGGGGTAGTTTCTTCTACTTTCAGTGTGGAGAGAAACTAGAGAGTATCGAGACTCCCTCTTGGCTGCATGCTAGAAGTGGTGGGATGAAAATAGGTCAGAACTTTCCTGTCTCCCTCTGAAAGTCCCCATCTTTATCAGGATCCCCAGGGATCTCAGGTAAAACCTATCAAGCCATCAGCTCCCAAGCACATCTATCCCATGCCTTCTGCATTTTGAAGGTTCTCTCTCAGGGCTAACCCTCCTCCAGCTGGTCACTGAGTGGCTTTCCTGGGGGTTTGGCACAGCTGTTTCTTCTGTGCTGGAGCTTCATCAGACCACAAAGTCATTGGCCCAGGTACCAAACCCACTTAAATCACAAAGACTCAGCTTAAATGTAAAGACACAGGCCTATCCTTGTCATGTGTGCCTGCTTTCCCACAGCTCCCACTCCCCTGCCCAGCTTTTCCCGGTTGGCATCTCTGTCTCACGAGGCGCTGTTGCTATAACAGCTGTTTTGTTTCATTTAAACACCTACCTCAGCTCCTGTCCAAAATGCAAACATTTCATTAGCACCTCATCTCCTTGGCTTTAGCCCACAGCACTTGGCCATAATGAAGTGCTGCACTCAGAAATATAATGTGGGGAACACTTGATTAATGCACTGAGACAGGTGAGGGGAATGACCCTCTGGGAAAAGCTAGGGACTAAATTAATCTCGGATGTAATGCCAACAAAGACAGTTTACCAGCTTTGTTCAGATGGACGATAAGGACCTGACCCAAAGTCCTTGGAAATCTTCCTGGAGCTTTTGTGTTCGACCCCAGACCCAAAGTGATGTGAAGTGGTTTCAGGTTAGTCACTTCAGGAGGATGGGTGCTCAGCATTGGGTGGGGAGTGCACATGGTGCAGGAAGCAGCACATGAGGCGTAATTGGTGTTCTCTCTCAAACTTGTGTGCACACATATGTGCATATTTAAAACAAAAGAAAGAATGCATTAGATAAAATATTTTTTCTGGGGGAAAGTCTTTGCAGCAGATGTTTCACCGCAACACAAATATTTCAGCATCTGTTTCATATTTTGATGAATAGTCATTACCTTTCTGTCCAGAGCCAGGAGCTGGATCTGCTGCAAAGATGTTTTCCACCATTCAGATCCTGATAAAAGTATGCAGGATGTTGTTTTAGCAGAGAATTTAAGACACTGGTAGGAGTCATTTTCTACTTTCCATGCATAAAAGGTCTTTACAAAAAACCACCATGTTATGTAAAAGATGAACCACAAAATAATCAAGCTTTTTGGTCACTGGAAAAGAATACCACCTATTTTTTGCCTGTGAAGAGATAATTTCAAAAAAAAAACTACAGAATTTTATTACAGAGCTGCAGAGATCAGGCTTCCAGATTCTAAAACACAGAAAAAAGCCAGACTTAAATGCTATGGATTTTTAGTGTTTCTTCTTGACTACTAATTTCAACCAACTTGCTGTATGTACATAGCGAATGTGTTAAAATAAGTTGTAGACTATTTAGGAAAATCAGTTTAACAATCAGTTACAAAAATTGATTTATGGTTATCAAGTTCCACTTAATTCCACAAATGAGTGAGGGATTCTAGTTCTGGACTGTAAAGGCTTGACAGCAAAAAGATGATTGCAGTAGCGCTAGTGTACAAGTTTTCAGCCGTTTCAGTGGTTGAAGTATGGGTTACTCTATAGTTAGGGAACCCAGTTTTTGAGGCTCAGGAGAAAAGTTATCTATTAATCAGGGGACCAGGGTATTAGATGCCAAGGGAAGGGAAGATCTGTTTATGGTACAGGAGAGGTTTGGCATAAAAACAAATGAGTTAATTGACCATGAATAAATGTAACTGTGAAAGTAGGAGCTTTGTTCTGTCAGAGGAGCCCAATTGTGGTGCAGTCTCCCCATAGGATACATGATGGTGTGAGAAACCTTCCAGACTCAAGGAAGGTATCTTTGCTGGGATTAAAAGCACCAGCAGTGGCAGGTCCAGCTGCCTTTGCTTCTCCTCAAACCTTGCTGTAATTGAAATGTTTGTTAAGGTCATGCAGATACAGCAATAAATTCTAGTTTGATGTGATCATATCCTCCCATTGCTCATTTTCATCTGACCATGACTGGTGAGTGAGTCAGGATGCTCTGTGCTCTCTGTGCCACGTGTTGCCATTGTAACACTCCTGAGGGCTCTGCTGGAGAATGGGCTATGCCCTCGCTTCTTTCCACCCATGGGTTTAGCAACAGTATCAGGAGTAAATACTGAAGTATTCCCATGAAAGAGAGCCCATGGGGCACACTTTAGGCTTGGAAAATGTTGAAGTCCCGTGGGACTGTCATCAGCTTGCAGAACAGAGGTGTGGGTTTGATGCCTATGTGCTCAGCATGCAGAAAATTATTATGAACAGCAATTTCATCTTGGAGGGGAGGTTGGTTCTGCAGTCAGCATTAGCCGGCAGTGGAGGTGTTTCTCTGTGGGGTAGGCCTGCCTGGTGACTAGACCCTAACCAGCTAAAGAAAGCATGATCAAAGTTAGCTTTTTTTAAATCCTTTTCCTCTGCACAATCAGTTCTATCAACTGGTACAGCTGGTCTCATTAAAAAATGTTAACTGAAAAGTGGTTGAGTCAGCTCTGGTTAGTAACGAAGCGGAGGGTTTAGGTTGAGAACAGCCTTCAGTTCGGGTAAATTCTATTGCAGTAATTTTGCAGTCATGAGACCAGTACAATTTCGTGAGATCCTGTGTGTGCATCCAGATTAACCTGTGGGAAGTTATCCATGGGAGAGCTCTTTGTGCGTGGCAGCCCAAGGCAGAAGGTGCACTGTAGGAGGGACTGAAGCTGTTTCCGCAGGGCTGACTCCTTCCTGAATGCAGTGATTTGAAACCTGGTGTCTTATCTAAATCTCTACGGGCACCTGCTGCTGCTCCTCTGGACAAAGTGGTGTAACTCAGCTATCTCTGTGTCTTCATGGCTGCATGCCAGAGATCATGTGGTGGGAAATGTTTTCGGGAGCATGGCCTTTGCACATACTTAATACCTTCCTTGAGTCCCCCAGCCCTACTCTTGAGTTCTGGTGCTGCAGGTAGCAGAAACCTGCGTCACAATGGGTTTTGAAATATATTTTCCTCCATGTTTCCTTAATCGTCACCTTCCTCCTGCCCCTCCTTCCCTGCCTGCCCTAATTCCTTCTTTTTCCAAGCCCAGAGCTGATCATTATGGGAAGCAAAAAAGCACTATTCCCAGCCTGCATTTATAATAAAATCAGTATTTCCTCCCTGTCCCATCTGATGGTATAGAAGTTGTCCTGCTCCACTGCAGGCTGCCCTAATGGGTGGGGGAAGGAGATGCTGTCGTAACCCTATAAACTGATGTGTGTGAAGGATGGGACTAAGCACATGTCAGAGGTCTCTGGTGCTTTAGGATTGCTGGAGCCTTTTCTCACTCCATGCCTCTGCCTTGCAGGCCATGGTGGAGACGGTGAACAACCTCCTGCAGCCTCAGGCTCTGAACGCGTGGAGGGACCTGAACGCGAGCGAGCAGCAGCGCGCGGCCACCAAGCTGCTCGACACGGTGGAGGACAGTGCCTTCGTGCTGGCCGACAACCTGCTGAAGACAGACATCGTCCGGGAGAACACTGACAACATCCGTAAGGGGCAAATCCCATAAATACCGAGAGCAGCCAGTGGAAGAGCAAAGCCCAGCTTTGGTCTTGGTCCCTAGATTAGCTGGAGAGCGATTTGTTAGATATGTCTCGCGCCTTTGTCTGAAGGACTTCAAAGTCTTTGCAAAAGAGCCTGAAGGAATAAGGCAGCTCTCTACCCTTGAAATCCCATGGAAAATGAGCACCTGACCTGCCTTTATTACTCCTGGCTTTGAGGGTATAATCTGGGTTAGAGCAATGAGAGCGCTGCTTCACAGGGGGATTGTTCATCGTAAGGCAATTGTGTTTTCATTTCATACAAATTTGTGTCTTTATTCAGCTGATTGTTGATTTTAATTAAAAAACAAGCATGATGGAAAGCACCAGCACTCCCACTGTGCATATGTAAAATGAGAACAACTCTTCTTTCTATTTCTATGAATACAGATCCTGAGCACTGATAACATTTACAGAAAGTACCAATTGCCAGTGGCAAAGAACTAGTATTCTCAGATTTTCATTTTAACCGTTGTCCTTAATATCCTGAGGTTCTTGTTTACAAGAACTGGTTGTCTTTTGTCTTCCACAGAGAGTAGAATTTATTTGCGCTTTTTTTTTTTTAATTAAATTTAAAATTTCTTCAGGGCAAAGATTTAGAAAGAAATAGGAGCCCAAACACATTCTAGCATGCAGCATTGTAAGCTGATTCTCCTGCTCTCAGCTGGTCTGGAACACCATTTTGTAGCTTTGAAATACCACGTTGAAGATCATTTCAGCAGAGATTTTTTTCTTAGTGTCTGTCTCTCTTGCAAACAGAGCTGGAAGTTGCGAGACTAAGCACAGATGGGAATCTGGAAGATCTGAAGTTTCCCCAGAACATGGGCCATGGGAGCGCCATTCAGCTGTCAGCAAATACCTTGAAGCAAAATGGTCGAAATGGTAGGTCTGGCACCTCAGGCCACGCCAGCCTCATGAGGCAGTCATGCCTTAGGCATTGTTTTGTGTTTAACCATTATAAGTAAAGTGTTAATTGCTATGTTAATATTTAAATTAATGGGTAGCATCATTTGCTCGTGCCCGTGACTGCAAGCTACGTTGGCTGACTGGGAATGTATTATATTGCTAAGTGATTCACAGCCTTCAAAAGTATTTTGTGATGGTAAAAATGCATCAGATCCTTAAATTATGGAGCTTCTGGGGCATAGTGCTGAATCCAGAGAAGTGCTTTTAACTGCTGTTGTCTGCAGTAGGAGGCTTCAGATGGGATGAGAGGCTCATTTGAGTGAACAGCTTCACAGTAGGGCACCGTTCAAATCTCTGAAAACGTAGCAAATATTAATAATGAGCCAACGTGGCAGAAAAGGTTGATTAACTGTTATGAGTCTAAATCTTTAGTGCCTTTCTGTGTCTTATGAACTTCCTGATACAGCATAAATTTCAGATGATGTTATATGTGAGTGGTCTTCATCCTGACAAGCCATTTATTTCCAGATCAGGAGTTTGAGCAGACACATTTGTTGATCTCTAAAGCCTCACCATAGACTAGCTTCAAAGTCACAGGCTTCTGCTGGTGGGCCCAACATGCTCCTGTTCCTGAGTTCCTTTAAAATTTAGTCTGTGTGCAGGGGACAGCACTCATGTACAGGCTTCAGTCACTGCAGGCAAAACGCAGAATCGTAGAATGGCTTGGGTTGGAAGGGACCTTTAAGATCATCTGGTTCCGAACCCCTTGCCATGGGCAGGGACACCTTCCACTAGATTAAGTTGCTGAAGCCCCATCCAACCTGGCCTTGAACACTTCCAGGGATGAGACATCCCCAGCTTCTCTGGGCAACCTGTGCCAGTGCCTCACCTTCCTCTGCATAAAAAATAAAGAACATGGAGTGGTAGGGCAGCATTACAACCAGAGCAGATGTGTTAAAATTTCCAAAAGTTTTAGATGCTATTGAGAGGAAAGTTTGGTCGGGTGATTCAGAAAGAAAGTTTTGCTGTTGCCTTGCTTCACAGCGCTTGATACTTTAGCATGTAGGATTTGAGGAGAAGTATTTCTTTTAGAGACAGTTTAAAACTCAAGATGCGTAGCGAAACTCCAGCAGGGAAGGACTTTTGCTCTGCTATCAAGCTTTGGAGATTTGTAAGGATAGAGAAAGTCTGTTGGCAGCAATAAAAGGGAAGTTCTGTATTTCTGAACACAGTATCACTGGAGTTCTGTTCAAAGCAGAACCTCATCAATTTTCACCAGCTTGACACACGCCCAGAGGTCACCAAAGAGCTACAAATAAAATTATCATAAAAGGATTTAGGTTGGGAGGAACCTCTGGAGTCATCAGTGCCTCACCTTCCTCAGATGCTGTGGTGGTTCCTATAGAAACAAAAACATACCTCTTCATAACTAATACATATAAAGGCAAACTAATCACATTCCATTCTTATTTATAGGCTGTGAAATAATGTGCAAAACAGAAGGCAAACTGGATGGTTTCAGTTAAAAACAGTTGGCTGGTAGACTTGGTTTACTGCAGGCTCCCTAATCGTGTTTTTCTGGTTATCTGATTGGCAAATTAAGAAAATAAGTGTATTTTTAAATGAAATTTCTGCAATTTTGTTTTACTTGTCATGTGAGATTGGAATTGTGTTGGAAAGGTTTTAATTTCTTTTCCCAGGTTTGTCCCTGCGCTTTTCTGTGATAGTTTTAATTTATTAACAGACTACATTTTAGTTTCATACTGCATCTATGCAACAGGCCAGCTCGAAACTTGTTTCCCAAGTATATCCAGGAGAATAAAGTGGTGTCAGGGGGGAAATAGACCACCTGGCCTCTTTTTTCCTGAAGCCAGTTACACCTACTGATGCCAAAAATAAGCCCACCTTCCCTGTCTGTCTTCTGCTCATCTGTTGGCTTATAAAAGTTTCTTTTGGAAGAAGCAGCTCTGCCCTTCTTATCCGAGGACTGCTTGTTGCACCTTTTGGTGCTCACTGGGATTGGCAGGAGGTGGGTTTTCATATGCCGCATCTTGGTCCTTTCACATTTTCTCAGAGAAGTTTTGAAGTTGGTTAAGAGAAGAGATTTGCAATCTAAAAAAAAAAAAAGCCACCCCAGTGATTCGACCTAGCTATCTAAGCTCTTCCCTCTCTTCTAGGTGAGATCAGGGTGGCTTTTGTGCTGTACAACAACCTGGGCACCTATCTCTCCACGGAGAATGCCAGCATGAAGTTGGGAACAGAAGCGATGTCAACCAATCACTCCGTGATTGTCAACTCTCCTGTCATCACGGCAGCAATAAATAAAGAGTTCAGCAATAAGGTTTACCTGGCTGATCCTGTGGTGTTTACTGTCAAGCACATCAAGGTGTGTGAGTTCAAAAAGCACTTCTCTTTTTTTTTTCGGTTTCTGCAGTGAAATGATGCAAAAGTTGGCTGCTGTGAGGCCCCCAGCAGACCTTGATTAGATTTTGAATTATGCTTTTGTTCCTTTGCACTTCCTGTTATTTGTGGAGAAGGTCTCTTTTACATTGCATTAATAGAAGTAAAGAAAGTGTCTCCTTTAAGCTGGTGCCCACTGCTCGGTTGCTGACACGCATCATTCTGTAATTAAAAACTACCAATAAATTAGAATAGACCATAATATTATTTTATCATGGTGGCAGGGGATGTTAGAGAGAAGTGGAATTACAGTGAAAGAGGACAGCTAGTCCTCCTGTTAGCCAAGCTCAGTCATTGCAAAAGTTGATTGCTTAAAGCAATTAATTTCTCTGCTCTGCAATGCAAATGAAGCAGTCTGGTTTTGAAGGGCTGGATTTAGTCAATGTCTGAAATTAATCAAGAACAAAGAACTAAGTTTGCATTAGCAAAGAGTGCAGCAACAATCTAACTTTCTCTGGTATTGGCAAGTAATACTTGACATATAAACCACTGCTGATTATTTTTCTAAAATTAAAGGGTGAAAGTTACAAAGAGCCTCAGTAGTGCATTTAGAAATCTCTGAGAGCCTATCATTGTTACTGCATTTATTAATTTCTTCCCTGCAGCAGTCGGAAGAAAATTTTAACCCGAACTGTTCATTCTGGAGCTACACAAAGCGTACAATGACAGGGTATTGGTCCACCCAGGGCTGTCGCCTCCTGACAACTAACAAGACACACACCACATGCTCCTGCAACCACCTCACCAACTTTGCAGTCCTGATGGCACATGTGGAAGTTAAGGTAGGCATTGCAGATTCCCAGGCTGCCAACGTGCTGGGCAGGAAAAGTGGTCAGTGTGTGGTACCATTTTGTTTCTGCTAATGAAGCTGAGTGGGGAAGTTGCTGTGTGACAGTGACTCTGAAAGTAGAAACCATCTGGTGTAAGTCTTCCTTCTGCTCTGTGGTGAAACAGGAAATAGTCACACCAGTGCAAAGCCTGTCTTAAGCTCCTGGCATGGGCAGTTCTGAGCTGAGGATGGTGAGTGAGCAGGTTTAGCTGTTGCCATATCCTTTGCTATCTGGTGCAGAACATCTCCTGGCTGGGTTCTTTCTCATGGGGCTGTCCCTGTGCCACCAGGGAGTAGCGAGCTGGGGGGACAGAAGTGTGCGGTCTGCCTCGTGGGGTGCAGGCTGGGTGTCCTGCTGGCAGCAGCTGCAGATACACTGCCACACGCGTTTGTGTGAGGTGCATGTGTGGAGCCAACAGCGTTTTCCTCCTTCCAGCTAGGGGGAAAGATACATTCTCTGCATCTCACTGTGTGACAGTGAGCTACACGTGAGAGGGAAGCTTGTGATACCATCCTTTATAAGCTGGGCATCTACTTGGGGCCAGTACATGACCAGCTGGTTCCCTTGCCTGCATTTGTGTCCATGGTGTAAATCTGGCTTTCCACATGACTATCCCCACTGGAGCTAAAGAAGTTAATCCTGAAGGCAGATGTTCCTCATGGTAGCAGTGGTTTTGGAAGCGAAGCACACATTTGGGATTTTACTCAAGAACAGGAGAATGGTTGAGATGGTCTTCCATTTCCTGAGGTGCCTTGGCTGTCCTTGGTTGAGGTCAGTCTGAACTGCTGGAGAAAGAAGAGAAGGCCCTGAGGCCCAAAAGATTTTGGTCTAGTCATTTTCTTCATTGTGGTGTCTCCATTTCACTTGCCTGACACTGCAGCAAAATCCACAGCTCTGAGCTATAGATCTGGCATCTCCCATGCAGGCAGAACTTTTCAGAATCACTTCCATGACCAGCATAACCACAAAAGCTTATTATCGTTTTAAAACTACTTTTTCTCAAGTAGTCTTCCAGTGTCACTGCTTTGTATATTTTTGTTCCACTTAATAATCTGAAGAGGAATGTGAAGAGCTGCAATAAAATATATATTAAATAAGCATCATGCATGACAAAAGCTCTGCAAAAAAAGAAATGGGAGCCTAGGTGCCTATTTCCCACAACAGCTGGGTCCAGCTGAGAGGGGCAGGATGTATCTGTTGCTGCTGCAAGTTGTGGTAACCATTTTATTCTGCAGGAGTCAGTCCTAGTCCAGGAAACATGCCTTTAAATGTTTGTGGCATTGTCCTGAGAGATGCCTGAAGAAAAGGCCTATTCAGAGCACGTATTTACAGGTTAATGGCATTCTGCAGTCCAGGTCTGGTTTTGCCAGTTTCCTACAGCCGCTCAAATTTTCATAAAAAATGTGTTTGGCTCAGTGTCACCCACCTGGAATTAACAGATATGCCTGAGTCACTGAAGTCAGAGGTTGCACCTGGGAAATGCAGATAGTGATCCACTCTGCTGGTGTGAACGGGGGCAATCGCTACTGCGTGGTGCAGATACAGCCTGGTGCTCAGCAAGCCTCTTCTTAAACTGCAAACAGCTCAGCCTCGTCTGCGCTTTCCATCCAAACTTTGTGAGACAAGTAGAGGTGCTGCTATCTCATCTTGCAGAAAAAGTGTGTAAGACCCTTGCTCGCCCATGTTCATCCAGCAGGTTGGAAAGAGCTGCAGCTAGAAGCTTACCGAGTGCCAAGCCAGTGTGCTATTAGCTAGTGGCTGTTTCTGGGTGTTAACAAGTGCCCTCAAGACTTTCAGGTCATGTTTTATCATTTGGCTGCAGCCAAAGTACCATTGCTGTAAGAGCCAAATTGGCTCCACTTTGTTGACTCTGATACAACCAGACAGCTTCCTGGCATGTCCACTTCAGTGATCATCCTGGCCTGAGGGCAAAGGCAGGGCAGGGTTTCCTCCCACATAACACAGACACATATTTCGGATATAAATATGCAAACATTTGCAACTCGTCCCGCCAGCTGCTTGTCACCTTGCTCTTCCTGGTGGCACTGTCTCGCTCCATGGTGGAGCTGACCATGTGGCTCTTGGCGCATCTGAAGGTGGCTTATATGATATTCCTTATGCTATTGTAATGAGTTCATTTTAAAGTCTTGGCAGCACAATACCTGCTGGTTTGGAAAAGTGGAGGTTTAAAAACGAATGGGGGTTGTTGTCATTCATTGACTCATGCTCACTGCTCATAGATAGGCTTTTGAGTCATTTTCTTACCTTGTGGCTGGCTCAGAAAGGCATTCTTTGGTCACTCAATGACCTGTTAGTCTTCTTGGAGGTGGAAGGATCCTTGTGGAAATGATGTTGTGTGCTTGTGCAAGACCTCTTAGACCAGTGTTCTGGACGGTGACCAGGATCTCTAAAAAGGACTGTTGTATACACAATAATTAATAATATTCTGGGAGTTTTGCAACAGAAACAATTTGCTCCCATGACTGAGATTTTTAGTTTACTGACTTCAGTTGTTCGAATTTTTGGATCCATAGGAAACGTCCTTTGGTGTAATGAGTATGCACAGCACTCTGCCTAATGAGACTGAAAACAGGGCATCATGGGGAGCAGACATCAGAGTCCTGCTCCTTCATCAAAAACCAGCACCAATTCGACAAGTGTCATATCTGCTCGTGAATGATCTCCCTGCCTGGTTACATGGCAGGAGAGCGTGTTCTCCAGAGGGGACCTTGTTGGCCCCTCTGCGAGTTCCGGGCTACGGTTTAATTATTAGCAGAGTGCGTGTGGCAAGGTGGAGCTGGAAGGTAGCACCGCTGAGGAGAGGTGATTGATGGCCATCTGGCTCTCCAGCGTGAAAAAGCAATTTGTCTTTGTCCAAAGGGACAGAAAATGCCACCAGCTGACCATGGCAGCAGGGATTTATTGGTGTGCTTGAAGAGTAGAAGTTGGTGGGATCAGAGTCTTACTAGGACAGTACCTGAATTGGAGCAGAATTCAATTTGAAGATGCTTTCTGCCTGTTAAAATAAGTTGGGCCCAGAGTTTCTTATTCACCCACTGGGGTAAAATAACAGTGCCCAAGACCAAGAGTTGGCTGTGCACACAAGCAGGATGTATAACTGCTGGGAAGAGCAGGGGACCCTCACCTGCAGGTCCCCCTCCAGCTGCTGTCAGAGCCCCAGCCAGCATGGAGAGAAGACTGTATAATGAGCTGTGAGCTGGATCTTGCTGAGGAATCCTCCTGGTAAGGAATGGCCTTAAGGACATGCAGTGTTCACTGCCCTGCCGGACAATTTACCAGGAAAAATAAGAACCTCCCTTTGGAGAGAGGTTTTAAGACTTGAAAACAAATCACCATCTAGGAAGTTCATTTGACCTGCGTTATGGGAAAATTATTACAGTCTCATAAATATTTTGTTAAATTATGAGATATGTTCAATACAGATGAGATCTATGTAAAATACCTATCTATTGTTTGAATAGGTAGGATATTTGTTATGACCCTTAAGTTCTGTAGAAATGTGGTGGCTCTTGAGCTGTGGAACAAAACCTGTAGTTAAATAAGCTGTCCTACCGATGTAATTGCTGTAGAATTATTCAAAATTTACAGGTTGTTTTTCATAAGCTTGTGCTTTGCATCATTGTAATTATAGCAGATGCATCTTAAATGTATCATGGGAAAATTATGCAGCCAGAAAACAAGTTCAGAGCTGGTGGGAAAATGCAATTAAAAAAAACACCCAAACCAGAATAAGCAAAGGTACCCCCAGGGTGGATAAATGTTGCTTATCAGTATGTAGTGAATGCCAGATCTTACTCCTTTTTTAAATACAAAGAGAAACGGGGAAAAAAAGAAAGGTGTTTTGACTGTTGCAATTAATAGGAAGGTTTCAGGTGTTTTTCTTTACCACAAACATGTTACACTGTGCTAATTATTTGGGGAGTGGAAGCATTAGGCAAGCTAAGGAGAGAAAGGAATAAAAATATATGAAGTCTAAGTGGAATGTAACGGTCTGTTGCCTAAAGCAGTACAGGAGCAAGCTGGAGTTATTTCAGGCTGATCCTGTGTTCTAAACCTCATGTGCAAGTCATGTAGCTCACACTGGCAAGTGCTAAGCCTTGCTGTGTGACTTGCTACACCCTTTCTTTCTGGCTGAGAGCAGGGTGAATGTGAGGACCAAGGCCAGCGTAGTGGCCCTGGTGTGTTGGAACCATGTCCCAGGTGTGTCTCAGCACCGGGCTGGGTAAGACCATCCCTGTGACAGCAGAAGCTGATGGTGCTGTGACCAGGCTTCTTCCAGAAACTCACATTTCTAGCAGCTTGGCTGGGTGGATATCTACACTGTATTTGGCACAACCACCATAGCTCATTTCTTGAGTTGGAGACGCCATATGAGTAACCAGAGCTGGCTAAATCCAGCCAGCATGGGAGAGCAGGACAATGGATACAATTATGATTCCTAAGCCTCACCTCCTCTCCACAACTGAATCTCACCTCAGCTGCCTCTCAGTTGCAGTGGGGTTGGTGAGTACAGTGGAAGCAGTGGGCTCTTGCCACGTGCAGTATCTGCAGGAGTGTCTGTGGCACATGGTGAGGTGAGGTCTGTACCCATTTCTCTGTGCACACCTGCCCCCATATAGCTTTATTCTGGCCACAGGGGTTTCTATGACTTGTGCTGGGTGCTGCTTCTGGCAGCCACTGGAAGGGTGTTGCATTCTGGGGAGAAGTTTGTGGGAGAGAGTTCTGCTAGGAGGCCTTCGTCTTGCTGAGGGAGACAGAAGAGGAGAAAGCTCACCTGTGTTGCCCATGCAGAATATGAAGGTGGCTTCATGGACTAAGGCAAGGAGAGAAAAGGTGACTAAACTACCTTGTAGGAATGCTCAGGGATCTGAGCATTGTGAATGGCCAAAGTCAGAAGACAGTAATGTTGCATAGGGGCTTCAGGTGGGAATTTTGCTCTCTTTATTCCTGGGTTACAACCTGATGGTGCCCAGGATGGCTTCGCCTTTGCAGAGCACAGTGGGGATGTTTACCAGGTCCATGGGTGCTGTATTCCCTGTGGAGCCCAGCTGCCTATCTCTGTCGGTGCATCCTTGGGGAAGATGGAGAGGATGGATGCTAAAGCAAAGGGATCCCCACAGCACATATTCCTCTTGGCTACAAGGGGGAAAAAGCTCCCGCAAAGCCTCTCATGCCTTCTTAGCCTCAGCAGGTGATGCCCTTAGCCAGCCTGGATGCACTGCAGGAGCCCTTAGAGTTTCCTCTCAGTCCGTGTACCCCAGCTGATGCTTTTGATACGTTTACAAAACCCTCTGCCTCTTCAGTAGTCCTTTGCACATAGCCACAAAGCATTACAGCCAGGTCATAGCAGTAAATCCTCTCTCACCACCAGAGATGGGGGGAAAAGGACGGAGAGACCCCGCACGGCCCCAGATAGCTACAAATCCAAGAAGCAGCATCGGCAATGCACAGAAGTTCAAACCTGTCCCACTTGGGTCTCTGCCCAGCCCAGCACTCTGCCAGCTCCCACCAGGCACCGAGCGGTCATATCTGAGCTAGTTGATGACATTGTGTTTTTATTTACTGCTTGCTTATTCTTCCACCCCCAAAGATATTACTTCTTCCATTCCTGGAGGGACAGATTAGGCAAAGGAATGTGTCCTTTGCTGCTGGCAGCTTGGTTTGGCTGCTGTTTTCTTCTGCTGATGTTTTTAATAAGGGAGGAAATGGCTGTTCATCTCAGGGAGAGCCATTCTGTCATAAGCTGACATTCCCTGGGATTTGTTTTTATTAGCTCAGCTCTGGTGTACGGGCACTGCTAGAGCTGCTCATTGATTTTCCCGGCCGGGTTAGTAGTGGGGCTGCCTGCTCACCCTGCTGTGGTTGGTACCAGTTCTCCTGTAACTCCTCCTTCACAAATCCCCATCAGCACTCTCCTACTGCTCTTGGCCCCACTGGAATAAAACCAGGCCTTTATTCCAGAGGCAGAGACATCTCCTTTCACTGGGCTTTGGGTTGGATTCATGCCTAAATCATAAATGTAAAACATACTTAATATAGAAACCCTGTCACTGAAGTGTATTGTTTTATTTTTTTCAATAACTCAGTAAGTTGTTCCTGTGCTGAAAATAATCTGTGTGTCAGCTTATTCTGTGAAGCAAGTGTAGCTTAGTGGTAGCAAACCTCAGTGTCTTGCATGCTGTGCCATGTAGCACCAGTCTGGGGAGCCATGGTGCATTTGGGAAAGGAGTTGTTTGGTTGATGCTGTCAGGAAATTGTCTCTTGGACTGACACCTGGTATTTCTTCTGGTTTCCCAAGTATTCGGGGAGATCATTGAGAAGCAAGGGTTGACTGTTGTCAGTACACTGGTGGTATCAGATGTATGTTGCATGCTTTAGAGGCCCTAGGGCTTTCACTGTGCTGGAAAGATCTCCCTAGGGATCTTCTGGGAACAGCAGATCCCAGGGGGTAATGATCAGTGGCACAGAGTCCAGCTGGACCGGAGCAGGGAGGTTGAACCAGATGACCCCACTGGTGGTCCCTTCCAACCTTCACCATGCTGTGATTCAGTGGTTAGCACGCACATCAAAGCTGTTTTATCCTCAGTGAGTGTTTGGACAGTGCTCAGGGCGCTGTTCTTAGTTGCCTTTTGTTGTGCTTGCTGGTGTACAAGCTCTGGATGTGCCTGCCCTGAGGGGGCAGTTGGCACTGCCATGGGAAGGATGCCAGTGCTTATCAAGTCTTCCCTGATCCATTGGCTCTACAGTAGCACCTGAAATTGGGCATCTCAGACAGGCTGGAGTGTACCCAGCCTTTAAAATTCAGCTCACTTCTTCTCTTGGACTTTACTAGAAAAGCTACAAATTCGTATTTTTTTCCCCTGAGGTGTTTGTAAATTGCTCTTGTTCTCAGTTTATTGTTATTATTCCTTTCTGTTTGTTCTTTTGTGAGTTTGTTGAGTTTGGGGAGGGAGTTTGTAATTATGGAGAAGTTGTTTTTATGGTTGTTTCCCAGCACTCCAGGGATGAGTGTTATGTACATAAAATCAGTATTATCCTTACTATTAATATTAAAAAGAAGAGCAGTAAGAGTAATAATAATAATAACAATAATAATACAGCAATGAAGCATGTTTATTGCTAAGCATGGTGAGCTTCTTGGGCAAGCAGCCTTTCCCTGAAGAAGACAAAGAACCTAGATGGTAGGATCCTTTTCCAAGAGCAAAACCAGCTATAATTCCTGTATCACGTCTTAAAGTCAGCAGAGTTGTGGTATTGTGATAAGAGGTGCAGGAGGTGGGACCTGTGAGATTCATCTCCCCCAGGGGAAGAAGTCCTTGGAGAATTTTCCCTGAACCATGCTAAATTTGTCTTGGGATGGATGAAATCTGGCCACATCTGGGTGGGGTGCGTGCATCTGGCCTAAGCCTTCCTGGTTTCTTTCTCCCTGCATCCACCTGCTTTAGCTGCCTTGTCCTGTTGCCCAGCCCAAGAGCTCTTGGTGCATTCAGCCTGGCAGGCCAATCTAATCAGATGAGGGCTTGTTCAGGGAGATGTTCTCCTGCCATTCCCCTGCAGCCTCAGACAAAAGAAAGAATGATTTGCAAGGTGCAAGGTTTGCATTAACATTTTTCCGCAGAGTTAAGAGGGATGGATGAGCTGGAATGACACTGAGATAAAGCAATGTGCAGCTGCCAGGGAAATGATGTGCTTCATCTTGTCAGGTTTCTGGGCGCTGCTGGATGAGCTGGCTGGAATAGGCATTTCTGTCATGAGCCACAGAAAGCACACAATGATTTCTTGTCTCCCCGTTGGACTTGTGACCTCTAGTTCCTTAGGTATTGGGAATACTCAGAAAGAGCTGCAAAGGAGCCCTCCATCTCTCCTCCTCCAAGTCTTCCTGGAGAGAAAACTTCCAGCATGGAAGAGATGGAGCAGAGTTACTCCCCATCTTTTGTTATCAATTGATGCCTATCACTCATGGTGATAAAGCCAAAGAGCTGAAAGGTTTGAGATGTTTCTTGCGGGTGTTGACATAGCAGAGTGTATATCGGGAAAGGCCTGACAATTGATGTGGCTTTATCACTGGCAAGCAGGCAAAGAAAATGGATAAATTAATCACCTTTTCCCTCCATCTGTCATAAGCTTTTGTCCCATGGAGAGAAAAACGTTTCCACTTTGCCCTGGCTTTTTGAAGTGTGACACTGTTGTATTTGCCAGCCTACATAATGCCCAAGTCATCGAAATGCCAGAAGTGGTGGGGAATGTGATTACCATTTATAACACAACCTGGTGGACCACAAAGCTGGGCTTCAAGCTGCTCTGGTTGTTGTGAAATGCCCCCAGAGATTTCCAGCTGGTCTTCTCCTCAGCTCATTGACTCTAACCACTTACACCCAAGCAGTCATCTCATGACTCACCATGTATTTCTCATGTTTGATTTACATTTTGCTTAGTAATGATATCTATAATTTCACCGCATCTGGTGGAAGCTTGGGGAGTTATGGGCAAGTTTTACAGCCTGAATAAGGAGGAAGGTGGTGGGGTACTCTCACCAGGAGGGTCTCATCACATGCCGCCTCTTTCTGTGAGGAACATGCAGTGTAAGCTCAGGAGCAATGCAGCAGTGTTTCGTCAGCAGAGCCAAGGCTCACCTATCCTGCCTCTCACAAAACTTTGTTGCCTAGCTTTGCACTGGCTTTGTTTGCATGGCTTTGAAGTACATCCATGTTAAAAGTTCATCACAGGGAATCACTCACTTTCCAGGCTGTCTTAAAATTACTGTTCTGTTACAGTTTAAAAGCAAATTTGTGTTAAAAGGTCTGTCCTTTTTTTCTGGGTAGTGTTCTCAGGATCAATCTGACTTCCCAGGAGTTCTAAAATATAACTCCAGGGTTTGAAAAAGAAAAATCAAACTTCTTTCCTCCTTCCCCTGTGGTAAAAAAAAAAAGAAATTTAAGCAATCTCTTTCTTTCCAAAGCCTTCAAGCTCATATATCTCTGAACATTTAAAGAGAGTCTTTTTTCACTGTTGGCAAATGGTTGTAATGGACTTGCAGTTGTCGGACATGATGTTGTTAGCATGAAATACTTTTTTACACTCGAATCACTCTTTTCAATGGTTCTTTATACACTGTCCAGGCACTCCTTTGCCATGTTTGTGCAAGATGGAGCTGCACGCAAGACTAGCCCTGATACCTCAGTATTTTCATCAACAGCATTATGTTTCTGCAAGGTTTTGGGGTCTGAGTCTGTTCAGGGCACCTGCAGCTTGCAAGACGCTTTGGAGGAGTCTGTGTTTCAGGTTGCAACTTTCTTGCTGCAGGATTCAAGTTTAGGTCCATTTAATCTTTTTGGTACGGGTTCCCTGTGCCACAGACAACCTTACTTTGCGTCTGGGGTGCATTAGAAGTCACGTATCACACAACTGATGAGATTTCTTCATTTTACCTTCAGCACAGTGATGCAGTCCACGACCTGCTCCTGGACTTCATCACGTGGGTTGGCATCCTGCTTTCACTGGTCTGCCTCCTGATCTGCATCTTCACCTTCTGCTTCTTCCGTGGGCTGCAGAGCGACCGCAACACGATTCACAAGAACTTGTGCATCAGCCTCTTCGTGGCAGAGCTCCTCTTCCTCATCGGCATCAACCGCACTGACCAGCCGGTAAGAGGCAAAGCACTTTCTGCTTCTGTCCCGGGCTCTTGTCTCAGTGCATCTGCGGTGTTTGACCACTGAGATACATTCCGGCACTGTCTTCATTCCATGCACGAGTCCTCACAGGGCTGGGCCCCTGGCTGATAACTGGGACTCGCATGCCGATGCTTGCTGTGATTTCAGGGGCTGCATGTGTGTTGCTTGTCAATAATGTGTGTGTATGTTTAATAAGCAGGTTGTAAAAGTGCATTCAAACCATGTACATCTTCATATGTTTATTTGCCAGATTGTGTACGTTCCTACCTTTGTATCTTTTAGTATCATTTATATATGCAAAGATGTGTCTATTTTAAAACAATTCACACATGTTTTCCAAGTGAAAAAAAAGTTCTTCCTTTGGAGAGGGAAGATAAGAACACCCTCATTTTTATTAAGCCTCCCAGTAAGAGTACTCCTGACTGTTGCATTAATTAATCATGGTACAAACACCTTCCCTTGCTCTTTTCAATCCTCATGCAGATTGCCTGTGCCGTCTTTGCTGCCCTCCTGCACTTCTTCTTCCTGGCAGCTTTCACCTGGATGTTCCTGGAGGGGGTGCAGCTCTACATCATGCTGGTGGAGGTTTTTGAGAGTGAGCACTCCCGGAGAAAGTATTTCTATTTGGTCGGGTACGGCATGCCTGCGCTGATTGTGGCCGTGTCAGCAGCGGTGGACTACCGGAGCTACGGCACAGACAAAGTGTGAGTGAGCTCGGCCTTGCTTGGACCTGCTCAGGAGAGATGGGAGTGGGGACAACAAAGGATTATGAGGAGCCCAGAGGGTTTGTTCTGGCACAGCTCAGTCAGGAGCCATGCCTTATCTCTGTGTCTCCAGTGCAGGACAAATTCCCCACTAGGAAATGATTTGCAAAGGTATTTTCTAGGGGAGTCAGTAGAGGAAAATTTTGTCACATCATTGCATAACATCAGCAGAGGTGACTGTCCCAAGTTTGTTTGGTACTGTATCAGCAAGATCCTCCTTCTCTAACCAAAGAGTATTTCTTATTTGGATGAAGATACTGCTCTCTTTCTCTGTTTTTTAAACTGTCCTATCAAATTAACAGAGCCTGCAGGCAAAGTAGGTGGTGTGTGTGGAGTGCATTAGGCTCTTTGCAAATCAGAACAGCTATATCATATATCATTATGAATATTCTTAAGTGTTTTCAAAATTGCTGAAGCTGGTATAAAAGCACAATTTAGATAATCATGCAACACCGTCAAATGGAAAACAAAGGGAGGATTGAGACTTTGATTCTTTGCCATCTTTCCTACAATACGACTAACAATATGTTTTTATTGACCTTTTTTTTTCTTCCCTTGTTAGTCTGCCTTTCCAATCTCACTTTACTGAGTTAAGGGCTCAGTATGAAGGCATACATAGCAATAAGCCAGTGGTGGTTCTGAAGCTCTTTTTTAGCATAGGTCGGGTCAGGCCATGGCAGCATTCGATCTTCTGTTAAGTTCAACCACAAATTTCTTCCCTGAAACCTTATTGGTATATGTGAATCTTTATTCCTTGAAAAAGCAGATCTGTAGAGCAGTGGAGCTGCTCATGATCCATTACCATGCCAGCAGGTAGGCTTGGATCCCAGATGGATATTTGTGTTGTGTTCCTCCCATGAGTAGGAGAGCAGCGACCTGAATTTGTATAAATGTCATGCTTTGTGGAAAGGAAAGGAAATGGCCCACACAGATATGGGTAGGAGGGTGTAAGTTTTTAAGGATCCCTACCGATTTATCCAAAGTAGTTCGACTGATTTTTACAGGCCTAGAGGGCAAAGAATAAGTAACACAACAGCTGATTGCCATTTTTGAAGAAGACTTTCCATCAGTTGCCACCTGCTTTCTGCTCCAACAAGCTCTTCTGTTCACTCCCCCTCTTGAGCATTATATAAGCACCTGTTGAATCAGGTATGGAAACAGTTTGCCCCTTTAGACAAATTTATTCTTAACTGTGGTGTTTCTGTGGAGGACATATCTCTTCACAGTAGCCTACATCAGGCATGATGAGCATCAAACATATTCTAGCTGCTGTCCAGAAAGTCAGTTCCTGCACATCTGCATTGCTGGAGCAGTGTCCTAACCTGTCCAGTTTGCTGTGTAGTATTTTGTGGCTACTTTCCACACTGTTCACCCTTTGGCTTTTGCAAACAGGCCTTGGGTGCCCAAATGTTTCCATGGCATGGAAGGTACCGATGGAAAGTTTGGCTGAAATTCACTGAAGGCAAACAACATAACTTCACTAACTTGGCATTGAAGAGGCAGCAGTCCTGTGTGTGTGCCAGTAAAATATGTCTCCCTCCCCACAGCAGGAAGTAATATTTTTAATGATTAAACATGTGTATATAATATTTTGCAAATAAATATTTACAGAGATTTGCAAATCTGAAATATTTATTTATAATTTTTAATTCCAGAATGCACAATTTTATCACGTTCTCATGGAAGAAAAGAAAAAAACATACAATATGTTTTGTATAACTATCATGCTCCATCTGGTTGATGGATGATGATGTATTTTTCAGTATAATGTTATTAGAAGGGTAGAACTGATTAGAATTTGTAGTGAACTGTATGCCAGGCATACATAATTTGATTGCAAGAAGTTGCTTGGTTTTGCCAGGTTTTGTAAAACATCCTCTGGAATATATTACTTGCCTCCCTCCATTATTTACTGCATTTGTTTAAGCGGGACTTATGGAGCTGTTAGTGTTATTTGTTTTTTGCCTGGCATTTGGTGCCACCATTCATACATCTCAGAATGATTTGCTTAAACACCCAGTGTAGGGTTTTCTTGATTTCATTTTTCTTTCTAAATCCAACCCTCCTGTAACACATGCCCAGATTACATAGCCAGGAAGAGGCAGTTTTTCCCCCCTCTGCTGCTTTACTCATCACTTGGTGCTTGTGATTTCCTGAAGTGTCCTGTGTTGTAGTGTTCATATTGGCATTTTAGATCCTTTTCCTATTATTTTGTTGTTGTTGTTTTAGAACAGTTCAAACCCCTTATATTAGGGGATTAATTGCCTTTTATGACTAAGCAGCAGCATAGTGATTCCATTAAAAGATCATCCCGTTCAGGCTGGCTGAACTGTGTTTGGTCCTTTCCCCCAGACCAATCAGAGATGTTGCATCTCACCTTATTCTGATTGTAACCTGTAAAGTAAAGATGTAAAGCAGGAAGCCCCACTGCAGACAGTGTGATTCCCCCACATTGCCAAAGGGATTCTGGCAATGCTCTCATGAACTTCCAAGTGACCATTTCTTAACAGGCCGTGTGTTCAGCTGCTGAGTCTTAAATGGCCACAGCTGAAGTTTTGCTGCAAAAAAGAAGGTACTTTAAAAAAAAAAATTAAAAAGCTACATCATTTGCCTTGTCCTGTGTGTTAACCAAATCCATCCATCTCCTGGATGGATTTGATGTCAAGGATCATGGTGGGCAGTGCTGCAAAATGCAAAGAAAGTAGTATAGAAAATAGTATTTGCAGTTGTTGTTAGTGTTTGAAAATAACTTGTGTCTAAAATTCAGTAAAAGCTCAAATATGACTTTAGCATCCTCCCTTTGAGAGGACTCGTGCTAGAAGCAGGCCATCCAAAATCAGCAGCAAGAAGCTATTCCATATTTCCATACTTTCCTGGGTTTCATATTGAAGCCTCTTACAAGTTGCAGAGGAAAGCAGCTATGCTTTGAGTGGTTCAATATATTTTAGAAAATGCACTTGTAGGTATTTTCATCCACTGGTGATCAAATCCGTCGTGGCAGGGATCTCTCTTTTGTTTCTCCCCCCCTTTCTCCCCCCTTTTGGAATGCTATAAAGCAGGATATACACGGTAAGCAATCCAGCTGTCAGAAAGCAAAATGAAAGCCCTGTGTATGTACACAGCCTCCGAGTCCATCAGCCAGGCACCGACATTTCATGCATGTAAATGCTGCTCAGAAAATAGCTTCTAACAACGTGGTCTGTCTTGGGTGGCTCCACCGAACTTGTTTTATTGGCAGTGCTGCTGCCAGTATTTGGAGGAGGAAGCGTGAGCTATGTGGATGCTGAACTCCATTAAGCAGAACCTATATTGCACCCTTGAAAGGCATGTCTGGTGCATACACATCCCATTACTGCACCCTGACAAGGAGGCTGTACAGCCACGTGAAACAAACCGCTGAGCTCCCATGAACAACATGATATGTTTAGGGCTCTTCAAATTTTATGGTCCAATGGCAGCTAATGATTGTTTATTGGTTATATTTAATGCACACCAGGGATAGTTTAGTATTTGATTTCTCTTCATGCAGAAAATAGAGTAAACTCTTTGTAGTCTTTATTACTTGGGGAAAGCTTAGGTGAATATTGTGAATTGTCACTGTGGAAAAGGAGGAAATTAAAAAGTAAAGGAGAGCAATGCCACAGAGCTTGTCAAGAGAACTGAATGCATCGGGGTGACTCCTAGAAGAGGCAGTGGGGTTTTTAGCAGTATTCCCTACACACACGCATTTGCTGATAATCCTCTTGCCTTGCACTGAACCCTGAAGGAGCTCGTTTGCTTAATGGCAGCAAAGCCTAAACTCATAATATGGCAAGCCCGTGCTCACAGCGCAGCTGCGCGTGGAGGGTCACAAGCAACTCGGCAGCCCAAGATTAGCAACTTTGGGAAGTGAGTTGCCTGATTGCTTCCTTGTTTTGAGGAGCTCATTTATGCAGCTCATTGTGCATGTTGGTTTTTGTCTTCTAAGGCAAGAAAAGCTCAGTGTGGTACTTGTCTGATTAGCAACTTATAGCTCCGCAACGCAATTGGCGGGATGCCTGTGTTTTGATGTTTTAGTCTCAATTTGCATTTTTAATGAGGTATGACTTAAACGGATTCAAAGTTTCTCTCTTCCTGATGACCACCAAAAACCCCAGCTTTTTTTTTTTAAGTCACCCAAGGCTGAGTATCATACATGGTTTCATAGAAAGGCGAGTTTTCTATTCAAACAAATGAAAAATGATGTCACATTCTTTGAAGTGTGCAGAGAGGCCTAAAAAAGGCCTTATCTGTTTTTTATAAGCTTAGGTGAAGGTATTTACAAGCTTAGGTATTCCTGCTTAGGTGAAGCCGTCCCTCCTAGGGCTCCTTTTGCTCCATGCCTGGCCCCCACTTATCCTGATGGCAGGACCTGGCTCCTCTGCTGTTCCTCATCCACATCATCCGTCTCTTGTCACTCAATTGTTTGACGGTTGTCTCTACAATTGTCTCTACAACTGAAGAGAGAGATATTTCAGGGGAGTGGAGTGGAAAATTTCATCCTTTTTGCTGTCTGGAAAAGGAACCAGTTGCTTTGCTCTTCTTTGCTGAGCCTGGCACAGCTTTTTTGCTCATTCTCTATTTCAGTTTTCCCTGGTTTTCCCTGCATCCCAGTCTGTATGCATTCAAAAACAGCTGTACCAGATAAGACTGTAGGGTGGTCACCATGCTTCAGGAAAGGGAGGGTTTATGTGTTTCCTCTTCCCCAGGCTTTCCAAGAGCCAGGTTGTTCCTTATGCTGAAGGAAAACCAAGTTGATGTCAACTAAAATATAGTGTTCCCAACTCCTGGGCATCAGGGGCTGGGGGTTGTTTTGAATGTTAAACTGGCAAAAAAAAAAAAAGAGTTCGAAATATTTTCATTAAAAAAAAATAAAACCCCCTCAACCCTCTGAGTCCTCTCCCACACACCAGCACTCATTATCAGTAGAAAAAAGCGATGGGGCTGCGTATTCTGTGATTTATATACAGCAGCTGAGGCATAAGCACAAGTTACTCATTTTTCCTGAGGGGGATGGGGTAGGTATAAAGTCTGAAATGCCATGTAATATGTGAGCTGCTGCTATGCAGACATCCTTGTTCAGGAATGGGGAGGACTTTTTACAGGGACTTCATTACCCTTGAAACCTCTATTCCTTTGTCAAATCTAGTTGCAATTGGGCGACATTTCAGATGTTATTATGGGTGATACACAGATGTCACGATCACATAAACCTTTTCCTATAGGGAATCAGACTCAAGTAGTTTCGAGTCACTCATGTTGTTCCATTACCAGCTGCATCTAAATCACCTTGAACTTCAGCAGCCATGGAGGAAACAAGATTTCCCAGCAATCACTCTGAAAGCCTGTGTTTGCCTCTTGCATTAAGATTTTGATGCTATCACATGAAGATTCTGGATGAGCAGCTGCAGAGGCAGTTCAGGAATGACAGTCACGGAAGTGAAAGTATTTTAATTTGTGACAAATAGCGGTATGAGTGTGTATATATATATCTCAATACATCTCCAACACTGACGAGACCTGAAATTTATATGGTCAGGGAGGGAAGTGAGAAGTCTTCTCTGCATATTTGAATTTATTCATATCTTGGCTTCTCCCAGTCACAGAGGTTCAGGGCATGTTTTATTCTCTCGTCAGGCATCTCCTGCTGATCATCTCCCGTGGGGCTGCTGGCACAGACCTTTCTGCCCGTTGCAAAGCCCACTGGAAGGGAAAAAACATTAAGCACACACACTAGAGCTGTCATTTGTGAGAACTGCTGTCTCCACCACTATGATAAATTCATATATACAGTTCCTGTCACTTGCCTAATTATGAAATTCCACTGGATGTTTAGGATAAGAGTGGTTTTATGCTTTCTCAGTCCTTTGTGTATAAACGGAACTGTGATTTGCA
This sequence comes from Oriolus oriolus, assembly GCA_013400235.1. Classification (NCBI taxonomy): domain Eukaryota; kingdom Metazoa; phylum Chordata; class Aves; order Passeriformes; family Corvidae; genus Oriolus; species Oriolus oriolus. The sequence continues at coordinate 120,506 of VXBT01011425.1, read as the reverse complement.
GCATTGCAAACACGACAAGATATTATTATTTTAAACATCATGTGAAACTTTCTTGGAATTTACATTCGTCTGTCTTGTAACGAGTCACTTCCATTTTATCTTCCTGTCGCCTGGAATGAACTAGGAATGGAAATGTAATTTCCCAAGGGCCTTAAAAAATGTGGGGAGTATTAAATGCGGTTGAAATTAAGCGATTAATAATTTAGTTTTAGGCCATGAATCAACTTCTTGTGATAGCGCAGACCATATGCAACCCTGGAAACGTTAGTGGAAACAAAACACTCAGGAGGTTCAGGGGAATAAAACACTTTAAAGGGGAAGTTGCTGAACCTAATTAAACCTCAGCCTTCTGTTATCCACTTCATGCTTCCCATTTGCACTGAAGTTTCTCTGATGTGCTTGCTGGAGAAATGTCATCTCACTTGACAGCTGAGAGACAGCTTGCATTGCATCAGAGCTGGAGAGCAAGGAGTAGCATAAAGCAAAGAAGAAGCTCTGTAGATGTTCATCAGACCCCTTCCTTAAAAAAACCCCACGGTTTAAGGAGTTTTTCCAACAGATGCAGAAAGCCTTAGCAAATAGGCCTTGTGCCATTTTCTCCCTGCTTCCTCTAGAGGTAATTATCTTACTCCATCAATAGCGCTGTCAGAAATTGGGCACATAATTCAGCATTTAAATGAACAAGCAATGTAATATTTCCTGTCTCCCACCGGCGTGTTTTGCAGCTCACATTCTTCTCTGTCACTCGCTCACTCTTGATGTATGTCCTGGGTGCAGTCCTTGAATGCCTTCTCTCCCCTGTGTTTCATTACAGATGTTGGCTCCGACTTGACACCTACTTCATTTGGAGCTTTATAGGACCGGCGACCTTGATAATTATGGTAAGAACTCCTAATTAACTACTCCATCTCTCAGGTCAAGAAATAAAACTTTTGCTGTCCCTTTTCTCTTTATCTTTAATTTACACAGATTAATTTGAGGAAGGCATGTTCTTCTTTGACCCCACCTGGCACAAGCAATTAGACCCTCATTATGAGAGGCTCTTGGCATTGCAAAATACTTGATCAAAATGGACCAGGGAGCTTCAGAATGGGCACTTGCAGAGTTTGGTTTCTACCACTGGACATTTAGAAGTGCCAAACTCTAATTTGATGCCACTCACTGCTCACACCCTTTTTGAATTCCAGAGTGCAGTTTTGCATTGATAATGAAAAAAAAAAAAAAAAGGGGAACCTGGGAGGGGGGCAGGATGAAAAAATGTCCAAACTGGAAAAGAAGCTGATGAGGGTTTTTCCCTCCCAGCAGAAGTTGAAGCTTGTGTGACTTCATGTTTAGCACATTGCCAGCATATCAGCTAACACAGCAACAAGGTAGAGAACCCAACTTTAGAGACAGCTGGAGTTTTCTTATACTTTAATCACTACAATATGGCTTAAATAAACCATCCTTTGTTTTGACTAGACTACAGTTTGGCTAGCACAGAAAACCAGGCACTCTCACTTCAATGCAGACATTGTCTCTGCTTCTTCTGCTTCTCTTGCAACTTGGGAGCCATTTCAGCAGCCTTCCACATCAGGAAGGGGGCCATGCCACCAACTCCAACTGTTGGGTTTTTTTCTCCCTTAAGCAATTCATTCATAAAAAGATATCTTCCCTTTTTGATTATGTCTCAAATACTAGGCTGGGCTTTTGGGAAACTCCTTTCCAGGAACTGGCAGCCTTCTGAACACTGAGGCACAGAAACAGCATCCCATCTTTTACAGAACAAATCAAACTCTGTTTTCTTTTTGTTTTTCAACTTTGTATTGTGCTAAGCCTCAGTTGTGATTTCCCTGCCCATCTGCCCCGTTACACTGTGTTTAAAGGGTGTATTCACAGAAAAAGATGCTTTTATGATTCGTTGCAGTGGGGCTGGCTAAGTAAGATGCTTAGAGTGACTTTTCACGACTGTACACCTCTCACACACAGAAAGCCCCTTACAGCAAGTATTTTTAATTTTCCATAATGCTGTTTGAAGCATTACAGTTGAGGTTAGAACCAGGCTTGTACCAGCAGTACCACAGCTCTGGCAAGGCTGTGGCATCACCAGTCCTGCAATCTACAGGCCAGCTCACCTTATAAAATGCTTAGAAATTTTCTGTGATTCAGTCACTATAAAACGGTACTGTGAGCTAATTTCCTACAGTAACCCATCTGTTACAGAGAAGGAGCTGACTTTATCCCCATCATGTTGTTCTGTGTCATGTAATTCTTTTTTTTTTCCTTCCCCCTCCATTGCAGCTTAATGTCATCTTCCTTGGGATTGCTCTCTACAAAATGTTTCATCATACTGCCATATTGAAACCTGAATCTGGATGTCTTGACAATATCAAGTAAGTGGTTTTTCTCTGCCTGTTTCTGTCTTTTGCTGTTTATTCCCTCATTCCTCTGAGGAGCAAAACGGGAGCCAGCTCTGCCAGCAGCAGTGCTAGCCAGGGATAATACCTTGGGCTATGGCACTGCAGAATGGTTTCTAAAAGACACCAAGTGGCTGATGATGAAGCACTATACTGGGATTTGGCTGTCATTGGTAGCATTTTCCATTCAATTTTGCATGAAGGAGGCAAAGCTACATTTTCTGTCCTTAAAGCAGGTAACCTTCTAGTCTATGTGAAGGAAATTGTGCCCAATAATTACCAGCTAATTATTGCAGTCTCTACAGGGAGAGTGTTGAAACTGTTGATTATTACTACTTCTCTGTGCTCTGAGGGTGGCTGCCTTACTTCTTTTCTGTTTGTTTTGGCCCCTGACAGATTCCATGACCCAAATTCTCCCCAAAGTCTGATTGCTTTCAGCAAAGTTATTGAGTATTTACCTGGGGGTGCCCACATCAGTGGGTGGATGTGCTTGCCAGCCAAAGCATGTTTTGCCCTTGTACAGGGTTAACATCTGAGCCTGGGCATCTTACTGTCTAGCAAGCTGCTTCATTATATTGAGAGAATATTAGTCTCTGTCAGTGCCTGTTTATTCAACTACCTCTGGCTTTAATTACTCTCTTCAAAAATACAAGCGAGATTTCAGGTGCAGCGCATGATAAGATTGGGAGCCTGCTAATTAATGAAACCATCTAATGAGCTTCAGGAGGAGGAGTTGTTGGGAGTCAGCGCTTTACTTCTCACCCAGGAAAGGAGAGCGTGGTGCAACGCGGCTTGAAGTGGGTTCTCCTCTCTCTTTCATGGTAGGAAAGGGAAAAGAGGCATAAGGAGAGCTCATTAGAAGATGTCTGAATTGCACAGTTGCAAGGCAGCTCTCAGCAAGGCTGTTGTTCTTAGTTCTGAGCCGCTCTTGCAGATGCAGCTTTAATTTAAACCGGGTCAGGGCACCTCCTGAAAACTTTCTCAGCAGGCAAGGCTTGCAACGCCATTGGTGTGCCACGACCTGGCATGGTCCTTTGGGTGAAGTTTTAGTGTCTTAGGTGCAGCTTTTCCATCAAGGTTGGGAGGAAAAGATGCTGGGGTCTGTACAAATGCGGGGGACCTCAGTGAGCTCAGAAACCCACAGAGTCCTCATTTGCCCATGTTGTGGGCAGGCTGCTCAGCAGTGAGCCTCAATTTCTCCTGCCATCGCTCTGCTATAAAATGAAATTAGAGGAGCAGTCCCTCCTGGATGTCCAGGATTGATCCCAGAACGATAGTCTGTCGTTGGATCTTGGATGAGGCATTAAAGGCACAGTAAATTTAATAACATTTATTAATATGGCTACTTGTCATGCATTAGTGCAATGGGATTGCTCGCTGAGAACAGTCTCTGTAAGGTTACCCACTCAAAATCTGTTTGGAAAGCCTTGCAGTATGACATTTAAATTAAAAACTGGGGAGAAAAAAAAACAACAACAAAGCCCTTATAATTAAAGCAGAAATAATAAATGCCTACTGAATAATCTTCTTGAGCTAATCTCTAGTATCTTTGTTTAAAATGCCAGGAATTTATACAACTAGTTGCATCAATTACAATGTCATTGTAAAATATTTTATACGTTCTTTGGCAGATGAGTGTCTATTCCTGATTTGACTTCATTAAAACGTTTTGAAAACACAAGCAATTAAAATACTTTTAAGTATGTTGCTGATACTCTTCCAAATGTGCTGCTTCATTACAAATTACTTTTTATGCTTGAGAAAATAAGAGCAACATAATATAAACTCGGGAAGACCCCAGGCTCACCCTAGGAAGTTTATCAAACCAAGCATTTCAGAACAGACTTGATTGTAATTTCTGAATACCTAAGCAGGACATCATTAAGTCTCTAAATTCAAGACATGTGTTCTCTCAGTGTTGGATGTGCTTGGGTTAGGAGGAAGTGCAGATTTGTAACAGAGAAGGCAATTCACCTTGGAGGGAGGTTTCCTAAGGAATCGAGGCGCTTGCAATCTGCAGAAAATTTTTCAGTACGATCTTAGTTGTCTTCTAGATACAATAATAGTCTTGTTGCAGATAAGATCGTGGTCTTCCTCCACAGTCATTGGCTGCAACTCAGTTGCAAAACGTGGATGTGTTACAGCAGCTCTGGAATAAAAAAAGCCACAGAAGATGTTATTTCACAGAGGACCACAAAGGTCCTTTCTGAGCTTCCCTCTGTGGGTCTACAGGGTTAGTAAAAGGGCACCCAGGTCCCAGAGCCTTGCATCTTGTTGTATCGGTTTATATTTAATAAAACAAACCGAACCAAGGGCCTGCATTGGAGGGCCCCTTGCTGCCATCTGCGTGTGACAGCTTTACAGCACATGGAGAGCTGAATGAGAGTTTGTTCTCCCAGCTCATTTCCGAGCATTACTCTGTGTTAGGCTGTGGTGAAGCTCTCGCAACATAAATCCTGAGCCTGTTTAACAACAGCAAAATACTTGATTCCCTATGGCAACGTAAAAATAAAGGCCATAAAATATTTTAATAGGCTGTTAATAAGCGCCCCTGCAATCTGGTCCTTGCCTATGTCACTTTAAAGGTTAGAAATACATTATGAAGTATAGAAAATAGAGAGCCAAATAACTCCACTTAATTTAATGAACTTGATAAGGGATCAGGTGTCACCTGGGATACCTTTAATTACTGCACCAACAGAAAAGCCATTCAAAGGGCAGTGCCTGAACCAGATGCTGTGTGGCTGATAGATTTGTAGGCACTGTGCAAAGTTGTAAAAATAAACTTCCCTAACCTTCAGGAACAGTCCCTGGATTATTGTGCCAGCATGGGAGATTCTGACATTCCTGCAGTGGGGCACTGGGTACCCAGGGGTTACCCAGCAAGAGATTTGATGAGTACAGAGCTGTTTTATTTTTATCCATGTTAACTTTTCTTGCTTAGCCCAGCACTTTCAAGAGGGAAGTAGGGTAACCACATATGTGGGTCCTTCCCCCTGTGCCAGTGGCATCCTCCCTATGTGACAGGTTGGTACTGAGCCGATTCAGTGAGTTGTGCCCACTGAGACAGCAAGATTCGTGTTCTAGTCCTGCTTTTGAGGCACGTAGCCAGGAAAAGATGTGGGCCTGTGTATGTGGGATATGTTGTTCAGAGCTGCAAGAGTTTCTGTGCCTTCCACTGATGCCAGGAAGACATTGGCTTCCGTCTCAAAAGAGGTACCCCAAGAGTAGCATGCCTTTAGCTAGGCCCTTGTGAAAGAGTTCCGTTTGGAGTCTTCCTTCAGCATATTTACACAGAAATGTTAAGGATTCATCTAGGCTAGGGATCTCTTCTGCCCTTTAAAGATCTCTTTCGTATGAAGTGACGCACACGAGAATGCCGAAACAGCTGCCTCTTGGGTGAAGTCTGTAGCTTCTGCACATGCCTCCCCAAACACAGGATGGGAGGGGATTTTCCTTCCCAACCTTTTATAATGGCTGTTTCTGGGTGCTTCAAGTCCACTGTGACCATTGCTCTTTAATCTCTGTGTGGCTTGTTGGCAAATATGGGTGATCAGAGATGGGCGGAGAGGAGCATTGTTTAGTCCTTGGAAGCTCTGCTCACAACACGTGTCTCACTCCTGGCCCCTCTGAGGCTAAAAATGAGATGCAAAGGGTGCAGAAAAAGGCTCTTGAGCACAAACTAATTTACTGTCAACAAATGCACCCAGGAAGGCATTGTTTTGGAAGATTGATTCCCCCAGCCTTTACGAGCTTGCAGGGAAGACACATCTTTCAAGCCAGGGACTACGTAAGCTTTTTGGACGGCGAAAGCCTGCTGTGCTACTTGCACCTGTAGCCTGTGAGGTGGAGACTGTAGGCATATCAGCACGGTATTGATGCACTCTTGCTAGCAGATGGCTCCTCGTGAGGATGTGTTACCAGCTGGAATTCTTTAGAGCAGCTGTGAGGCTGTTTTACCGGAGGTTGCTGCTGTGTGGAGTGATTTCTGGAACTGAGCGGCTCAAAGTCTCTCCTTCATGCTTTTCCATTGTGCTGGGAAGATGTTAGATGTGCAAAATGTCTCAGACTGTCACAGGCAAGACTACACTGAATCTTTTTCATATTCACATTCCTGTAGGAAGCCTTATGTGACAAAGGAAAATACATTACATGTGAATAGTCCAGCACGATTCTTCCATTTTCCATCCATCAACCCCTTTCCAGGTGGTCAGGCGTGTACTGTGGCAGCTTGCACACCAGGTTTTCATCCAACCCATGCCAGATGCTGCAGCACAACAAACCATCCACGTTTCCAGATGCTTAACCACCATTCTCTGTGCAAAGCAGGAGAATGAAGCCCCTCCTCAAGTGCCTTTGCATTGTGTGGCAGTGCAGTGCTTGTTCTGCAGCCATTTAAATACTGATCATTCAAATCATTGTGGTTCTAGTAAAGGAAAAAAAAGCGGAGCTACACTGATGGCAATCCAGATGTGCTCTTCAGCATATCTAGTGAAATCTGAGCTCTTTGCTGCAAGCTCTCATTGTGCACTGTGTGGGGTGCATTAGTTAGTGACATGGAAAACTGCTGGAAAATTGGGAGGGGAGAGCAGTCACTTAGCTAACAAAAGGCAAGTCCTACAAGCAGATGAAGAGGGTTCATCAACTGGGGCAAGCAGCTGCTGCACCTGAAGTCGCAGTGGGCATTTTCAAATGGCTTGAGGGGAGAGGATCTCCCAGCAGAGACCAGAAGCCATCGTCTTTTCTTCCTTACAGACATAACCTCTCTTTTGAAGTTCCCACGGGCATCCATCCCTTCTCTCCCTGGTGCTGCCTGGCTGTGGTCGAGCCTGTTAGTGTTTCCCCAGGCCAGACCAGACTTCCTGACATTCTTCTGTGCTGTAGTATGTGGCAACGAGATTTTATTTTGTTTACTTTGGAAGAACAACACGTCAGCTGTAGCTGCCAAGAGCAGTTGCAGACGCGCGAGAAGGAAGGCAAGAGGCAAAGGGCTTTGCCAGTTTGTTTCCCTTTTTGTCCCATTTTTTTGTGTTATTGTTTTAGTCAGGGTATAGCTTGGTTTGTGCCATAGGCCGCCTGGGTGCTCTTTAGACAGCACAACATGTGGGGACCCCTTCAGAGAGGAGCATGTCAGGCTGTAGTCCTGGGTTTGTTGGAAAAACTCATTTAGTGCAGTAGAAACTCACCTGAAAGTCATCCTGGAAATTTAATTTTCTTTCCTTCAGACAGGGAGACCCAGGGTCTTAGCTGGGAGCACCTTTTGTTGCTGAAGAGGCACTATTAATTAGGGGCCTTGAGATGGTTTAATCTTGGCATTAATCACTGTAGTTCTGCTGCAGTTTTCTTCCTCTTGTGGACACCTGGTCCCATCCCATCCTCTTCAACAAAAGAGTAAGAACTATATCAAAAGCATGAAATTCCCTAGAAAAACACGTATTTATTGCAAGCACACAGGCGATGATGTTTTTAGGCATTGTGACTGGATTCACGAGAACCCATGCTGAAATCCCATTAATGGGGATGAAGCGGAAATGTCCTGCATTGCAGCCTTCAGAAATCAATCCTCAAATGGCCAAAACGAGCCCTCCTCAGCTTGCTGGCTGCCATGGAGGTTTCAAATGGTCCATGGCTAAAGGCACACAGGCCTGATTTAATGACTAAACAAAAAAGTATATGTTCTCTCAAGTTTCTGACTGGAAACAAAACCCACACCCACTTCTATTTCATATTTTTTTCCCGTAGAAGTCTCTTGCTCAAAGGCTTGCAACAAATAAATCTAAGAATGCACAACTTAACAGCCAAAAGTAGGAGCCAAATGTAAAGATTTAACCTTGGTTATTACTATATAAAACCTTGCAAAGCCCAGTCTGGGTTTTTTCAGGGAGTCTGGCCCAGGTTGGGGGAGGTGAAGGATGGGGAGCACCAAGCACAAAACTGAGAAGCCTCTTTTGAAGATATGCTTCTTTTAAAACCGTTGCCATAGCCCGCTCTCCCCATATGTTGTATGGGTGTAAGTGATTATCTGCTCATTTTCGTGCTTCAGCATATGTATTTTATTTAAAGAGACATGACTAATCCCAGCCCCCAGATTAGCTTGTTGTTTCAGTCCTGTGGGTTTGCTTAAGTCATAAAAAAAAATCCCGAGTTATGTAGAAAATTGAAAACAAAGGTTAAATAGAACTTCCAAAAATCATCTGCAGAAATGTTTAAATTAAATCCTTGATTCAACACAGTGGTATTGTGCTGGCAGGAACAGAGGTTTACCAGTCTAGTTTTATTTACTCAGCTGATTGAAATGCAGAAAAAAGTAAACATCCTGGGTTTGGTGCAGTGAGGAATGAGTTAGACCTTTGAAAATGCAAGATTTTTTTTTTTCTCCTTTGATATGAAGAGCTTACATTACCAATGAAGAACAATAATTTGTAGCAGGTATGCTTTTACTAATGGAAGATTGTGCTTTGTTCTAGCCATTTTAGAAACAAAAAAAAAGTGGGGAGACAATAAGGATTATTCCAGCTTTTTCTATGGAGATTTAAGATCCTCTATTGGTTTCCAGATCTTCTTTGTTTGATCATAAAATGCTACAACTTGGAAATAGTTTGTGATGCCAAAGGGTCTGGAACTGGACATTGTATTGGGTTCACCCAGGGGACTGGACTTGCAGAACAGCAGCACTTTAATCCTTCATTACCTCTGGGTTTGTGGTGTCTTGGGAGTGCAGGACACAGCACAATGAGGGGGTCCAGCTCTTGGGAGCTTGCCTAGCACAGCATCTAGGTGCAAAAGGCCCAATCCTTTATCTTCAGAGCTCTCAGATTTGTGGAGAAAGGGCTGAGGGTGTAGCAGCAGGAGCACTCCCCATTTGGAGCAGCAGACAGAGGAAGTTTCATGTACCCATTTCCTGACTGGACATTACCTATAACTTAAATAAAACAACAGTGCCTGTACAGAGTCAGCTCTCTTTAATGGTTTTCATACAGCCCTACTAACAAAACAAAAAGGTTAACTGAGTGGGCTGTTCAGGAAGAGGGCATTGAAAAATCTCTCCTTCCCACCCAGCTGTGCTGTATGCAGCATTTTGTGACTCCTCTGACTTCTCAGGGACAGCAGGCTTAGAGCACAGCAGCTCCAGGGATAGCTTCTCTAAAGGAATCATCCATGGATTCCTGTTCCAGGAGAGCATAATCTGATCCTAGGGAACTGAAAGGGTTCCCAAGCCAGTGTTTGGGTCTGGATAAACTTGGATGAGAAGTAAGTGTGTTTTGACAGTGCTTGGGACGTGCAGACACCACATTCTCTGTCACCAGGAGTCTTAACAGGAGTGTTTTGCAAAGATGACCAAATGATCTGGGCACTTTGGAAAATGAGGAATAGTTTTTTTCTCACTTGGAAAACATCTCCCCCTGCAAAGTTTAGATATTAGCCATGGAGTACTGAGCTGGGCATTAGAAACTGCTTCCCTCATTTTCATTGTCCTGGAGCTCAGGCCATGATCTTTGTCTTTCATATGGCCTTGAGAGAGTATCATGTCTTCACAGCCTGATGGTCATAGAATCATAGATTTATAGAATATCCTGAGGCTATTGAAGTGCAGCTCCTGGTTCTACACAGGAGAACACCCAAAAGGCATTTCCAAAGGCTTCTTGAGCTCTGTCAGGCTTGGTGCTTTGACCACTTCCCTGAGGAGCCTGTTCCAGTGCCCAGCCACCCTCTCGGTGAAGAACCTTTTCCTGATACCAATCTAAACCTCCTCTGACACAACTTCAGGCCATTCTCTCGGGTCCTGTCACTGGTTGCCACAGAGCAGAGATCAGTGTCTGCCCCTCACTTCCTCTCGTGAGAAGGTGCAACTGCAGTGGCATCTCCCCTCAGTCGCCTCTTTATCAGGCTGAACAAGCCAAGAGTTGTCTCAGATCTCCCTGGGTTCTGTGTAAGAAAACACCATGCTTCATAGTGCCCTGGTTAACTCAGTGCTGCTCCTATATAGCCTTCATCTGCATCTCTGCATGAATGAACTTGAACAGGCAGCCTAAAGCATACCCAGAAAAACCACTCAGAGTTGGCACAAAACGAATTATTTACAAGCTTCCTACCAAGAAAAGGTATGGCACATTTATATTTTGCCCAAAGGCAGAGTTTGTGAGCACCTCAGAGGCAGAAGCCCTGCCAATTTTGGAAAAACATCAGAGACTGCACTTTTGTCTGGGTGCCTTTTTCCCCCAGAGATGATGATAGCAGCATCTGATTTCATTTGTTGCAATCTGCTGCTGTTTGAGTTTTTCACAGAAGGGTTTGGTTGGTATCTGATTGTTTTGGTTTGAGGTTTCAGTTGTTTACCTATGTTTTTGTGATGGTTGTGTTAATGTTGAGTGGTGATTGTAAAGCACTAATCTTCCCACTGACAGGTGTCATCCTTTCTGAATAAAAAAAAAAAATCAATCAGTGGTTATTGATTTGAGAGAGTGTCCTGGAAGATATTAAATACCTACAGTCTTTCTGTGAACCCATAAATCATGATTATTGTTTTAAAAGGCCATACATTTTAAGCACTTTGTCAGCAAGCCCTGCTGGTGCTATTTGGATAATACAAATGTGTCTAAAGGCTTTGCTGAATCCATATAGTGTGGAAACAATTAGATACGTGGTTACACATCATTGTGGCTTGAATAATTGTGCCATGCCTTTGCAAAGTTAGGAGGAAGGAAATAAACAGGGTAAGCAATTCTGAGGGTAATTAATTACTTACAGAAAATGAGATGAACTTAACAGAATTGCTCTTTCCAATTGCAGTAATTAAGGACGAGTCTCAGAAAGCAGGACGTGACTTCCCTGGGTGAATTGAGGGGAAGGGGATGATGCTTTGCCTTTGGCAGAAAAGCCCAGCCACTGGCTGCCCCAAATCATAGACTTGGGCATCACATTGGGCCAAGGAAGGTTTGGCCTCATTTGTCTGAATAATATTTACAGATCTACTGGTGGAAATCAAAAGTGCCTTTCAATATATATAAAATTACCCTTATGACAGGTGGTAAAGCCCCAACCTTTACAGATCTCCAAGGCACATAAAGGCAGGAGTTTCTTCTGCAAATGAAGCTGTGGCAAGCTCACTGACCCTCGAGATTGTTACGGATGTCTTCAGGGGACTGGCCATCTACTGTCAAAGACAGTGTGGGAGCCAGAAGATGGGACTGGTAAATGATGACTTGGAAGGCTGTGTGATGAACACCAGCAGCCTAAGGAGGGAGATTAGGAAGCCAATTGGCTTCATGCCATCAAGGTGGTAACTTTGTCATGAAACGCGAAGGCAAAATCCTTTAAGCACTCTTTTATTGCTTGCTATTGATTTTTCTCGCCATGAAGATGCTCCTTCACTAATTAACGATGAACCCGTTTGCTTTATGAGGGGAGTGCTGGACTTTCCACCTCCTTCCTATAGATTTTCAGCAGTTCAATAAATCAATCTTTTCTAATCCTTGAAATTTAAAGAAAAAAATAAGAAAAAGCAAAACATCCCTACTGCTTCATATCGGCAGGCAGTTGGGAGACACAATAGCACACTTTATTTTGTATTTCCCTCCTGCTTGCCTGCAGGAAACATCTGCCTCTCTGCCTTATTTGCACCATATTAAAATTAATTCCGTGGGTCTTTCTGAATGCTTTTGAGGGGGCACATCATCCATCGTTTTTATTTGGGTTTCATCACCCCTAACAGCTACTAAAGGTCCTGTATACTCACTTTGGTGTTTTTCCTTGCTAGCCAAACAGGTATTTTGGGGCCCAGGGCATGAGTCCATGTGCTTACTGAGCCTTTTCCTGCTATCATAGAGGTGGGAAAATACTTGAAATTGTCAACAGAGTGATGAATTCAAGTTAAGCGAAGTTAAACCGTAAAGGGTTGTATAAAATGATAATAAGTAAAGTCGATTAGTTATGTAGGGTTTTATCAAAAGCCTAGGTTTACTCTAAATGTGGCTCAAAACTACACTTTATTAAATTTTAAAAAAAGCTCTTTTAAAAGTATAAGAAGACCGGCCGTTATTCTTTTTAAATGAGAGGTGAATAGCTGCTTTTTGATAACAGACTTTCTCTGTTCAGCAGCATTTTAGAACTAATCTGTGTGTGAAGGTAAATTCTTGACTTACTTTTCCTGCTGCAAAAAAAGTGAAAGCTTTAACATTTCAGGATATTGCTAATCTATGTACATGGAAGTCATTTGCTTTATGTAATATAAGTTGCAGATTGTCTGTGACTGTTTTGGGCTGTCCATGTATATCCCCACAATTCGGTCTCCTCATGACAGAAAGGCATTTCTTGGGGTTTTAAAAGGATAGGCAGTGCAAATGGGGCTCCTGAGCTTAGGATGAATTGGTTTTGAAATTCTTTAAGCATCTAAACAAGGATATAAGTAGCTAATTTTAGCAACTTTTTAAAAAAAGTATTGGTCTGGAAATATCACAGGAATATAGAAGGTAATATGTACAATCCTTTCTCGTCACTGAAGGAGAAGGTACTCTGGGAAATTGAAAGACATCTAACTTAAATAAGATTTTGAAAGAGTTTTACATGATGTGTAATTAACCTTAAGAAGTCTTTGCCCCAAGGTAAAGTCAGGGCTTTTTTAAGATTAGAAAATGAATTAGGTATTTATACAGATTGGTAGACCATCCGCTATCCATCATCTGGGCTGCAAAGAAACACAAGGGAGGTGAGGTAAGATTTCACAGGTTCAATGAATAATGCAGCCACTAAAGATCAGCTTTTTACCTTCAGGTGTTTGAAAGTGAAGCCCCAGCCTAAGCCATCATTCAGATTTCCTCTGCAGTCAGTAGAGAATTGTATTTCTTCAGGGAATAGCAAAGCCCCACCTACCTTAAATACTTGTTCTATTAGGGGATAAATTCCTCTTTGGGGGCACCAGTCCGACCTTAACTGTAGGGGGAGCAGAGTCACATGATTTAAATGCAGTGGGCTATGTCCCTTACTGCCAGGTATTGGATGAATTTATCCAAATCTGGAGATAGCACTTTAGATGCAGCATCTCAAGCTGTGCTGGGCTAGATTTTCCAATGATTTCTGCTTCAACTATTACTTGCTTTTACTACTAGTGAATAGAATCTCAGTTTTCCTGTCAGCACCTCCATTTTTCTGGCAACTAAGGCTCTCCCAAAGCTTTTCTCTTGTCTAAGTGATGGTTTTTAGGTATTGCAGATAATGGCACAGTATTACTGCAGCACTGATAGGTTTCACAGACTTTACCACAGGTTGAAAAAAAAACATTCTGAAGTAATTTTTGTCAGAAATTGTTGCTAACACAAGAGTTAAGCTTCTTACAACACTTGAGTTGGTAAAATAAAAAGGATTGTATTTCATGAGGGGTATAAGAGACTAAGTTCCACGGCCCCTATGTGTAGAGAATTAAACTGGGAGTTAGGCGCCTTTGAAAATCTCACTTCTTTAGGCACCTGTTTGCTTTGGGCAGTGAGTCCTGGACATATCCATGTTGGAAATGGGATAAAAACTGTCAAAGTCTTTTTGATGGTTTTCTCCTGAGCTGCTTTGAAGTGTTAGCCTCAAGCTCAAAGGGAATCCGAGTTTACCAATTTTGCGTTTTGTCTGTACAAAGATGAAATGGAACCTTCAGCTGCTTTGAAGAAATGCTATTATGGGTTGCTGGAAAACTTTGTGAGAGTCTAGATAGTAGCAACAGCATAAAAAAAATTCTAATTCTGTACTTTTATAATCTAGTTCCGGTTGCTTTTCATTATAAAGTCTTTACCATAAAACCTGCATGCTTGTGAACACGGTTATAGAAATCCAGGCCCTGCTCCTGCCCATATTGCTGGGCTGACAGCTCCAGATTGTCTCATAGCTTCATTTCATGTAATTGCATTGTAGGGGTCCTGCAGGTTGCCAGTATTGACCAAAGGAGGTCTCAGCAGGATGGACTGGCCCTGGCTGTGTTGACAGGGGTAATGAGGTGAACATATCGAGCCATCCTCCACCTCTGGCACCCGTGGGGGTTTCTGCAAGGGATCACAGGTTCAAAAGCTCCGTGCCAGTGGGAAGAGGAGGCCTGGGGAGTTGGCCTGCTCTCCCCACGTGCTGCACATCACCTGCCACACAGGCAGGGTTAGGCACACAGCCTGTCCCAGAAGGGCAGGGAGATTCCCCTAGGAAAACGCCTGTGACTAATCTTGTGTCCCCACAGTGACAGGAGCTCACTTTGAGTGATCCAGCTTGGTTTCTTTATCGCTGCAGTGAGCTGCTCTTCACCCGTGCCTGGCAGAGGCCTTTCTTTGCCCTTCCCCATGAAATGGTAGTAAATAGGTCCATGCCTTGTCACCCAGGGCTTTAGAAGACCCTGATGCCATTACCTCAAGAATTCTGCAGTTTGGCTCATAATGTGGTGACTTGGGAGTTCCACTTTGGAAAATGGCAATAAAGATACCCCTGTAACACGCTCCAGCCCCACAGGCGGAGAGTGCCGGAGGCGTGGTGAAGTTTTGCCACTTGAACACATGAAAGCCGCCTGTGGTGGCTATGCTGGGGTTTCAAAACTTGTCTTCTCCACGGACAGCCATGATGTTTAAAAGATACTTCAAAGTCAATTGGCAGCTGTGTGGTGGTGGCCAGGAGGGGTAGCTGCAGCTCACAGCTAGCGATGCATGCTTCTGTGCATTAAGCCAGCATTCCCAGTCACGTTTCAATTCCCTGGGGCAGCAAGCCAGGCTGGCTGGTGTGTTCTGGGTGCACCTGATGCCCATCCACCTGGTTCGGGTGATGGCTGGTGGGAGAAGTGGGGGGAACTAGCAGTAAACTCTATTCTCGATGTCATTATATTTCTAATGTTGGTGTTCTTGTCTTTATGTCTATGCATTCTTTAGCTATGAGGATAACAGACCCTTCATCAAGTAAGAATGACCTGAATGGCTGATAAATTTCGTTTATCAGTGTGGTCTCATGAACCAGCTGTCAGATCAATATTGAAAAATCATTAAAGCTTCTGTCATTCGCTTTTGAGGCAGAAGAGCAAACTGTGCAGGAAAATGGTCAGGCATACAGCTAAGGTGCAGTGTAAATGTGCTGCATGTGTATTGCCAACCAATTGTCACCTTATTTGTTTTATATTCTTTAATTGGATGTTACTTGAATTCAAGGTGAAAGTTCCCAAGTTAATCCTGTGTAGTACAGACTTGTTTTACCAACAGCAGCCTCTCGTACACTGTGCTCTTTCCCTGGCATTGCTTTATGGTAATATAAATACAGAAGCAAATTTTCAGAAAGGTGCATGGGTGCTATTCCCCATGATTCCCTTTCTAGTTAATGGGAGTAGTGCAAGCAAATCTGTGTGCATTGGTGCATTGGAGACTCCTTACTCATTGGAGTACCTCCTAATTGTCCCCAATTGTAAACCACTGATTTTCAAATGCACCAACAAATGAGTATTTTTGTTTCTTTATTGCAATAAAGTTCCACTACAGGAAAGAAAAGCCATAAAAAAGCAGCAGCAGGTCTGTACAAAGAGCAAGATAAAAACCTCAAGCTGCACCAAAAAAAACCCCCAAACCTGTGAAGAAAGCCAAAAATGCCTGGAAATTACATACCTTACTGCGCTCTTTCTCCTGCAACCAAAAAAGTGATGTGCAGTAGCACAAAATAGTAGCAAACCAACTTTGCAGTAGACTTTCAGTTTGTTCTTCTGGTGAAGAGTCCTTTGTGTTCATTCTTTCAGCACCATTCCCATGTTCTCTTTCATTGCTTGGTTCTGTTTTTTTTTCCTGCGGATATGGGATGGAGTTATTCATAGTGATCTCCACGTCCTCTTTATCACCAGGTCTTGTTTTCACACTGTAATGCGTGCAGTTTGCACTGCTGGGGGTCTTCTAACCCACAGATTCCTTTCCATCACTGAAGGTAGCATATCTGCACTAAATAACTGCTTCATTCCTGCACACCTCTGCAGCCAAAGACTCTTTAATCAGATTCAAGAATGGGCTATGCTTCAGAGCAGAATACTTTTCTAATATCCAGGGAATAATTTTTAAAAGACTGGAAGTGCAGGAAGCTTTTATCTGGGGATGAGATAAGAAGAGGAAGGAGAAAAAAAAAAGGGGTGTTTCCACTTAATTTTTCTTCTTTTTTTTTTATGAAAAAGAAAATTATTTGTATTTTGTTACTTGGTATGCAACTAGGACAATAGCGTGCTCTCACTGATGGTGGAATCTTGGGGAGAAAAATATCCCGAGCGACTGAAGCTGCAGACTTTATCTAGTGGCTACCTTTCTGAACGATTGTGAGAGTGTGTTTTCAGTTTGCATCACGCTAAATATTTATTAGTGGGGTTGACTGGAAATGCTTCAAAGGAGGTGTTCTGGTCTGCTAGATACATAATAGTGATTTTTAAAGAACTGTCTTAATAAGCGGTTACCTTAGGGAGCTCTTCTGGTCATGTGGTTAAATAATGCATATTTTATAAACTTCAGGGGAAGACTTAATGCTGCATTTTCATTCTAATACCTAAAGAAAAAACAAACAAACAGCAGAAGACATGAATACAACATTAGTATGCTTTTGTTTGTGACAAGCCTTGCTAAAAGGAAAAAGATTCAAGGCTGTAGCTGCCATGGCATCTCCATAGCAGTGATCATCTGCCTGACCTCTGCAGGACTGATTTGTCCCCCTAAGCTGCTGCTGCTTAATCTTTCTCCCCCTTGCCCCATGCTCTGCTTAGCAGATGGAAGCCCAAACATTCCTGAACACAGGCCACGTTTCTGCAAGGCTGAAGTGGCTTGGAAACATAGGCAGATCTTTGTCCCTGCGAGCCCTTCTGCAGTGCCTTGGGGCAGACAAGGAAGCAGAGGTGCTGGCTGACTGCAGTCATGTCTGATTTGGGGTATAGAAGGGCTAAACAGTGAGGAAGGGGCTGGATTGGATTGGGCAAAAGATTGGATATCAATGCATTCATTTTTATGATGTTACACCTAATGGTAACAGAGGATGACAGAAGAAAATCAAAACCTTTAGGTAAAGGGCAAACAGATATTTACGGTGCTGCTTGCTTCCCAGTTAGAAGTTGACTCCCTTCCCTGTGCAGCAGCAATTCCTTTAAAGTTGTAGGTAATACATCATGTGAAAACTAGAGAGATGGCTAGGAGCAGGACAGAGTTCCTATACTGCTTCTCACACTTCATCTCTTGTCCTGGTATTTGAAAATCAGTCTTTGAGAAGGTAATTTAGGAGATTACTAAATGTTGTTTAGCAGGGTAACATGGAATACTTATCCTGCCATCCCAGCAGAGCTTCCAGGTTTCCTGAAAACACCCAAAAAATGCAGCAGTCATCCCATGTCCCCAGCTCTGTTGTCCAGGCAGAAAGTCAGTAGGAGAAAGCAAGCAAAAACTGTCTGCTACCCATATTTGCTGGAACATTTGGGGCCAAGCAGTGGCTGTCCCTCTACTCCCACTGCCCTCCTGAGGTGGAGCAAATGATAATCTTATCTTTGCAGCCCATGTGAAGAAGGATTGCCCCTCCTTTTCTCTGGGCAGAAGTGTGGCAGCAGCTACCACGTTAGCAAATGTAGTGTGTGAGTGCCTGTACGAGTATACACACTTCTTCTCATCGCATGGTGGAAGAAGTGTGAAGCAGCATTGCAAAGAACATCCTTGTGTGGAGTGGATCTGGCAAGCAGGGAAGGCTTGCCCACCTGCCTGTAGCTGTTTATCTGGCTTACAGGCATATGGGAGACTAGCTAAAATGCAGCAATACATGTGTCTTGGTGTTAAGTGTAAATAAAGAAGCTAGTCCAGCTGGCAGTCCTGTGAAACCAGTGGACACTAAAAAAAAGTGACAATCAGAATTGTTGTTTCATTTGGTTTATTTTCTTTTCCTCCATTTGCAGAAGTAACATCTACATGTCATTTACATGCACACTGCTTTTACATATTTAAAAAAGAAAAGAGACATTGTGGTTTCAAATGTGCTTTGGTTATGATAAATTTTTATGCTCATAACACTTCCATTTCCTTATATTTCCTCAAGCTTGAAGATTTGTAAACTGCATCCAGCTTGAAGACAAAAACTCCCTATGATTTATTTTGATATGCTATTTTCTTTTTGCTAAAACCAGGGACAAAGTCTTCCTGCCTGTAGACACATGCCTTCTTTTGTGTAGATGAAAAACCAATNTTTTTTTTTTTTTTTGTTTCTCCTAACAGGTCCTGGGTTATAGGTGCAATAGCCCTACTCTGCCTATTAGGACTGACCTGGGCATTCGGACTCATGTATATTAATGAAAGCACAGTCATCATGGCGTATCTCTTCACCATATTCAATTCTCTGCAGGGAATGTTTATATTCATTTTCCATTGTGTCCTCCAGAAAAAGGTAAGACGGACGGTTCCCAGCAGCAACAGAGGTGGTAACAAGGTGTTTTGTTGCCTAACAACCACAGCGTAGCATTGTCTGTGTGCCCTGAATTTGTATCACACATATTTCTGTGCAGCTCATAAGGGTGGTATTTAGACTGAAAACCAGCAAGATGCTGGGGAATGAGGTTCTAACAAGGATATGAGGCAGTGGCATTTCAGGAGCCAGGGCTCTGGGCTTAGATGTGTCAGAGGCAAGAGAAAAGGCAGCTGTCAGTTTGCAGGGCTCTGTAACAGGGCTTTGCCTGCTGTCAGCCAGATTCTCCTTCCCTGTATGCCAGTGTGAGAGGGGAGAGAATCCACGAGCATCCAGAAAGTGCTCACGTGGCTGAGTGCTCACAGCAAAACGGAGCTTTACATTCTCATTTGCAGTCCCTGCAGGAAATTACCCCTTTCCATGGCAGTATATGTGGGTTGATGGGATGTAATAGGGGCAGCTTCCCCTGCTTTTTTTGAGAACTGAAGGACCTGTGCTCTGTAGCAGTTCATTAGCCTTTGTATTGCTTGGGTCTGATACAGTGTTTTGAAAATCTTCCTCAAAGCAAGCACAGCGAGTGCTTCTTGGTGGGAATTGAAGTATGCCCCAATTAACATTTGCAAGATAACAGTGGAGTAACTTAGATAAACTCTGGGGGGAAAAAAACCCCAACAGAATAAGAACACTGTGTTTATGCAGATCAAATTTACAGCCTCCGACCATCAGTAGTAAGTATTTTTAAGAACCTTTTTGTTCTCTACTTAAATTGAGTAGTACAGAGCTCTTAATTCTGTGCATGTCTGCTGATAATTTGCTATGTACCTCTTAGTTTCAAAGGGAAGTTTACTGAACCAATATAAACATAGGGAAGAGTTTATGTGGATACACTGGTCCCAGTTTCTCAGGGTAATAACCAGTATCTTTCAGCAAAATGGCTTATTGAGGAAAGTCAGGTCCACGTTGAGCTCTGTCCTCCATCTGAGAGCCACAGGCTTGCTCCTCTGTTACTCACATTTTCCTGTACAGGGAAGGGAGATCTGACCCATGAAAACACAATCAAAATTCATCATAAGTGAGCTCTGCAAGTGATGCCTCTGGAAGGATCTGCAGAGCTGTGTGAAAATGTCATTCTTGAAACCAAAAGAAGACTTTTGGGGTTAAGAGTTTTGTACTTGTTGTTGCATCTCAAATTTGTCCATCTTAAGAAGCTTAAAAGCTTTATCTAGATGCAACTTCCTGCTGATGATCCCAAACCTTTCAGGAAGAGTGTTTCCAGGCAAGATGGTAGTAAGAGTGTAGGAAGCATCACCATTGCTTTTTAAACCTGCAGGTGCCTCTCTGATGAGGAGTTTGAATTTCTGCACCATTCTCACTGGTACATCCTCTCACCTCTAATGCACCCCGCAAAGGGTCAGTCCCTAACTCAGGATCTCCACACAGCTCTGCAGCTTTCTTGGCTCATGGGGTTCTCAGTCAGCATGGCAGAACCATTCTTTTCTGTCTTAAGCCAATTTACACCCTTAAACCATCACTGATGACTGTGGAATTGTTCCTGATTTATGGCTGCACAGAGGGAAGGAGAATGCAGCTGGTACCTTGCTGTGGGGTGGATGCATCTCTCTGACCTAAGAGCTGAGGGGGGTATTATTTAAGAGGAGAAAAAAAAAATCCTTTCCTTTCCTATCTGTCATGGCCTAGAAAATCGGCAAAACGCTGCAGAGAGGCAAGCAGTGGGTGGCTAATTAAAGCAATTGAATTATTTTCTCTCAGCGAAGGATTGATTAGGCACTCGAGCATATTGGGCACTTGTGGTATGTGTTTGTCTCAAGCGCTTAAGGAAGAGCCTAATGAAAAAGCTGTAATTTGCTATTTAAACAGTTGTTTCACAGACTTGTGAAATGCTCATAGAGAGTTTGGCAAAATTTTACAGCTAACCACCATGTGCTCCAAGGAATTTCAGCTGGTGTTTTGGACATGCGTGGTGGTCTTGGGGCTTTTTTCTGTCGAAGAGTAACAATGTCAAAAGAGCCTCTTTTGGCTCTTCAGTACAGTCTGCTCACCTTCAGCCCTGTCCCATCTGGTTTCTGGGTATTGCTGCCCATAAAAAGCCACACCTGAAGCTTGGTGGAAGGTTAGATCCTGTCCTGGCACAAGTCAGGAGGCAAAGGAGGTGGCATGGGTTTGACTGCAATTCCCATTTAAAACATACCTGGCTTGCTATGGAAAAGCAGGCGCTCCAGCCATCCCTGAGCATTGGGAATATAATCTCTAATGCTGCTGGTTCTACAGTTTCCTCAAACTTCAATTTGACTGCAAGAAACATTTTTTTTTAAATAAAAAAATCAATAGCTTTCATATGTTTCTCTTGGAATTCTTTTTTCTTAGTCCCCTGCCAGAAGCAATAACTTTTAGTGCCTTGATGAGCCAATATGCTAGTTTATATCAAATCTACAATGATATTAATTTTCAGTCGTAAATAGTGTACCTGCACTTTCTCCCATGCTCCTTTGATGTGCCTCAGAGGATGCTGTAACCAGCTGGTGTCAACAAGCAGCTTTGCTGCATGGGAGCAGTCTCTTGTGACATCCCAAACCATGAGCTCAGCTGCAAGGGGTACCAGACTTCGTTCCCACACACTGCAGCAGATTTTGTTTTAACAAAACACTGAGGAAAAATCAGGGCGTGTGTTGAAAATCAGAAGGCAGTGGGCTGGAGGAGGAGCTGCCTGCTAACCACCACTGCTCTTTCCTTGGCTAGGTACGTAAAGAGTATGGAAAATGCCTGCGCACGCATTGCTGTAGTGGGAAAAGTACAGAGAGTTCTATCGGCTCAGGAAAAACCTCGGGCTCAAGGACACCTGGAAGATATTCCACAGGCTCACAGGTAACCCACGCTTCTTGTCTGTGTCCCAATGCCCTTCTCAGCTATTCTGGGAGGAAGGCTCCTCTCAGCACCAAAGGAGCTGCCTTAGGCCTCTCCCCTGGGCAGCTGCAGAGATTTCCCTCACTTCCAGACCTGAACTCAACACAGTGGCTTCCTTTGACATGTGATGGCAATTAATACCTCTCCAAGAGCCTTCTGAATGGTTCTGTTGGGAATAAAATGACCAAACTTGCCTTCCAGAGGCAGGGGGGTGGTCATCACCTGAGGTGGGCGTCCCGTCTGCTCTCCATGGGAAGCAGGAGGTGGGAGCATTTTGCCAGCTATGCTACAGTCCAGTACCTCCTTTATCATAAGATGAAGGTTGTCAGTATTAACTATTAACATGTACTGGAATGATGCTATAAGCACCACATTTTTTCTTGTAAGAAAAATTAAAGGCTTCAAATGTCTTGTAACAGCCTTCCCAGTGAAAGAGCTTGCTTTCTGACATTCAGAAATGGTTTGGTCTGTTCCGTGCCCCACACAATTTGCCTTAGCTTATAGACCTCTTAGGAGAAGCCATTGGGGTCACACTGTCTTACTAAGCTACTAGATTTACCTTTGGTCACCTGAAAATTCAGGTTTTGTGTGGTTTGCGCACTTAGCAGTTTTGAAGCTAACTTGTATGTAGAGATGCAGATTTATGGACAAAGAGTTCGTATAAAATGAAGAAGCTTATTTTTTAATCAATAGAAACCAAACACAAATTTATTCAGTATTAGTAATGGAAGTAATTATACATGACAGTTCCGCTATTAAATTATAAAAGACATGCAGCGAGTAACAGCTTATAACTTTCCAGGAAAACCTAATTTGCAATTTATGTCTTGGAGCAAATCATTATTTATTTGCAGTGGTTTCCAAGGTGTCATCCAAAAGCTCCACTTTGGTGTTTTCATAGGTCTGGTAGCTATGCAGAGCAAATAAAAGCAATAAAATATAGGACCTCTCTCCAATAAAATGTAGAATCCCAATAGTGTCCAAAACTCACAATATCCAGCAATATTTAGGTGGCTGATTTGAAAGCCTCTGGTGTTACATAACGTAGCTGCTGTGCTGGTGCCCTCCTCTCCAGGAAGAGTTGACTTTAAGGGTCCCTCCCTCTTGGCAGTCTGAGCACAAGAGAACAATCCCTTCTGAGGGTAAACTGAGTCTTCTGGCAGCAGTCCCCTTGTGGCAGGTGAGGGTTGAGGCACCAAGGAAGATTTTTTTGCCTGCAGAAGCGTGTCCTTGGAAGCGTGGAAGTTCCTGAGGTCTATTGTAGCCAGGAGAAACCTCACACAGGTGATGGAGAGTAGATGGAGATCAGTCTGAGTTGTTGAAAGCATCTGGCTCCTAACTTTAAATAGAGAAGACCATGAGGAGGAAGGCTTCTAAGATCCCTTTATTCTCACATAGAAAACAGAATAATTAATCTACAATGGAATCATGTCAGAGAAATACAATAGATTAAATGTCCAGGTGAAAAATAATTAGCGTAAAAGGGCACGGGCCTCATGTTACATGGTACTTCCGTTTGTAGAGGGCCAATGCATGATTAGGAGATGTCGTTATCACATGGTTAATAAGTAATCTTTTCAGCTGGGACCATATGATTAAGCCTTGGTAGATCTCTCATGGCTAAGATCCCAATATGGGAAGCACTGGATTTTTGGCACTTACGAAAAACATGGTCTGTCACAGTGGGAAGAAGGCTTCCCAGTCCCCCAGACCACCTAGCACCACTTTCACACAGCCAGGGAAAACATCCATCAGAGTCTCAGATGCGAGGTGAGGGGGAGTTTTCCTGGGACACCTGGGTTCTCCAGTCATCTTCATGCAGAGACTGTGGTTGAACTGCTCACAAGATGCATTTTGGCTGGTATTTTGATATTTTGCAAGGTCTGGTTGGGGAGGAGTGACACAGTGATGTAAATGCCGCAGAGGCAGATACTTCAGCATATTTGAGGAACAAACAGAAGGCCAACATATTCAGGACACTTTTGCCAGTAGCAGAAGCTATACCACAGATGGCAAAACCATCACAGATTTTTCAGTATGGGAACAGAAGTCATTTATTTGTGGGGAATTTTTCCCCCCAAAATCCCCAAGATGGAAAATAGCCATAGAAAACTTCTGTTCATTCAAGAACACCAACATACAAATTAAGTCTTCTGTTACACTTCACAAAAAATAAGAAAGAAGTTGTCTGAGTACGGGAAGCACATGTGCTTCTGTGTGTGTGTTATTTTTCCATTATTTGGTGCTATATTGGTAAGCCTATAGCTGGCATGGGGTCTGGGTTTCTCTCATGCACGTTTTTTTTTTTTTTTAATTAAGATGTAAGTGATTCAGTTATAAAATTTTTCTCTGAGCTAGGAATTTGTGTTACGATGTTAGGCTGGCAGGGCCTGGCNTTCTTATGCTTTTTTTTTTTTTTTTTTAATTAAGATGTAAGCGATTCAGTTATACACTTTTTCTCTGAGCTAGGAATTTGTGTTACGACGTTAGGCTGGCAGGGCCTGGCATGCATGAGGCAGGTTACAACAACACAACAACTGCTTGCTTACAGCTGGCTAGAAACAAGTCTCATCCTGAGCTAGTCATGCCAGTAGCCATCTTTAGTGAGGCAGAAAGAAACCTCTCTACAGCTGCTTAAAATTCATTGCCTGCTGTGCTTCAATCCCTCTTCAGAGCCGGATTCGTAGGATGTGGAATGACACAGTTCGAAAGCAGTCCGAGTCTTCCTTTATTACTGGAGATATAAACAGTTCAGCTTCACTCAACAGAGGTAATTATAAACTATTTTTCATATCTCTAACTCTTCTGATGGCTTTAAGGAGTCTGAAATGTGTTGCCTCTTTCCCCCCTGCCTTTTCCTCCTCACCTCAAATGTCACTGGACCCTATTCTACCACCCAAGAAATGTTACAGTGATAAATGGGAGGAGGTTTTATGGTGGTCATTGCCTTCTTTTTCTTTTCTTTCTTTATTTCTACACGTGTATTTTCAAGAATTGTCATTTCTGGAAGGAAGTTAGGAAAAGCGGAAGAGGGAAATGAAATTAAGTTGAAATCTTCCCTTTCCCTCAGAAAACTGCTCGTGCCAGAAGCTGCTGACGTGTCAGGCCTCATTGCTGACAGTGAAAATGGGCCATTACAGCACTGTACAGCCTGTGTGAAGCATCACAGGAGTCCTGATTGTCCTGCATATGTAGCAATACTGTCGCCTTTACAGAGGCAAAAGTGAACAGCAGAACACAGACGTAAGGAAAAACTGTGCTTGGAACAAAATTGTCTGTGTTGGTGTTAATATACCTAGTCTGAGGAACTGACTGATGTGAACTTTATAGACATCTGCGGAGGAAAGGCTATCAGAAATGTATATGCCAAACAAAATGTGGTGTCTGGCACAAGAGGAAATATGAACAGCTTTTTTAAACCAAGTGTTTTTCAGGGAGTTGCAGGAAAGTGATGGTAACGGAATACCAGAAAAAGAGCCTCAGAGACTGCTTCCTTTCTCTTCCAGTACAGCTACTTTATGAATTAACCTTGAGCAACAGATGCCAGACTCTGTTTTGTGTTATCTGTCCAGTTGATGCTGGAATTAAGAGGGATTAGAGCTGGGATTACTGGGCCCAGCTGTTCTCTCATGGTGATGAAAATCAAATGTATTTCCAGTCCCGATGGTTGGTCTGCAAAGCTCAACTGAGAATTGAGTTGGGACTTCAGATCCTATTCAGTCTTTATTCTCACAGAATTCCCACTGATTTTAGGGTGAGTTTTGCCTGAGGATAGGCTTGAGGGATTTTGACTGTGCTGTTAGTAAAATATTGACTGCTGGGTGCTGGGGGAACTAGGGGTATATGATTCTGTTCTCTGAACATTTTACACACTGCCCAAATCAGTGCAAAGGGGAAGGCAGTGTAGTTAGCATGGAGCTGTACTGTTCTTCAACTCACTGGTCTTTTTTGTGCCAGGATATTTTCCCTTTGCACTGAAGATTCATTAATGAAGTTGACTATAAGATTCCATTACTGAAAATGCCTGATTTATCCACATACATTGCCCTCACATTTCTCTCTGTCTCTGCGTTAAAGACTGCAGAGCAGCAGCCAGGCTTCTCTGGGTCTAATGTAGGGGGGAATTGGTTGCCACACAAAGGTTCCACCAGGAGCCACTGTTTCCCTCAGCCATCCACTGCTCCTTCTCAGTGGCAGACCAAAATGTATTCTACATGAAGTGTTTGCTCCTTTAGTTAGCACAGAAGTTGAACTCGCTCTCTGGTGCAGCTGAGGCTACCATGGGATGTGTTTTGGAAAACAGGATCTCCTGGGCTTGTCAGCAAAAGGAAGGTATCTCTCCTTTTTCGGTTGCACATTTTTTTTCTGTGCAAAGAGGGAAGTATGACTCTCAGTTGGGACAATTGAAGAGGTTTCAAGTGGACGATGTTCATCCCAGTGTGGTGAGAGCCTGTTACTAGATGTGCCTGTTATTTAAAGGTCAGTTGGGAAATGAACTGCCGGGGGAAACATCTTCAAAGCAGATTTTATCCAGCTATTTTCCTTGTGTAACACTGGATGAGATGAATCACCTGAAGGGCCTGAATCTCTCTATTGACTACAGAAGCAGCCTGATAAGTGTCTTAGAAGGGAAGCCTTTTAGGTGGAACACTGAAGTGACTTGAGTAAGTTTTACAGTTATACAGAGTCATCCTCCCTCTTTTTCATACAGACAGGTGCAATATTTGTTGGTGGTGGGTTTTTTGGTTTTGCTTTTTTTTTTCTGATGAACAGAAGTATTTACAAAGTGGAGGTTAAAAACATTTCTATGCGAGATAGAATCTCCAACACAGCAGGTGGTCAGTTCCATATGGAAATACATGTGACATCAACAGTAATCCCAGATGCATGGGGCTCCAAGTATTCCTCCCTTTATCCTGTTTATTCCAACTGAAAAGCAACATTCATGGTTTTAGGGCTTTCCACAGAGCAAACTCTCCAGAGAGCTGCAGCCTGAACAGAGCAGTGGAGCAACGTGTTTTTTACAGTTCTTGTCTTACTCTTAATATTTAAATGTATATCCATCTTTAAAGGAGCTCTTTCATTAATGTTTTATTTACAAGCATGCTATTAAGGCTCAAAGGATTCAAGTGTGAGCCTTGAACTATATGGTCAGTAGCTTTCCCTGCCTGAGGCTCATACAACAGGCTCCCACTCCTGTTCAAAAGTCCCACTCCAGCCCTCCCAGCCTAGACACCTTTTGTGCAAAATTATCTGTATTATCTGAAGTTAAACATTCTGTATGTGCTGGCTTTTTCCCCAGAGCCTTCAGAGAGCAGTCTGTTTTCTAAAGCAGGAAGAAAATGATCCTTTGTCCCCAGAACTGTCCTAGCATTCTGGAGCTTAACTCCGCTTCTCCATGTACTGGGCCAGCAGTGAGTTTTCATGTTTCTGCTGGGGGAGCAGAAAGCAGTGAGACCTCCTCCAACTGGGGTACTATCTCATTCAAACCTCACTTTTCCTTGATGTCATTCAGTGTATTCACAGCCTCCTGCCACATGCTGGCATCCCAGGCAAGGCTGCTTTAGCTATCCATATTTCCTGTATGATGACCAGCATTTCTGTATGACATCTCATCCCTTCTTCTTCCTTCATGAACCTCCTGGGCATCAGTCTGGAGTAAGGTGTCTGTGTTAGTGCATCCCTCCTTTAGACATACAGCTATGTCTTTTTCTGATTTAGCCGATAACACACTGCTTATGGCTCTTCTCAGCTTCAAATTCTCTTTTATCTACTATTTCCCCCTCCCCCTGCCAAAGTAATTGACCATAATGTTACTTTTCTTATTCTCATTTATCACACCAGGAATTTCAGGCATAACCCCAAACTTGCCTGATATAATGTGTTCTGTAATGAAAACTTTACTCACTCTATCCTAAGGCACACAAAACTATTTCAGGTATTTCCTGAAAGTAGGGCCTAATTATTGATTAATAAAAAGTATGTCTGGCTTTGTTTCCCCTTGCTGCTCATTATGACTTAGTGGTGGTGTGGATTTGGGGTTGTTATACCACTGAAATCAGGAGCAAGGGAAGAGAAACTGGCTGTGGATTTTGTTTTTTACTGTCAAATGAAGAGCATGGCTGTCCAGCCCATGGTCATGGTAGCAGTTTAAGGATCCAGGGGGATTCCTGCTCCTTGCTCTTCCACTCTACAATTTTGTCCAATTGTTCACACTCTGGTTCTGGCTGCATACTTCTGCCATCTATTTCACATCCAGCCTGTGCTCTACATTTCTTTTCCTAGCGCTGAAAACTTCAGAGGTGTAAAAGCTGAACCAAGCTGGTTACCTCATAAGTAGGAAAAACAAGTTTCCCTTTGCCTGTCGGGTGTTTGGTGTGTGATCTTAATGCAGGCACTTGGATGCAGTGCTGAAAAAGTAATGCAAAAGAGATGCATGTAGGATGGACGGTTCGCTGAAGTTTAGTACTTTGAAGGCTGAAAAGTGGGATACATGAAGGAAAAGCAACAGAGTTTGCCTGAGCTTTGGATACATCCAGTTGGCCGCTTCAGTCTTGTGAGGGATGGGTCTGTTTGCACTTTTGGAGTGTTAATGTCAAAAAGCTCTGGCATAGCTCAGCCAGCTTTGCAAACAAGCATTCATAGCACGAAACAGCAGTGTGACACCAGCCTATTTTTATCCATGTCTTAGGTGAGAGGCAATACAGTAATTACTGTCTCTCTTTGGATATGAGACAAGTGGGAGAGAAAAAAAATCATCATGAACTATGCAGTACTTTGTTACCCTTCAGGTTTTCAAGCTGGGGGAAGGGAGGTGGTGGTATGATGTGTGTGATTTTTTTTTTTAGAGGAAAAGTGGAAGTTATCTGAAGGACTGTTCCTTGTTTTGGTGAGGCTCGAGAGCAGCAGAGACAAAGGACTTTGTCACTGGTATAAGGCAGTGCTTTGTTATAGGAAAATGCTCGGATGGAGTTGTGTATATCAATTCAAGTCAGCACATAGTAGTTTTTCCCTCTTCAGGGAAATAAATGGGCTCGGGGTAAAGCCACCAGATTTCACAGAGAATAGAAGCTACTCCAGAAGTCTGTTGTGTTGGGTCAAGTGCTGTTCTCCTGCTGTAGTGCTCTGAGTCTTGGCTTACAAACTAGACAGCAAATTTAATAGTTTATCCCAGTAGCAGTCCTGCTAGAGAAACAGGAGTATGTGTGCCTCTTGTCTTCTGGCTGTATGCATATATGCTTTGTGTCCACCCACCCCCAAAGCACTGCTCACCATGCCCACTGCCCTCATCCTTGGAGGTCTCCTGGAGGGACTCCTTGGTGGTTTACATCGCTGTTCCACGTGTCTGAAAGAAAAGAAGCAGCAGGGAGGTGTAAGAGCAGAGGTGTTTCATCAGGGAGAACACCTGGGAGCTGAGGGGGAGTCAAGCACAATCCAAACTCTCAGTGATGGTTCATTGTGCCACAGGGGATTAAACCAGGCAGCGGAGTCCTGTACAAGGTGAGGGGATGAACCTGGTCCAGGGTCCAGCCCAGACCACCAGGAGATACTGGCTGAGACAGGGCTGGAAGCTGAGCTCCAACCCAGGTCCAAGATCCAGCCAGGAGACAGACACAAGGCTAGGACTGCACGCCCAGGGCCAAGCAGGGCTGTGGATCCCTGATGGGTCTCATCGAGATCCCTAAGGCTTATGGGGGTCATAAGGGCCTCAAAAGCTGTTGCAGATTGGAGCCCAGGACCCCTGGCAGCTCTTACTGAAGGATGGTAAGTCTTAAATACAAATTCATCCGTGTGGCCCTAAGGGTCCATTCACGAGGGAGCAGGCCCTTGCCAGCAAATCCCATCAGAGTCTTCCCAAAGCCCTCAGATCCCCAGTATTGGCACAACAGATATTATCCCTGACTGGGAAAGCCGTGTTCACTCCCTGTTTGCTCCCATGCAAATGGGTTGAAATGGGAAATGGAAATGAGGGTGTTGTTTGTCCCTGCCCCTTGCTCTTTCATCCCAAATGCATAAGTGCCATTGCATGTTTCCTCTGCTGAGTAGTGTTCCAGAATAAATACTTGATTTCCTTTTGCTTTATTATTTCTCCTCTGCATTTTTATATCAGCCGCAAAGACTTAATCTGAAACACACACAGGAAAAAGGGAAATTATTGCTACTGTTTTCAGAGGTAATCAGTTTAATGTCAAATTCATGTGGATTTCTTCATAATGAACAGAACAAATTGAGCTCAAATTCAAACAGTGGGAATCTGAGTCAGAGAGGAAAATTAAAATGAAGAACATTAATATCCTGATTTCTAACCCAACCGAGACCTGATTGTTTCCTAAATGAAATCTCCCATCAAATTCCTTCCACCCACCCAAAAATATAATTAAGCTGTGATTTCCAAGCTGAAATCATATCTGCACTGTGAACTCAGCAGGGACAACTGTGTGTGTTGCAGAATTATTTTCAGGTGGATATATTTTCCTGCATTTTTAGGAAGCAGTTATTTAGAAAACACCAGTAGAAGGTTAAAGTCTTCCTTTGGTAGGAGACTGTCAGTCCAGAAGACAGGAGGTATAGGTTAGCACTCAGACAGTGCGATGGGTCAGGTTTGGGTCACTCTCCCCAGATCTGTCCTCTCTGCTGAGAGATGAGGGCTGCTGGATGTGTCTCAGTGTCGCAAGATGAAGAAGTTTCAGTTTAGCTGTCTGCGGGGGTGGTGGGTGCCGTGGTGTGGGCATAACTGGGCAATACAGCAGTGAAAACAGGGTAGAATTTGGTGCGGTAAAAAGCACACGCAAGCAGGGGAGGAGGGAAAAAAAAAAGGCAAGAAATGAAAGGAGCAGAAATGGATTCCCCAGGGATCTCAAACCCCTCCCCTGGTACACTTCAAAGTGCAGTTGCTGCTGATTGTAACCCATTTGCCAATGCTGACCCTTTGCTGCCAGTGCCTAGATAAAGCAGAGAGAGGGTGAAAATTTGGGCTGTGGAAGTGCTTCTGTTGTCATGCATCAGCCTTTCTCAAGATGCTTGTTTGCTCCTTGATGGATTAATGTGACCAGCGTGACAGAGAGACTTCTGCTAAATTTATGTTGCATATAAAACAAATAGCAAGCAGCCAAGCTGGGAGGGGTGGAAGGGCCTCTGCTCATCTTGATAGGATATTCAGAGGACACCACCAAATGATCTATCACAGTCTGTCTAAACACTTCTCACCTACTCTGAGTAACACCTATGGCTTTTCTTGAGGCTTAAAGATATTAGAGAATAAATACTTCCTGTGTTTTCTTTCCATTAGTTGTCTTTTTGCAGCTGGCAGTCGATGCCAATGCCCCAGTTTCTCCTATTAAGTCAGTCTGCTTTCTTGTCATGTCTTTCAGAGAGATCATTTTGGGGTGTGGGGACTTACTCATTTTGAATTAGTGAGTTGTGGCTATATGAACATGCATGTTGGCAGCAGTGTTAATGGTCACTTTTCTTCCATTATTTCCTGTTCCTGTTGTGGTACTGGGGTAGGCAGCTTCAGTGCAGAGGACTCACAGGATGTCTCAGGTGCCTGCAGTTGCTCTCTTTGTTCACGAATGCATCTGTAGATGCCTAAAGGGAACTCACCAAAATATTCATGGATATAAAAATATGCATTGTTCTTGGTTTCTGAACACTAAACAGCTCAGAAACAATTAAACTAAAGAAAAGTGTCTGTCTTCTGCAGACACTTTGGTCTTGTGAGTACCGTCACTGCACAGCTGGATATGTGATACAGAGCAAGAGGTGTGCCTGTTTAAAACTGAACACACCCTGGAGATGCTTTAAAAGCTTTCAGCTCTGTTTTCAGTGATGCTCGGGGTTTGATGGATGTAAATGCAGAGGAATTATCAAAGCTGAACCTGGGATGGCCCTTGGCAGGGACAGCAGCCTCAGTGACCATTCAGAGACCATCACCTGTCAACGTGCAAATCTCACTTCTTCACGGTCATTGCTTCAAACCTAAAACACTTTCCCTCCGAACCTGTCCCTTTGTGCAGAGTGCTGAGAGATGTCAGTGCCTAACGTTGTCTCTGCTGACCATTGCTGGGTTGGCAGGGGAAAGGTGCTGGATGAACCTGAGGGATGCAGCAGTCCTTGCCCTTGAGCATCATCCTTCACACTGCAAAGCCCTTCATCCTGGGAAATTTATTCTGTGTTTCAAGGCATCCGTCAGTCCTGGAGCCTGGAGGCCTCTGGTTTAGCCACGAACAGTGACAGCAGTGCCATTCTTCCCCCTCTGGAATATGACTAGAAGTTCAGTTTCTGTTATTTTTAAGTCCAGGCTGCTACTTGAGAACGGGGTTTTTGGAGGTGCTTAAGTGTCCCCTGCCTGTTTGGTGGAAATCAAGGGGTAAGAAGCAGGGTAGAATCCCTTTTCTGCTAATTCAGAGGGAGCCTGTGGGCTGTTTTCTTGCATCTCATTCATCCAGCCACAGCTGCTCGAGTGCTGCAGCTCCTGCTCTTTGCTAGGCAGATTGGTGTTCAGGGGTGCTCGCTGTCCCAGCACCCTGGGTGCTTGTATTAGTGCTCACAACTCCAGGGGGAGCCTGCAAAAGAAATAGCGTAGTCAGTTTATATCAGGACTTTAAAACTTGTGTTTTACTCAGTGTAAGAGGCTGTTCCTTTACCTCCCCATCTTACCACCACTGGCGTTTTCCTAGTGAATCTCAATCTCTAATGAGATTAATTTTCCTGATGAATGGCTTTCATCCCCCCTGCCCTTCTGCTTCTTCTATTCCCTCTTGTCCAGACACACTTGTCCTCCCCTGACCCCATGGAGAGCCCCTCCTGGGGCCCATTGCCTGGATGGGGGGTGTATTTGGAGGGAGTAGTCCACATGCCATTGCACCAGTTCAGTCACGAGGGATTGCTGTTTGTAAGCCAAAAATCTCTGCAACCCTGTTAAGCAACTGTTGATTTGGCTAAATGTCAGCAACTGGCCTCAAAATGACCCATCCTGATAATCACATATGAAGCAGAGAGAAATTCCAGGTAGGTGACAGCAGAGGAATATTTTCTCTTTGTAAGGGAAAGTCATCAAGCCTTTTGGACTAGCAAATTGCTTCTGGTGTTTTTTTCTTTTTTTTCCCCCCATCTTTTTCAACCAGCTGTACATTTATGCTAGAAAAACTATGCTTTTCTGCATCAGGGATCAAAACTTAGGGAGTTTAACTCCTATTTCTGCCTGTGTGCAAAATTAATCCCATTGTTGATATTCTCCCGGTTTATTTTGCCTCTCTGCTGCCTGGGACTGAGTTAGCTGAGATTTGTTGCAGTGATTTCAGTGAGTGACATGACATTCTTCCTTTGGGAGATATTATGAACTGGCTTTGATTTTAGGATTGACAGCCATATAATTGGAAGCTCAGTCATTAGGTGGATCAGCTTTAAAGAGGAAAAGTAAGGGCAAGGCAATTTCTGAAATCAGAGCAGGCTTTGGGGAGTATTAGATCTGGCAGAGTATTGCTGCAGAGCAGTCTTAATATGATGACTGTGAAGGAGGAAGGAAGAAAGCATAGCTGCTTTTATAGATTCCTGTAAGCATGGTCCAGTTTTCACCACCGGCAGGGCTCTCTGCACATCTTGGGTAAGGTCTCAGGTTTATTGAGAAATAACCATAAACAGGAACAATTAGGGATAATGCATGTTCATATAGTCGAGATACAATGTGGTATCAACCCTTGGAAGGGGTAGTGGTGGCATAAAGAAATGTCCCATCCTGGGACAATGTTTCTGCACCAGGCAGTGAAAAAGTAATTAGCGAGTGAGCAAATACTTAAAAATCGATGTGGACTAGCTGTGTGTTTTGAACATGGCCTGCAGATTATAATCCAGCAGAGGTTTGTCATCTGAAATCATTGCCAAAGGAAGAAAGGGGAAAAAAGGGGCAAAGAAATAGTTTCACTCCCCTGTCTCTTCATAAAAGCACGGGATGTTTCATTTGGCAGAAGATGGCCCAGAGCTTAACAACCTCATTTGCTGAAACTCCATTTCACTGCAGTCAGTATTAATAGCTTCACAATGAATAGATTAGATGCTGCAAGTGACAACAAACCTATTTGAGAGAAATTTAATAGGGAAGTTTATTGAAGTTTATTAACTGAATCCTGTTGGCTATTATAAGAACACAGCTCAATAAATCTAAATGTCAGAGCATTCTTTGGAAGGAACTCGGAAAAATGCTGAAAATACCTGTTGTCCTCCAGCAAACACATGTGATTTTGCTCTTCATAATTGCATTTATTGTTGGAACAAACTGTGAACACATGGAAGACCAGGATTCTTTAAATACTTGAAAACTCTGCCCGTAGAAAAGGACACTGTGGAATGCTGGTAAGGAAAGTCTCAAAGAACACTAGAGCTTTGACTCCTACAAACCTACTTTTGTTTCCCTGGGAGCAAAGTGGAATAAGTTAATACTAAGTGAAGTATAAAACCAGCCAGAATTTACAAACTGAAATCAGTGCAGAGAGGCTATTCCAGTGACATTCAAGTCTGAGTTATCTACTACACTTAGGGTAAGGCAGCGTGTGTTGTGGGGTTGTTTTAATGGACACTTAGGGAAAGATTGAGTTCTTACCACATCATTTGTGTCCAGGCTAAACCATGTCCCCTGACAGCTCAGGAACTGCACTACCCTCAGAGAATGGTCCATGCTCTTCCTGGCTGTCACTTGTCTCTGCAGGGTAGTCTGAAGTCAAGGACATGATGTGCAAGAAGCTGACCTGGTTCGTGGTGGATGTGAACCACAAGATAAGTTGAGTGCTTCAGGAGTCAGAGCAGGCAGGAATGCAGCACTGTGCCCTTACCTTGCAGAAAGGGAGATGCATTGCTGGCAAAACAGGGAGGAAACAGGATTGAGATTGATCAAAAACACAGCAGTACATGTATTTTCTTCTGAAACAAACAAAAAGAGCCCAAGAAAATCTACATTTTGGAATTGCTGGGTCAGAGGCAATGAAACATTTTGTTGCTACTCAGATGTGCTTTTTCTAAACTATTTCTGTTTCTCCTCTAGTAAAAAGTTGAGATAATATGAAAAAGTCAAAATCAGCTTTCATAAAAGACACTCTTTTGGAACAAAAAGTGAAAACATTTAATTTGGAAAACACTGATTTCTTATGGACATTTTTTAAGCATTCAGTAGTTCATCCAATGAAATTTGTAAGCTGGTCTATTCTCCTTTCTCAGCAAAACTGCTCTTCTGTCATGTCTGCTGGGCGGCGGGGAAATCTCTCCATCCCCTGCTACAATGCACACAGCAAACATAGAGCTGATTTTGGTATTCAATTGAAAGGACCAGAAGTCAAAGAAGATAGATAGTGGTGGTGTTACCTGTGCAGACAGATGATCCCAGTTAAAGCAGTGCTGTTCAAACCCTTTCAGCCAGGCAGAGCCATGGTGAGTGACAATATTATTCAGAAAATCTGTAGGAGCAGTTGAATCCGTTTCTCTTCCAGCTGGGCAGACCATGCAGATGATTCAAGGTAACCTCAGTGTCTTTGTGTGGCTTTGTCAGCCAGCTGCCCACAAGAAATTTTTTTGAATTTTGCTCCTGAGTGATGCAGTCTAGAGTCTGGCAACATGTGCTTGTTATCATAATTTTCATCCTTTCAGTGGCTGAATAAACCATACTTGTGTTTAACAAGGTGTAGTTTTCCCATGCAGTCATTACACAAATCTCTTCCAAAAAATTATTGCTACATTCAATGTTGTCGTGCATCAAGGACATCAATTTCTACCCTAGAAAGGAAAGAAAAAGGTACCATTTGGTTCCATACTGTCATTGAAATAATACCTACTTTCACAGGCACAGAAAGCAGCTAACTATGTAGCTATCTGAATCCTTTGTGTCTGGTTACAGTGATGTTAAAAACTGTGGGATTTTCGTTTTCTCTGTCCTGGTTGGTTTTCCTAACAGTTTTTCTCAGTTTGCAAGTCAAAAGTGCAACCCTCCAGATCTCCCCCTGCACCCTGAGCACAGGCCATGGCTTCTCCCAGCCTTTTAAACCCAGTAAGGCTGGATGTGTGGTACTTGAATCATGAGGATTGCTGATGCTGTGAGAGGGGCAGGAGCATCTGCGCGTTACCCAGCGAATACTTGCTTTCTGAAAGACCACTGTTTCTTTCTCCTTGTGATCACAGCTTGTAAATCCTTCACTTGAGGAAATCCAGTGTCAGGAACTTGAACTGAGCACTGGCCTTTCCAGACACCTGAATTTGAATGTAATTCTGGATATCAGAGCTGACCTGGTAGCTGTGTTTTGCTCTGAACTCTGTTGAATACCAGTGGAAGCAAGGAGACTTGACACTGTAGTTGTACCAGTGTGGTTGCAGGGAATGTTTCTGTTGAGGTGTGAGTTCTGCTGTTAAATGTTTGCTGGTTGTGATGGTCTCATCATGCTGTAAAAGGTTAACTCATCTTTTTTCCAACCCCAAATTCATGCTCCCACATGTGCACAGCATGATAGGGGTTCAGAAACAGAAAGCATTCGCTTTCAGTAGGGTACGTCTGGCTAGCAGAACTGAAGGTGATTCAGCACAGCTGGGGAGAAGGCAGTTCCCCTGACTAAATAAAGAATGGTGGCTGTGTGCTGGGCTTAGGTGGTTCAGCAGATGGCAAAGGAGGGATTTGTATAGGGGCTACTATTGCTGGAATGTAGGAAAGCCAGGATGATACAGAGCTGTGGGATTTGCTGGGAGAGATCTGTGTTGCACCACAGATGCTAAGAGCCAAGGATCCAGCAGCAAGTGAATAAATAAAAGTAAGTGATGATAACTGCTGCCTGCTGAGGATATTAGGCACATCGCCAGCACTGGGCCAGACGGCTGCCAAGGGTCCCATCCCAAGAGTGCTCTGCCAGGGAGGAGATTCCGGGTGGTCAACAGGCACTTGCAGCCCTGATCTTTCTGGTTTTTGGGCCCCTGGACATGCACTGACCTTTGTAATTGCAGCCCCAGTGATGCACACCCGCACACAGGACTGCGGAATAACCCTCTCTGCTTTCCCCCATGGTGTTTTGGGAGAGCATGCTGCTATGATCCTGTGCCACCTTACTGGGGTTTTGTTTTTTGTTGGCTTTCTATTACCAAGGCCATTTTCATGCAAATGAGGTCATACTTCCGTAGTCTACCTGCTCCTTCTGCTCCTGCCTCATCTGCAGACCTAATCCGCTCTTCCTAATAGTCCCGTTGGTTGCTATAGCAATGATAAAGTGGTATGAAAAAGCCAGGATGATACTTAAATCTATGGCTGGTATTATATTTTTCTTTCTCCTGGGAAAGAGAAGCCAAATAACGAGGGTTTGGGTGTGTGGTTTTTTGGTTTTTTTTTTCCTGGTGTATTACTGCTTTATCAAAAGCTTTAACCGTAGGCTTTTTGGAGCCTGGATGCAATCCTCTCTCAGCACCCTTTTAGACAGGGAATTTTGCAACTCAAGAGCAGTTAGTGAGAAACAAGAGCCCAAACTTATGAATACAGGGTACTTATCATTTTATATTGGAGATGCCAAAGTTGCATTTGTTGTGACGTGCAGAGAGTGTGAAGTTTGCCAGCTTACCATGACAGGAACCTGCTGCAGAGTGCAGAGGGCCCAGTTGGGTCTCTAAAAGTTTTGAAAGATATCTGAAACCTGTTAGCACAGGGTTTGTTTTGGATTTGCAACAGGAGACTTAGCACTGCCATTGAAAGTGGCATTTTGAACAGTAAATTAAAAAATCTTGATGTTATCAAGGGAGAGAAAGGCAGAAGATGGAGTGGTTTTGCTCAGTTGCTGCATACAGGAATGGGTGGCTGTAGTACCAAGCCTTGTCTTTTACACACCCAGGAGCAAAAGTTACTTACTTATTCTGTATTTTCATCTTTTTTTGCAAGTTTTTAGTCAGAATCATGGATCTGTATTAAAAGTTGGCTGAAAGAGCCATATTTGTGTGAATTCAGCTCATTCTGGAGCCCACCACACTGGCAAATGTAGGCAAGCAAAACCTACATTTAAGTGCTGACACAGGTTGATCCCTTCTTTCTAGTCACAGCCTGAGAGCATCCCTCATGCAGAAGAGCTTCTCCTGCCCAGCCGTGGTGGGATCAGCTTGTTCCTGCCTGCTGAGGTTCACTAGACAAGATCAGGCCATGGATATATTGAGTGAGATGCTCTTTCTGGCAGCTGGCATTTAAAGATGCCTCAAGCTAAAGTGCTGAAAAGCCCACTGTGGGTATATTTTTCATATCAATTCTCACAGGGACTGAGTTGGACATTGGGTTAAATCTCAAATGGGAGGATTATATCACTTCTGAGTTTATGGCTGGCATTAACTCAGGACATTCTCATTACCTGTATAAAAGTGAGCCCCTTTTTGAATCTTTTATGGCCTGGCTTGATTAAAAGTGGAGTGAAAGCAGAAACAATTTTAATGGACTTAGTGCTCACTGGTATAAAACTAGTGCAAGAAGAGAAATGGTTCCTACAGTCGCTCATCCCAGATACATGTGAGATTGAGAGAAAACACATTACCAGAAAGAAAGGATTGACTCATTTACCTATTAGTTACATTCAAGATTGCTTAGTTAAGCGTTCATATAATGTTTTCTTACAGGAGACAGCTTTGTTTCCTTATTTTCAAACACAGCAGCTCATCTTGCTTTCCATCAGCATAGACAAAAACATCAGGTGAGAGAAAACAAGTCTTTTTTTTTCCAGCTGCATGTGTCAAGGAGCCTCCCTGGCATGCAGCCCCCATACAACGCTGCCTTCTACTTTGTCCTGTGCTCAAAAGACCGATTAAGTGATCTGCTAATGCCATACGCCTGGGGCTGGGAAGTGCTGGGGGATGATGGGGGAGAGGCAAGAAACAGTCTGCTCTCTCCTCTACCTGCACAGACACAGGGAAATGCCATCCCAGGCCTGCATACAAGCACGGCAGGAGGCAGCCTCCACCTTGCCTGAGGTTTGGCCAGTTTTTGCCTTTCTGTAAATAATTAGTAGGTGTGAGCTTTCATAGAACTCCCTGCAAGGGGGATTTGTACTAGCCAGAGGTCCTCAGGGCTTGTATATCCTCAGCAACTCCATCCAGAGAAAGAGATTGTACTCAGTGCCCCACATGCTTTGCAAAGACAGCCTTCACCTCAGCACGGGGCCACCTCCACACCTAAAAGAGGCAAATGGGGTCTCCATGCCTCAGACACTGGTAAAAGTATTCCTGAAAGAGTTACTGGTTTTGAGGATTGGCTTTTCAGTTATTTCTTTGGGTTGAGGGTGTTGGATATTGGTGACACCCAGGTCACCTGAGCCCTCTGACAGTCCTGTCCTAACTAGCTCTAGTTGCCCCACCAGTGACTTACTTTCCAGGTGGAAAGGTTTTGTCTTAAGAGTTTAGTCCTGGCAGTTAAACACCATGGTCATCCTTCCTGCTCTAGACCTCAGTGCGAATGGCCCTGAAGGGCAAGTTTTTTAATTTGGTCGTGTCTCTGGAGAATAGAAGAGGTTCACAGCAAGGGCTTAAGGGTTTTTCATCCTGTAGGTCAGCTGAAAGGTAGGGGGGGACGTTGCTTCCTGGGTTGATGCCTGCAATAGGAATTGAGGTAGGTTTTGGCAGCCACCTGCCAAGCCATGATGATCCCAAAAAGCACAAGTCCAGAGGCTGCATCTCCAAGGGATAAACCAAAGAGCAAAGGACAACTGCTGGCTGAGTGCTTGGAAAGAGCAGCAAAGAGGTGCGGGAGTGGGGAAACAAGGTGTTTGTGGGGCACAGTGAGAGCCTTGAGACGTGCGCTTCGTGGCCCCTCTCATTCCTGATAGAAATGCCTGACGGAGCTTTAGTGCTCTCACCTTCCAGAATGGATTCAGGTGATTGTGGATGTTCTTGGCGGTGGTATCAGAGAAGGAGCTGAAGTGAAACTTGCCCTCTTAGACATGAGAAACAGCTGCTGTCTGAGAAATGCTGAGAGCCGTCGGAGAGCCTGCATTCTCCATCCTTTCTCTTTAATTCTGCTTTTTTGATTTAGATGTGTTGCAAAGGACTGGTGAAAGAGATCCTAGCACATAGTGGGAGTTGAATGTGCTGTTGTCTGTTAGTCATATATATATTTTTTTTTTATTCATTTGGCACTT
Organism: Oriolus oriolus; assembly: GCA_013400235.1. Classification (NCBI taxonomy): domain Eukaryota; kingdom Metazoa; phylum Chordata; class Aves; order Passeriformes; family Corvidae; genus Oriolus; species Oriolus oriolus. The sequence continues at coordinate 80,662 of VXBT01011425.1, read as the reverse complement.
TCCGGAGAGTTTTTCCCCCCACATTGTGTAGGCTGCCATCTTCCTTTCTTCCTTTGTAGCAAGCATGTGGGCGCAGCCTTGCTTACACTCCGAGCAACTGGGGAACCACCATAAATGTAGCTTATCCGCTTTCTGATACGTTTTCTTTTGCGTTGGTTTGGATTTGTGCATCGTCAGTAACATCTGTTCTGCTTTAGTGGCATACAGTTTTCCGAGTCTAATTAGCTGGCTGCTTGTAATCAGGACTATTTCAACTGTTGTCATTCTGAATGTTCTTTTTCCCTTTTTTTTAATACCACATTTGCCTGATTGACCTTTTTTGTTGTTTTTTTTCTCTGTCTTTCTATCGGGCTGCTCCAGGAGCCATGGCTAATCATCTTATAACCAATGCTCTGCTTCGTCCTCATGGCACTAACAACCCTTATAATACATTGCTCGGGGAATCGGCGGTCTATAACAACCCTTCTGTCAGCATGTACAACGCACAAGGTGTGCTGGAGTTTCTCTCTAATTTTTCTAGTGAGAATTCCATCTTCTGTGGCTTATTTTGGCCCATTTCTTTCTTTTTTTTTTTTCTTCCTTTTTCTTTTTCTCTCCCCACGCACACACACTTTTTTTTTTTTTTTGGAACTGGGCACAAAAAAAAGATCCCCTCCCCTTCCTTTCATTTCAATGCATCTTTCCATCTTCCAGATGCTATTTTTCCATGAGCGATCAAATTCACTTTGAAAGACTTGTCAGTTTTACTCGAAGCATTCATAGTGTTTTGGTTTTGATTTTTTTTATTCAGTCTCCTTGCTTTTGTGTTGTTTTGGTCTTGTGTGTGTGTGTGTTTTGTCGGACGCATCCATCCCTCTCTTTGTTGTCAGCACATTTCCTTGTTAAACCATTCATTTCAGAAACAGGAACACCTCTGAAGGTAAGTGAAGCTCAACTGGCCTTTGCCACCAAAGCTGCTCTCATTTGAAATGGCCTAGAGAAATGTGGTCAGCAGTGCACTGGTTTGCACGGGGAGTAAAATGCAAAATAAAACAAAACTGCCCTTGATCTCTAAGAAAAAAGACAGCTGAAGCAAGAAGTGAAGGCTAGCTCCAAAGAGCACAGCTGAGATAAGAAATGTTTTGCCGTTTGCATTTATACATTTTATATGTACTACTAGGGAAAAGGAAATAATAGGAAAAAGGTGTAGTGAATCTAGATAATCCTTGATATCCTTCTTTTGGCAACAGAAAATAGGCAGAGTCAGTTGTACCTAATGGAGGTTTGTGCTATGGAAATCACTCTCTTGTCACCTACATGTTTGTCTCTGCTCTGGCTTCTGTGGGAAGGGACAGTGTTTGTAAGCTGATGTCCTGATGCTTCCATGAGGGAGAGGCAGATATGTTTAAGTAGGACCTGAGGAGGAGATGGGGAGTGTGGAGCTCTGACAGCTCCTGTCTCTTGGTGGCTCCATCCTGCTCTGCCACTTCCATGGGATTTTTTTTTTCTTTTGGTCTTACTTGTAAGGTGGCTGAATCACTGCAGGGTAACACTGCCTTCCAGCCCAAGTGTGCCGGCACTCTGTGTCAGCTCTCCACTCTCAATGAAGGCATCACTTCCCTGTAAAGGATCTCCAAGAGAGGGAAAATAATGGCGGTTATAATGCAAGCAGGAAAGACCCCTTTGTGCTCTATGGCAGCATGTTGTTTCTAACAGAAATAGATGTTGAACTGTATCACTAGGGTATTTGCATTCAAAGCACAAGGAAAGCACACGTGGTTTTGACCTTTTTGCTGTTTATTAATTTCCTAAACTATGCTAACTTTGTGCAATAAATTTGCTTCCAAGAATGCTTTTTTTTAAAAGGGGCTACTGTTAAACATGTAACGCTCTGAATTTTAAGAGTTTCAGTGTACTGCAAATGTTAAAATGAACTTTGATGTTCTGAGTAGTTTCTTGCATGATAACATTGAGGTGTGGGAGACTTCTAAATAAAATGGCAACAGGTAATGCTGGGTCAGCATTTTCCTTAAGAGGAGTCCTGATGTTCAGGTCTGGGTGCCTCAACTGAACCCAGTTGATTTGGGCAGAAATGTGTGTTACATGTATTTTAATAATTGTGTGTTCTTCAAATTTTTAATACTAGAATCTGATACTGTTACCTGAGCTAACGGAATGTTATTCCACAGAAATACCGTAATTTTTTTTGCAAGTGCTATTCTGTTCAACACAGTCAGATGAGTAACAGAGAAACCTATCCAGGTTTTATCCCTGGGAGGTGAAGAAAGAGAGTGGGACAAATGCTGGTCTCATTTAAAGTCCTGGAGCTTTGCCATTGACTTCAGAGGGAGCAGAACCCAACCCATTCTTTTCAGGAGGCTGCAAGTTAATTAATGACCATAGAACTGGTATAGGTATTAGTTTTCTAACTGGTTAGGTGCCTGGACAATTACAAACTGTGAATATTAGGAGATCCCATGGCAGAAATGAAGAGCAGCAAAACCAACCAGGCCTAGTGGTCTTGGTGGCCCTGTGGGGTTTACAGATGCTGCACCAGCAGGAATGCTAAAGCCAGGATAGTGCATTGTAAAAGTAGATGCTGTCATCATCTCTGGGTGTGCCTTGGCTGTGGTTGGCATGCAGTGAGGCATTGTTAGCTAACACCATCCAGCTAACTCATTCCACATCACTGAGGATATGATTTTTTTTTGCACTTTCATATACTGCTTCTGATGATGGCTGTGGATGGGGCAGGACACCCTAAGGAACAAGGGACTAATCTGGTCCACCCATTTCTTTTTCCCTCCACGGTTAGGCGTTTTAAAATACCTCTGCTTAAGCCAAAGCTGCCACATCTGTGGTAGAGAATCATCATGGGCAGGAAGTCCTTAAAATTACCCTTGGAAAGAGGTGGGGAATCAGACCGTAAAAGGCCAGAATCCCATGTCCCAGTGGCATAAGCAATTCCTTGACAGGACGCAGAGTGTAGAGGAAGGAGGAGGTGGTAGGTGAGGGGCCAAATGCTTGCTGCCATTGGAAGCTGACAATGGCTCAGTCTCTCCAACGCAGGAAAACATCCCAACACCTTTTGTCAAAACTGATTTTGAGAAAAGGTGTTAACAAACATTAATGACCATTAACAAGCTCTAGTTAATATCCAACGTGCCACAGACCACTGAAGAGTGGGAAGCTGAGCATTATCACTGCCTCTTCATCTTATTCTCTGACTCTTCTTGCTTTAAGCCTTTCTTAATAGCTTCATTTAGCAATGCCATTATTCAAACTACTATTCCTCTTACTTTTTTTTTTTTTTGCCAAGTCCATGTAGTTTGCCATATGTTTGGTTAAAGTAAAAATCAGACTTACCAAAGTTTGTAAAATGCTAGCAGCCCCATGATGAGCAAAGTCATACTCTTACAAAGCACTGTTGCAAAAGATGGACGGCAAAACATTTTTAGCAAGGAAACAGATTTCAGTTTCAACTGCCAGGGGTTGTTATAACTAACAGTAAGTAAAGCCATTCATTTTAAGACTTCGGAAGTGACAATGACAGTGCCTGTCTTTTCAAGCATGACCGTTACCAGCTTTAGACTTTTCTTAAACTTCCTGGCATTATTTCTTCATTTGTGTTGCACGCTGAACATTTTATAATGGCATTGGAAAACAGTTTAAGTGTGATTATTTTTTAAATAAAAATGTAGACTATTGAATATTGCGCGTAAAATATTTTTTTTCTGTCTAAAATGTCAATATTTTTAACCTGAAATAAACCTTGTAACAAATTCATGTATTCTGGGCAGTGGAAATTATTTCCGTTAACTCTCTTTTCTGCATATCATCAATTTGCTTTTTACTCATGTTTCTCCTACTGTCGCTGTAAGCTTACTTGTTGTTTTTTCTTTCCTTTTCTTCATGCTGTCGTTTAGAGCCCTACAGAGAGACAAGTATGGGAGTAAAGCTAAACATTGCATATCAAATGTAATTTTTTTTAGTTCACTTTTATTGCATCACATATAGATGATGTAGTTAATAAAGGAAATTAATCTCACAGTTTTGAAATCGAAAGACTATGAATATACATATGTATATATATGTGTATGCGTGTGTATGTGTGTGTGTATATATATATGTATGTGGACATATATATATAGATGAGATCAGGTGATGCTTTCTTTGTTTATTTCTCATTTTTGTGGTATCATTTACCCAGCACAGTTTCTCATTTAGTTGTGTATGCTTTTTTTTTTTTTTTAACTTCAAGTTTTTATTTGCGAGGTCATGACATTTTTATATGGCGTGTTCCATTGCAGCCCCCACTCTGTTCTCACCTGCAATGCCTCCCATTTTATTTCTGCACCAAACCCCAGATCTATGCATTGGCAGCAGGAGCACAGTGCTCAGTGCCTCAATGCATACGTTTCTCAACGCAGCCATCAAACAGATGCTGTTGTACCTGTCACCCATTACATACAGCCCTCCCCCAAAAATGCTCACTTTTCATTTCTCCCCAAGCATCGTGACTCGGTTGGAGAGCTGTCACCGTGAAAATCAACGGCTTTGCTCTATGTCTGTGATGGCTAGTTGATTTTTTGGCATAGCTCCCTCATTTGCTGGGGAAGCCAGGATATGGCAGCACCCTCTAAGCTTCAGAAACCTAAAAGGTGACCAACACATTTGGGGCATTTCACTCAAAGACGAGAAGAAGCCTTCAGTAGCGCTTTCCAGCCCTTGACATACAGCAACTACTCCATCGCAGATATAGACTGAATCCTGTATTTTCAGAAGGGGCACATGCCATGTCCTAGGCATGGTATGAGCGACTGACTGTTCATCTGAAATTGTCAGTTTAATGGCTTCTCTGATCCACTGTGCCTTGCTGGGAGTTGCTTGCCAGTTTTTGGCAATGCCTGAAGCCCTTAGCTGAGAGGTCGATAAGTTATTTCATGCATCCCTACTCCTGCTCTCCTTCCAAGGAGGTCAGTAATCCCAGAAAAGAAAGTGTGGTGGCTTAACTGCTGGGCCTGATTTTCTTCTCCCTTGCCCACTCATGCTGGCATTGCTCTCAAAGCACTTCCCTGCCATCTCCCCCAGTGCTTTGGGAAAGAGCTGAGCTCCAGCCTTACGTTGTCAGCGTTGAGACACCCATGGAGATGCGATAGGCAGTTAGAGCAGGGCCACCCTGAGACCCTGTTAGTCCTCTCAGGTTCCCATGAGCCCACCATACCATGGCAGTGATGGTACTTGCTGTACCCTCCACAGAACCCACTGCTTTAACTTTGCAGGTGGAATAGGAGCAATTTTTAAAGGCCTCGCAAGACCCCAGAACAGCTGCCTCCAGCATCTGTTGTATTAGAAAATCCCCACCTGGCCAGTGTGGAGTAAATAATTTTGGTTGCGCCCTTGAGGCAGAAGAGGTAGGGCATTTAGCCTTGTTCCAGAAAATCCTGGGCCAGGAAGCACTTTGTGCCTCCACCTTGCTAATCCCTGAATCCTGCCATTCAGTCCTTATATCTTTATTTATCCTGACAGCCTGCCCAGCGAAAGGGGAAAGCAGACTTTTTTTTCCTCTAGGGAGGATACACTCCCAAACAAAGTTTTGGTAGTGATTAGCCTGGGCTGCAAATACTTTTCCCTCAGCTGGGAGGAACTGTCCCCTTCCTCCAAAAGCTCCTAGAGCCAGGGCAGGTGGGACCAGGCCAGGGTCATCTACTTTTCAGGTCCCCCAGGAATATATAAAGTGCAAGAGCTGTAGGAGAATGCTGGCCAGGAGAGGTTGTCCTTCCAGCTGGATGTTGCCACATCAAGTCACACACTTGACAGTGCTTTCCATTTTTTTTTTGGTGGGAAGCCTTTGACCACCAGCTGGTTAGATGGAGCTGCACCCTCCCATTTTGGCCGCGATGCTCTCCTTGCTGCCCAGCCCCGGCAGCCGCGGCAGCCTAGGAAGGGGGTTTGAGTGTGCACGTCCCGCATGAGTGTCCTGTTTGTACAAGTCACCCTCTCTTGTGTAATGTTTTTCAGAGGGGCTTCTGAACAATGCCAGGGATACAAGTGTCACGGATACTCTACCACTGAATGGTAATCACGGCAACAGCTACAGCATCGCCAGCGGCGAATACCTCAGCAACTGCGTGCAAATCCTTGACCGCGGGTACAACCACACGGAGAACGCCCTCGAGAAAAAGATCCTGAAGGAACTCACCTCCAACTACATCCCTTCCTACCTGAACAACCATGAGCGCTCCAGCGAGCAGAGCCGCAACTTGATGAACAAACTCGTCAACAGTGTGGGCGGCGGGAGCGAGGATGACGCCATCGTGCTGGATGACGCCACCTCCTTCACCCACGAGGAGAGCCTGGGCCTGGAGCTCATCCACGAGGAGTCGGATGCCCCACTGCTGCCTCCCCGGGTGTACTCGGCGGACAACCACCAGCCCCACCTCTACAGTCGGCGTCGCATCCCGCAAGACAACAGTGAGAGCTTTTTCCCTTTGCTGACCAACGAGCACACGGACGACCTGCAGTCGCCCAACAGGGATTCTCTCTACACCAGTATGCCCGCGCTGGCTGGCATGCCCATGACGGAAAGCGTCACCGCCAGCACCCAGACCGATCCTCCACCAGCGAAAAGCGGCGGTGGCGATGTCGATGATGTTTACTACAAAAGCATGCCCAATCTTGGCTCCAGGAACCACGTCCATCAGCTACACACTTACTACCAGCTAGGTCGAGGCAGCAGCGACGGTTTTATAGTCCCGCCAAACAAAGAGGGAACCTCCCCGGACGGCAATGCAAAAGGACCCGCTCACTTGGTCACTAGTCTATAGAAGATTCAGCAAAAATTAAGCAAAGAGACAACTAAAAGCCTCTCCGTAATGCTCGGTTTACCATTCTGAGTTAATCCAAACAGTGGTAATATTGTGTGTACTCCTAAATCTTCATGCTGTTCAAAAGGAAATTCTCAGACTTTTTTTACTGGAATTTTTAGGCCGGCCCGGAGAGGACAGTAACTGCTGCCCCCCCTTATCTTCCCATCCTTCTTCCCTCCAGACAGACTTCATTATGTTAATGAAAGAGATAGATAACGGCACACTTCGTGGCGTTCTCAAGTTATGCCGTGTTTGTTTAAACAATCCTTGATGCTGTGTTGCTCTTAATACCGAGGACCTGATTTAAGAGGGAAAAAAAAAATAATAAAAGGCCAAAAATGTGCATTTGAAACTAGTAACGATGACGCATCTAGGTGGGAGCGCTGCGTAAAACAAGCTAGCAAAACTCTTTCTTACCAATCCAGATCACATCATGGGTTATGGTCACTCACAACTTGGTTTCACTGCAGCGCCCTTTGCTGCGGGAGCAAACAAAACATAAACAAATTTAATGAGACGGAAGGGAATCCTAGAATCCTGTGCTAAAGGCATATTTTACATTTTGCTGTATTAACGGATGATAAAAACTAATGGCAGAAAAAGAGAAGCGAACAATTTCTATGTAATGTACAGATACTAGCATTGCACATATAGTCTGCTTTCTGTTCCTCCAGAACTTGCGTCCCTGTTAATGTAGTGGAAAAAAAAATAAGAACTTTTTTCTGTTGTGCTGGTCTTGTAAGTTTGTCTACCGGTAGGAGCAAGGTTTTTCATAACTCTTTCTTTTTTTTTTTTTTAAATTTTGTTTTGCCTCTTCCACTGCTCCTTCCCTCTGTCCCCTCCCCATCCCAGTTAAAAAAAACTCACTGGGCAAAAAAAAACCCCAAACATCACTTTCTAAGGACCATTTTTAGTAACACCATCACCATTTCTTTTCAGCCAAGGCAGTCTTTTAATTTCCTTGCTGTATAACCTTTTTCAGCTGGCATGTTGCCAGCAGACCTTTTGGCAGACTAGAGCAGGGCAAACTTCCTCGTTGTCAGTGCACAACCGATCGTGACGATAATCCTGTGAAGCATCTCTGGCGAGCAGCCCCTCAGCCAGGCCTCGGGTCACGTCCAGGGACTGAGAGGGGGTTTTGGAGTTGTAGTGGGGGTTCTACAGGAGACGGCCATTTCCCTGGAGGAGCAAAGGGCCTTCTGGGCTCAGTCTGGTCCCCGGTTTAGGCACTTGTACTGCAGTGGTTTAAGAAGAAAATAGATTGACGCGTAGTGAGCTAAAAAGTACTTTGCAGTGATTTTTAATAAAAAAAGAAGTCCTCTGTTCATTATTTTTCCTAACAGGAAATTTATTTATTTGACCGGATTTTTAAGTAACATAGGCTTTCTGGAGGTAAATTAGCAGCACGGAGTATGAATTCTTCTTATTTTTCTCTTTTTTTTTTTT
>VXBT01011425.1:0-72328 GCA_013400235.1 Oriolus oriolus | reverse complement strand
TTTTTTTTTTTTTTTAATTTATGATCCATTTTGTACGGTCTCAACAGTTGAATGACCTCATTACTAATATTTGTTGTAAAAGTGAAGCTTGTTTGCCAACCAATAAACAACTGATCACGATTTAGAAGATACTGTATGTATGTACTGTACAGTTAATCTCTCTTTTTTTGTCGTTGTTGTTCCTCTCTCCATTACTGTCTTCAGTATGAGTCTCCACTCCTTTACGGCATGGGTGAGCAATGCCAAAGAAAGGAGGCCTAAGCTGAGAAATTTAAGCACAAAGGTTATGCAGCTGCAGCTGACTAGAAATATCAGGCTGGTGGTACTTGTTTGGGGGCGAGAACAGCACTGGTTGACATTTGTTGCAGGTGATTCTGGCTCTGTTTTGTGCCTACTGTATAAAGTAGCCAACGACACGCGGATTATTTGAGTATAGTGTTTCATGTGTCGTATCTTTTAATCATTGTAATGGTTTATTTTTTCTTTTCTTAATTTTCTTCTTTTTTTTTTTTTTTAATTTGGGTTTTCTGAGATTAAAAACTGCTGGTAGCATGTCAAAGAGTAAAACAAGTCCCCGTTAGGCCTTCTCGGTCATTGTTTGCTGTCTCTTTATTTTCTTGCTTCGGGCATATGCCAAGCACCATCACCATCCTTGGCCACGTCGTCCTTCCCGTTCCACCTCTGCCGATGGCCCACTGGCACTTCACTGCTCTCCTCCAGCCTCCCCCTTCAAATCCCTTGAGGGCAATCAGGAATACAGAAAGCCACAAAGTAGACTGGAAAGGCTGATGGGGAAAATAACCACCTGTGGGTATGATTAGCAATGAATTTTCGGAATGTGATTTTTCACAAAGCCCTCCCATGCCCTGGGCTTAGGGGCTTGGTGCTGCCTCCATCTAAGCTGCACCTATCCAAGTCCTGTCATGCTGGGTAAAAGCCAAAAGTCTTGGAGCAGGTGGATGAGGTGCATGTTAGACAAGATATTCCCAGTGCTGGAGGATAAATGCGGCAGCAGAGCAGTGGAGCAATTCCGCTCCATCCCAGAGTTCTCCTCACACTGGGGCAATGCTGCTCAGTGCTTCTCAGCAAAGTCTTGTTGGGGAAGAGAACCAGGGGTGGTGGTATTTGGTGGTATTCATGGACAAAAAAAGAGTCTGGTTTGGGTCACCTGAGACCCGAGTCCTTCCTGCAACCACTCTGGCCAAAAACAACTTGGGGAAGAAACTCTATGTGGGACCAAGCACTGATCACGACAGTGCCTCTTGCCTGGTCTAGGTTTCCACAAGGGAGCATTTCCTATTGGAATATTGGGGAATCACCTGACTTCACAGCAGAGCAGCCACTGGCCAGCCAGGTCGTGCTCTTGGTCTTGGTGCTGCCTCCCTGTTTCATTTTATTTTCCATACCAGCAGCGATGGAACTGGACAGTGCATGGTGGACCCACTCTTGCAGGCACAGCAGGCGTTTCACACCCATGTGGTCATACCAATCCATGTAGCAGCCCAAGAGAGGCTGCTGAGGCTTTAAATAATTTAAATACCCCTTATTTTGGAGAAAGTAAAAACTCTTTTACAATATTAGACTCAAAAAATAGTTTTTCAGGGATATGGTGGAATTGAGTTCATGCAGAGGGTGAGATATGCCCTAGCAAATACCATCGTGGTGAAGTGGGAGGCAGGTGATCAACACAGCATTTACCAGTGTTCCTGAAACTCTGCAAGAACAAACCAGTGGTGGATTTGCTATGGGATGGTTTTGTCCTACTGTAAAATCTTTAACTTCCCTTACTACAAATGGTCATTCTTCCCCAGCCTTTCTGTGTATTTCAGGTTTATCAGTGTGCAGGCTGTTTTTCCCCTCTTCTTCCATCCCTTCTCTTTGCCAGCCTACCCATGCCTATTAGCGCTTTGATTGCAAAAAAATGCTGGTTTTTTTCAAGCTGATTATTTCTGTCCCCGGGCTGTTCTGACATCACAGGATTCACTGCTGATGCTTCTTATGGCTTTGGAAACAGCTGAATCACAAAATAGAGGGAAAATATATTACTAATTTTATTAAGCCAAGAACGGTTTAAGACTGTAATGTAGTGGGGGGGTTTCATGGAGGGGAGCAGGATACAGATTATTTATGGCATTTTTTTCCCCTCGAGAGCAAATTTTGTTGTGTCAGTTGATTACAGGCATGGTGAAGGTTGGTGCTTGTTGATAAGTAGCTCCCTCCATACAATTCTTATGTGAGTGGCAATGGTGTCTTCTGTGCAGACTGCAGCATGTGAAAATCAACTCACTGTTAAGTCCTCAGTGCCTACAGTGCTCCTGGGGTATGAGGGAAAGCTACAAAACTTCTAAGGCATTTCTTAATGCTGAGCCAAGGCAAGAATGTGAGAAAATAGCTTGATGAAAAGGCAGTAGTGATTATGGTACTAAATCCATACTCGTGCTTGGGGCACATATCTTTGTAGGCTGGGTTGAAGGGGATAATCAGCCCTGTACTCGAGGGATCTTTTCTAGGGCTCCATTTAACAAAAGAAAGCAAAAAAAAAAAAAAAAAAAACACCAGATTTGCCTTATAGGGAGAAGATTAAAGCTTCATCATTCAACTGCAACAAGCATCCCACTTTCAGCTGAAAACAAACAAAACAGAGGCAAACAGGTAGTGCTTGATCTGATGAGAACATCAGCTGATACACAGACCATGTGCTGAAACACAGGGGCACCTTTGGGAAGCGTGAGCTGCCAGGCATGTTTGAAGTGAGGATTGTTAATGTTGAACCATTGAGTTGTCCCTTCAGAAGGCCTTTCTTGCAGGTGGGAAGAGGGGGATGGAGAAGTGCAAGGCTCCATGCTTTGCGTTTTCCTGAAAATCACCATAGGATGCTTTAAAATTTATGAATCCCTTTTTTCACGCACTCCTAATTTGTGCAGGATTGGGTTATTTTTCCTGTGTAATCCCACTGCAGACTACCCCATAAAGAGCTGACACGTGAGTTTACTGCTTAAGGACACTTTGACTACATCAGGGGATTCCCACCCATTTTCTGCAAGAGCCATAAGAGACTGTAAAATCTCCCCAAAATATGAAGGAGAAACACAAGGCAAAGGACATGCCAAGAAAGACCATGTATGCTGGAGGGTTGCTGGGAATGGGGGTTATCACCACATCCTCAGAGGCACTGTGTAGGCAATATTACTTACAACGGTGCAGTTCATTTCTGCCTGTTGATTGCTTTTAATTTCTTGACATCTGTTGTTGTTAACCTATCTTCTTCCTTCCTCTCTGCCCCCAAGTAATAAGCAGTGAGATATCTCAGAGGGCCAGGGGAAACAGTGGTAATGGTGGGAGGCACTGAGCTCCCAGGGGTCCTTTTGTGTCTCTGTGTGTGCCTCTATTGCCTGCATCCCCCTTCCCTGACCAGCTGGCCTCTCTGTCACACTCCCATGTGCTCTTGATCTCACTGGGTTTTGAAGAATACAATACCCTGCAGAACTGCCTAGTCAACAGGGACAGAAAGATAGCTCATCTTATTAAAAACCTGTCTCAGGAAAGCCTAAGAGCACAGGCTTGGTCATCTGTCACACCCTGATCTCTTCCTTACCTTTAGAAAGAAAAGTACTTTATTTTTAGCTGTCTGCTGCATTCAGCTAGACTCTATGCAAATTTTATTTAATGAATATTTTAGGGTTTAAATAGTCTGGGCTCATGACCATTATATAAATGTCATGTTGTTGCAGGCTCTCTGGTAGCGGCGTGGAGGACATCCTGCAGTGTAAAGCTGAAACCAGATAAAATCTGTGATTAGTGCTCCCAGGGAAGGCAGTGAGGGATTGTTCAGTGACTGTCCTCAGTGGGGGCATTAGCAAGGCAGTCAGGGGAGGGCACTGGAATACCCTAGGAGGCAGCAGCACTCCCCTTTCTGGACTGAGGGACATTTCATTCAGCACAGGTAGCTGGCTTAGGGCCAGTTTTGCTCTTCCAAAGGCTTTGGCAAGCCCTGGGGATGCGTGGATCATACACCAGATCATTTATCATCCCAGTTCAGAAGAGGCAGTCTGTTTAAAGCTGAAATATTGAGACTAGCCAGGATAGCTTGGAAATCTTCCTTTTTCAGATCAAAATAGCTTTTTACAGGTGCTTACTGTTTATTGTATTCGGTACGCCAGACAGATGGTCATAGTCTTCTTCAGGAAAATGCCAAGAACAAAAAAAAAATCATCCCAAATATTTGCTGTCTTTTTATTTCTTTACCCTCCACATATTTTCTTTTCTTTTCTTATATTTCTACTCCTTAAATACACTGTACACATGTAAAAACCCAAGCTAAAACCTCAATAAATAAACAAAAAGCATTGGTATACAGAGCAGTTTTTGTGTGTTGGAAGCAAATGCTTGGTATTTTAGCAGTGCTGCTTAAAACCCCAGACAGCAACTTTGAAGACACAAGCACAAACATAGCTGCTGCACAGCCTCCTCAGCTGGTGTGATGGGAGTATTTGTACAGATGACCAAATATCTCTGACTGCCGCTTACAATCGACTGCATCTTGTGTTACGACTTTGGAAGGGTTATTTCCAGCAGAAGGGTGCTGGATGGGTAAATTATGGCAATAATAAAACTGTTTTCATCCTGTCTTCGCCGACTTCTCTTGGAGGCATCTCAGGCAGGGTTAGATTTGGGTCCCTGTGGCAGGAAAGCTCACTCCAGACATGAGCCCTGCAGTCTTTGTGTCCCACTGGCAGCAAAGGCTTTGCCATTCAGCAGGCACGAGTCTGTGGTAATACCCACTGAAAAATGGTTGCAGCCTTTTGGTTTGTTCTTTTTTTGAGAGGGTCCCTTCCTGATAAATAGAAGAGGATTTTTTCTCAGTGCAAGCACCTCGGCTCTGCCCTTTGGTCACCTTCCCCTCACCCACCTCCTTGCTTGCTTATTCAAACTTAGAGATAAAAGGCCTCATTGCTTAAGCTGCTGTTGATATCAGCCAGATAGAGTGCTACATATTAAATAGGTGGGATTTTTTATTTTATTTATTCTTTGTACACTGTGCACCCAGGCATTTTCTACTGCTGGCAGTTTGTACTGCAATGCAAAGCAGCCCACCGAGCTAACAGCAGTGGAAATGAAAGGAGAAAATGCATCCCACTACTTAGGAAAAAAAGGAGAAAAAAAGAGATGAGCAACAAGGAAAGGATGAAACTCCCTCCTCCTCAGAAAAACCCCAAAAATCAGCAAAAATAGCCAAGCTGGGAGATGCCTGAAAAGTTGCTAGTTCTGCCCCCACCACTTTTCCTGTGATAGTATCTATGATGCCATAGAGAGCAGCATATATTTGGGAGGGTGGGAAATAGGGTGAAATGATTTATGCGTAGAAAATGGCTCCAGAATAACTCTTGATTCTTCTTGAACGTGATTAGCCTATCTTAAGATCTCCCTGAAATACTATTTATAAAAAAGCCTGCATGTGGTCACCCCGAAGTGCATGTGGCTGTGTCCTCCCAACGTGAGCTTGTGAAAGGAGGTGTTTTCCTCCCTGGGGCTGCAGTGATTATAGAGGCAGCTGTAAAGCAGAGCACTCAGGATGTAAAGTGCCCTTCAGATAATGTCTGATATCAAAACAAATCTGTTTACTCTGCAGTCATTTATACTGAATATTTATTATTAAGGGGCGGGGGGACACAACAGAAAATGCAGTTTGCTCAGACAAGCCCTGTTGGGTTGATACAAACTGGTGGCTGCAGCTCAGCCCTGTGATGTGCTAAACCCAGAGCAGCAGAGAGGCACCTCAGTGTCACTCTTCTTCTGCAGGGCAGTGGGCAGCAGTGGCTGATGCTGCTGTAAAAGCCGGGCAAAACTGTAGCACCAAATTCAGAAAAAAGGGTGGGAGGACATTCCCAATGGGATGCTCACTCATTCATCTTCCCTGAGCAAGGAACCCTTTTCAAGGCAAGTCCAGGCATCCCATGCTTTGTTGAGGGGATGGAAATGATCTTGAAAATAGCTGGTGGTTGTTGCAGGGTCCTGCTCCAGGGATTTACCTGCTCTCCCCTTGTTTTTCACAGAAAGCGGAAGGACGCCCAAGCAGGAGCCAGTCTTCAGGCGAGTCACCATGGAGGACAGTGTCATCTAGTGCCTGGGGACCCGATGACCCTGCCCCGGCAAGCCTGTGCCAGCGCACCGCCTCAGCTCCTCTGTGCCTCAGTTCACCCATCCCTCACTTGGGATCGCGCAACAGGAGAGGCCGGGGAAACTAGCCTCGACCAAACCCTCAGCAAACCCTTGCATCCCCGAGGAGAGAACAGCCCGGCTGAGATTCCCACTGCCCTGTGCATGGCAGCACCCTGGGAAGCGCCCTCGCCGTTTGGTCACTCGTCTCTTTTTTTAAGACGAGCAGAACGGGTGAAAATTGTCTTTTGTAATAAGAAATCAGTTTCACCTGCTCCACACACTGACTTTGCAACGTGCTAAGACTTAAAGACGGCTGAGTGTGCTTAATCCACCATCCTGAGCCCCTCTCCGTGCTCACAAGCTGGGCTGCATATAGGGGAACCTGCCAGATCCAGGTTGCTGTTGTAAATACAGACCTGTCAGTGCGAAGAGCCACCAAGGGAAGGACCAGAGGGACAGAGAAGTAGTCCTTACACAAGAAGAAGCTCAATGTGCCAGCAGAGTACTGTCAAGCGAAGCTGTTGCATGTAAATAGGGACCGGCGCATATGTCCAGCAGCAGCTCCACTTGGCCAAAGCTTCTCGGGGGAAAGCTGCTCAGATTTTATTGTCTTGTGTAAATAGAGATATTTTTTTGGAAAAAAAAAAAAAAAGAGCCTTAGTATCTTGAAGATAGCGTTTCTCAATCAGCTCAGCTGGGGATGGATACATGGGAGCCCACAGGGTCTGCCTGCTGGAGGCTGGCGTGGGCTCTCGCAGCCAAGCTGTGCCGTCGTCACAGGTGCAGGAGGCACCTGAAGGAGGACGGACCTGTCCAGCAGAGGACTCAGCAGACATTTCTCTCTAGTCCCTGCAAACAGGGTGAACTCACTGGTCCCATGGTCTCCGCTGGTGTAAATACTCAGCTACAGCCCACAGAGGACTTGGACTGCTTGGTGCAGTTGGGGGAGGGGGGAGGGTGGGATGGGCAGAAATCATCAGAGGGATGCAAACCCCATCAGCGTGGTGATCCCCAGGCTTTTAGCATTAGTTAAAGAAAAAAAGGAAAAAAGGAAAAAAAAAGAAACCCTGAAGGCTTATTAATGGTGTTGGGCCAACTGTTTGGCTGGGTAAATGGAGGCATGCCTAGACATGTTCTGTGTTCATGTCAGCCAGTGCCTGTCTGTGCAGTTCCCTGTCTGTGCAAATGCGTGTGCAAGGCTGTGTCTGGTTCGGGGGGCTGCCAACCAGTGCAGGTCCCTGTGTCTGTGTAGCTGTGTCCGTGAGAGAGGAGAGAAAATGGATGTGTGTGTTGTACTGCCCTTTATACGCCCAGACACATTCGAGGAGTCGTGAGTAACGCTGCCAGGTCCAGCTTTATTAGCATGAGCACGGAGTAGTGTCCACACCTCTCCAGGGAATTAGGCTTGGCGGGCAGGGGGATGGTGTTAGCTGAGTGGGAGCTGATAAATCTCTGCTCTGCATTGAGTTGTCATCCACTGTCCCCTGCCGTGGCACAACAGTGCCCATCTGCAAACACTGCCAGCAGAACAGGGCTGCACTCGGGCATGGTGCTGGCGGGATGGTACCTCCTGGAAGCTGGACAGGAGCTTTGGGGTTTCCCTTTCATCCTTCACTGCCCAAAGCTTCCTTATGCCTTATTTACTCTGAGTCCAACTGTTCGGATTCATGCAGTGCAGGGAAATTAGGGAAAAAGAATGAAATTAGAAATTGAAATCAGAAAAAAGCCCATACTTGAGAAGAAAACAGGTATTTTTGAAAATTATCCCCAATAACACAGAAGTCTCTCTTCAGCTTAGCATTTTGCAGGAAAGCAGTGCCAAGGTGAAGCGTCTTCCCTATGAAGAAGCCAGATAGCCTGAAACAACTGTTGCTCATATTTAGCATAGCACTGGGGCCAAAGCCCCTTTACCTTTGCAAGGAATGGGCAGTGGGCAACCAACAGAAATTGGAAGCTGCCTCAAGTCCCTGAGGGGTGTGGGCATCTAGAGCGGTAATTTGCTTGCAGCGGTTCAAGGTGAGCTGCAGGGATAGTCTTTTCCTCTTGAGTACTTGAATACCTCCTCTGTCATCCAGCTCTGTGTGGCTGCTGCTGCCATTAACACCTAACAGCTGCCAGTGCCAGGCGATTTATGTATTTATCAGGCCATTTGTTTATTTATCAAACCAGTGCACAGGAGGCACCGTGCTTTCATCTGCCACATGTGGACTCCTCTTCCTTTGCCCACTTCTCCAGCCTCGTATAGTGTCCCCAGGCAAGGTGACCATCATCTTGGCGAGGTTGTGGTTTCCTCCCCAGTGAATGGTAGCCTTTTTTCCAGGGAAAAAAATAGTGAAAAATATGAGCAACCCACCCTGTCTTTGTGCCGGAAATGTGCTGGAAGTCAGCTAGTGTATTAAGCAAAATAAATACCTCCAAAACATTTGGAAGTTCACAATCTTTTACAGACATGAGGGGACCGTTCATATGGTTTCTAGAGCCCCAAAGGGCAATGCTAAATCCTGAGCCTGAGGCTTCCTGACCCTGGGCAAGTTTGAGGTGCAGCATGGGGAAAAAGCAGGGGCTGCGATTACAGGGAAGAAGATATTCCCTGGTTTTTCACTAGATTGCAGGAGAGCAGAACTCGCCTGGGTTGGGTTGAGTGGTGGATTTTTTTCATTGGAGCCCTCACTAACCGTTTCTCTCCCCAGACAATCCCATCATCCTGTACCTTAAACCCTTGCCTTTATGTCTAGAAGAGTTATTCTTGGAGGCGTTTACAACGACCTTCAATGTTTCTCTCTCCAGCTCCAAAGAGACTGATGCCCCGCAACTGACAGTTGTAAAGATGAGCCAGACCAACCCCAAATCCTGACAAAAATGATGAATCCCCATCCACTGCATCCATATCGATGGAGATGAGCAGTGAGGAGGGGGAGGCAGATATTCACTGAAGATTGTGTGTGGGAGGTGCTGTTACCAAACCCACCCGGCAGAGTTTTGATTTAATCCAGCCCTGAGTCAATAGTGATTGACATTTCACTTGCTTTCCATATCATAACTGGACTTCCTTACTCCTCAGGCATGGAATGAATCTTAATACATTGTAATTACTGTACTCCTGGTGGTGAACCGGTATGAAAAGCTATCACAGAAAGCATTAATAAAATGTACATTATGAAAAAGAACTCGGCATTGTCTGAAATTAATAATGCACCAGACTTTTCTCATCCACGCCTGCTCATTACAGGCCTGCCCTTGAGTTTTCTGTTAAAATGACTTATTCAAGCTACTTGTATAGCTGTGTTCAGCGCGGAGTTATCTGCTGTAGGTTTGCATCCCGGTTAGATGTGCCGCATGAGGACTTATTAATCTGTTATATCTTTCAGGCATTGATTTTGGTGACATTTATATAACGCTGGTATGACTAAAATGAACTGATTGATTCATGCGTATGGATTAGTTTGCCTAAGACTTTGAGGCTAGGTAGCTTTATCATGCACTGTAACACCAGAATTCATCACTGTATTATTTACGAGAGACTGAACTGGCTGCATCTCAATAACTGAAGAGATCTTCACTGTTTTATTTATGTATAAATGTTTACTTAATCAGCCGCCAATTTTGTTTAGCAGAATTTGTTCGCAAACGGAAATTGTAAACGATAACGTGGTTTCTATTTTAAAATTTATAGGCTTTCATCTATAGCAAAATCCAAGATTTCCAAAGTGTCTTTGTCTACTGGCAATCAACAAGCTCTCTTGTATATGCTTTCTGGTAATTGCAATTAGCTGCTGCAATATTTCACATAAAAAACAATGCAACCCTAATACGGGAGATCTGAGTGGTAGTGTGTCAAGTCAACATAAATATCCCAATGCTTAAAACGTTGCTGCAGGTTTAACAAAGCAACAAGGAGACACCAGCCAGTGCAAAGGCAGGAGCTCACGGACACGTGTGGTGAGTTCTGCTGCCTTATCTTACGAGAAAACCCCAGTTCCAGGTAAATCGTGGCTCAGTCACATGGGCCATATCCCCTGCAACAGCTTGAGGAAAGCCTGGTCAAAGGGGGCAAGGAAAACATCTGCTCACTGTGCACTGCAGCTGGGAAAGTGGCTGGGCTACAATGAGGGTTTAAGGGTATAACATTCCAGGGAGGCTTAATCCCAGGTTCCCAGTCGATGGCACGTGTTTTCTTTGGACCACGCTGCTTCTCCCAGGGACCAAGGAACAAGGAGACTAAAAGGATTTATTAAATGAAAGCAGAGACCTTCCTGTTAGGAGCCATTTAGAAATATTTTTAGTGCAGAGGCACAGAAGAAGTGACATGTTAGAAACCTATAAAATAATAAGTAGTGTCCAGAGAAGGTGAATTGAGTGCTGCAGTTCACCATAGGTAATACAGCAAGTGGCACTATGCGGGGCAATGGAGAGGTGAGGTCTTAAATGTAGTTATAAGTAATGCTTCATTACCCATCACGGGATTAACCCACGGACTCCCTGACCCAATACATCCATGAGGTGATGTACAACGAGCTTTAGTAACATATTATGCTGTTTTACAGTTTAAAGAAAGAAAAAAAACGTAAGAAAAGCCTGTCACCTACAGTCTCTTGTTGCAGGGTCAGAAGGAATTGCTAGCTCCCTGAGGAACTGAGGAAACACCCCTGCTGAGTCTTCAGCCATACTTCACACTTGTGATTTCATTTTTTCCCAACCATATTTTATCAACATAAAAAATTATGATAGTATTAGGCAGGCCTGGAAAATTACTTTCCAGCTGGCAGTGTGAAAAGGGGAGTAAACTTTGCATGTCAGCACCCTGGGCTATACCTTCAAGAGCATGGGCTCACAAGAGGGGGATGCTGAGGGCACTTGTGCCTCACAACCACTGAACCCATCGCTGCAGAACTGGTAAGGGTCAGCAAATAGTCCCTCTCCATGTTTCTTTTTGGCTCCCTCAGGTACCAGAAGGCTGCAATTACATCACTCCTAAACTTTCCCTTTTACAGGCCAAACCAACCAGATTCTCTCAATCTACAGGTTTGCTCATTATTCATTTAGGGCAATTAGGAGAAGCACCTGACAAAGGCTAGGGGGGGGAAAAAAAAGTAAACACAACGTAAGTATGTTGTATGAAGGCTAGGAGCTGCTTTAATCAGCTCTGTGCCCACCTGGATGTAACTCTGTCCCTAATTGGAGAAGTAACAGCAACACGTGTGGGTGTTGCTTAGAGGCCCCTTAACAAGCTCAAGGGGGTGTGCTGAGGAGGGTTTCCTTCATGCAGACCAAAGTGATGAAGCTGATGCTGTTTGCAGCAAATGTATAACTCCTGGCTGAACTGGAGATTAAACTTTAGGAAGATGTTTAAAGAGTGACTGGAGTTCTGAAGAATGGCTGTGTTGGACCCCTTGGTAAGACACCCCACACGTTAACTGTTTCTGTTGACGTGCGAGTACGGCAGTTTGACTCGTGTCTCAGCAATTAAATTTTATTTCCTGTCTTACGCCCTGTTTATCCATGCTAATAGCTCTCCTAGATCTTCTTGGATAACACCTGCTGTGTAGGAAGGCATAAAATTGTAGGGAAAGCTGAATATTTGTCACCGTAATGTCTTCAAAATGGTCTCGACTAAAAGGTGTTACTGCAGGAGTCTGATATTTTTTTCTCAAGCTTCCCTCCATGCATATGAGCTTTTAGTTAGTCATGTTTCAAAATAAAATGAAGACATGCCTTTTTTTTCTTCTTTTTTTTTCATCTGTAAAGCTAAAAATGAAGCTGTTATGTGCATGCTTCCTTCTGCTTGGATGCACTTGCCGGCATCTGCTGCTGTGGGAAGCTGAAGTCACTGATGGCGAGGCTAAATTCAGCCTCTCCAGTGTGTGTTTTGAGGGGGCACAAACCAACATCTGCAAGGTGGCTTTGGGGTAAGGGTACCTGACCTTCAGGCTGATGTGCCCTCCTTAGAGTTTTGCTGTGCTGGGGATGCAGCAGCGAAGGTGAAACTTAGAAACCCCAGTTTTCTTTGCAATATCCTTTTTTTACCCTTACATATGTGTTATTATATGGTGCACTCCCACTAAGCACAACCCAAGAGGACCAGTGGCTGCTTGCTGCTCTGCACCTCTGCTGAATATTAAGCAGCTTCCTAAAAGCGATGAGGCTGTTAAGGCTGAACAGCTTCACCATGTGCAGGCTGCACAGATATCCAGCAAAGAAATCAAAGGCATGATGTCACCACTATTTCTTATCTAAAATTAAATATCTGTCTTAAGTCCCCAGACACATGGAGACTTTGTATTAGAAACATATACTGAGAGTTCAAACTCTTGAGTCATCTCATATATATTTCACTCAAGCCAAGGGAATAGCAGTGAGAATAGACCTGCAAAAGAGCGATTCTCTACTCTAGCAAGATGAGGGAGAAAATAATGTTCAGGGAAAATACTGATGGGTTCACAAACAAAAAATTCTTGCCGCTTAAATTGTGCCTCTAATATTCTGTACCTTTGCAGAAAAGCCATGATTTGCTATGGAAAATGCAGCAGAGAATAAGTGGGTCAACTTGTGCTCATTAATGGCAGAGACAGAGTAAGTGGCATTTAAAACAAGTCCACTCAGAGAGAGAGTGAAAATTATTTATTCTGAAGGCATCAAATGTTTGTTGTCACAATTGGATTTCAAGAAATCACAAATGCTTCGCAGTGCCGTTGTCCAGGCAGGGTTAAGCCAAGCTCTGGACGTGCTGGAGCCGAGGGCTGCATTTCTGCTGCAGAAATGCTCTCCACTACGTTGCTGGACGTGCCAGGTGGCCATTGCTATGCCCTTTCTAGCACGTGCCACGAGTCTTCCAGCCCAGTCACCAGGGGCTAAAATGGGGGACATGATGCTGGAAATTACTTGGCCCCCTCTGTGCTAAGGGGTAAATTGTGCCAGGCTCTCTGTCAGCCCACTCACACATCAGCAGCTGCACTTGGGTGCAGTGAATATCTGTGGATTGGGAGCACTTTTAATATCCCTCTACCTTTTGTCTCCTTAGTATCCCCTTAATGTGCCCTATGCAGTGCCATGGTGGTTCATATTCCCTCCCTGATCTCAGGCTGTGCTGCTCATTTTCTTCCCATGTGGGTAGGCTCGTGTATTGTGGGTACACCTTTGCTCCTAAATAACTTTCTCCAAGGTAGATAAAGATGTTCCCTACTCTACAAAAAGGGGTTGTCTTCTCCTGCGAGCATTCCAGTCATGAAGGATCTGTGCACTGAGTTCCCTTGGAATCTGGTGATGCTGCCCATATGGGAAGGCGTGGGGCAGGAGGGAGCACAGCGGCGTTTCTGAAGTCACGGTGGAAAAAGCCCTGCACTAGGCTGTTCTCCAGCTCTTATTGGATTATAGCCCAGACCTGAGACCCAACAGATGCACTGTCAGGTATGAAGTATTGGCCCAAGATTCGTGCTGGCTCTGTAATGGGAACCAATTCCCTTCTCTAATGCACAGTTGTTGCATTGCATAAAAATCATTATTACACATTGTGAAATCTAATTACATTATTGCACACTGTGTGTACACTCTAATAAAGGCAATGGAAGCAATAACACTGCTAGTAATACACCATTCCACTGAAATTACTATTGCTGTCAATTTTACATTCATTTTTTTCTTGATTTACCCTGAAGAGCAAGGCTTTCAGCCTGCTTGCTTTAGCAGGTGGATGAAGTGTCAAGACTTTGCAAGGGTTTCAGAACCCCACAGCTCTTATTGTGGCAAGGAGCATGTGAGGGGGCTACCATGCCCCAACTCTGATACCCAGTGGTGAGACAAGTCCCTCCTGAGGGTTGCAGTGCTGTCCTGAGGTGGCTTCAAAGCCAGCTGGGCTCAATTTCCTTTGACACTGCCCCTTCTCTCCACTCATTGTAGATCGTTGGGCACCTGTGTTCTTAGAGGTCTGAAACCAGAGCAGCTCAAATGCCTCCATCCCTCTGTTGTTCTGGTGTGCATGAGGAAGAGGAGGATAGATGGTCCTTTGTCTTAATTCAGAGATATGTATTTGCCAGCATTGAGCTGAGAGGGATTTAGCTCTCAAAGAGTATTTTCAGTTCTCTGCTTCCCCACCCTTAACTTCTCATTGTAAAGCTTGTGTGATGAATATGAACTGCTAGTACCAACCAGCTGGCTTCTTGCACTCTGCTCTCCTTCCAAGCTGTCACACAAGTTCTTTTTAGTAGTGGAAGAGATGAAGAGGGTTTCCTGAAACACCTCAATGTCTTCAAGGAGGTAGGTGCAGAGTTACCAGCCATTGCAATACTGTTTGCAATGTGCCCTGAATTCATCAGCTGAAGAAATCACGCTGGGAGCTGAGGAGAGAGTTGTAGGGGTTGTGATGATCTTCTGAAGATCCCTTCTTTTCAAGTGTGGCAAATGAGCCCAGGGTTCAGACACTGAAGAAAAAGAAAGGAAATATGTCCAACCACAGACTGAGGAAAAGTATGACTTTTTATTTCCTTTCCTAGATGGTTTCAGACACTGGAAGCTGCTGTCCCCATCACAGCCTTTTCAGAAGAAGAAAGCGTGAGCCTGCAGTGTTTCAGTGTGTCTTTACTTCTAAACGAAATGGGATACCAAAAGCTGGTCCCCAAACAACAGCCAAGCATTTACAGGAGAGAAAACCAGGCACTGCTTGAGTCTCCTGTAATGCCTCTTTGCCAGGCCAAAGGCTGTCCAGGGTCCTGTGCTAGAAGCCAAGCACAGCTGGTTCACCACTTTTCCTAACGTGCCCAGGTCGCTCCCTCGCATGGGGTGGGCACAGTTTTGGCTTTTTCACAGTATGGACCTTTTTTACATTGGGTAGTACAGCACTCCAGGAACCCATGGGATCATCTCTCTCCTGCTCTAGCACACAAAGCATCAGATGCACCATGTCAAGACCCAACCACTCTGCTGACCCTCCTCCATCCAAGGCGGTGCATCCATCTGTGTTTACCACTGGAGCATCTTGTAAAATGAGTGATTCATTTAGTCTGCCTGGAAGTGGCCCATGGATTAGCTTTTGCCACTCTGTCTTTTTCCAGGAAAATCTAGGTGGAGACACATGTGTCTGTGGGGTACCTGTGGATCAAAATGTGTAATTTCCATCACAATGTTCTGACTGTAGAGGACCTCCCTCTCTTTAATACTGCAAACTGTGTCTTACAGATGTGTTGGAAAAATATTTTTTGAGGTAGCCAGCAGGGTATGAAGTGCATTCTGGCTGTAGATATTACTTTTCTAGTCTTTCTCTGCTGCCAGAGGCTCCTCATGGAGAAAGCTTTAAGGCAGCAGAGGCAAGCAGAGAGAAGGTGCTGAGATGAAGGAAATTATAGGGGACTATCAAGGGAGAGGAAAGTATTTATCTCTACTCTAGGTATTCCACCAGTTATCAGGTAAAAGACATGTGCTGGTAAGCTTTAATTTCATTTCAGCCACTGAATAGCTTTTTTAAAATCACCATGATCTTGTAATAAGTTAATTAAAAATCTCAGTTAAGTATTCAGCAGTTCTCACCACTGGGAAGGTGTGCCTGAACTTAGCTGTGTCCTCTTGGCCCCCTAAATTCCTGTTCTTCATGCACATTTCACATCAAGGATGCCACCACTCTTTTTCTGTCTCGTGCCAGTCTCAGAAATCACAGATCTCTGTCTCTGGCAAGCTGTCTGGCAATCCTTCCTTTAGAAGGTGTTTTTTTCTTCCTACTCTTGGACAAAAGTCTGGAGAAAAGAGAAGTGCCAAAAGCTATATATGTAAAATCTAAGAGAACTTGAGAGGCAATGAGGAGGGCAGTGACAGATGAAGAATAGGAGGAAAACACCATAAGCAACCCTGTCTTCCTTTCCTGTGGGGCAAGGAGGTCAAGCTCCCTCAGCACACAGCTGAGTGCTAGTTATAACTGTCACGTTTGTATTGAACCTACTACCTGATTTTTCCCTGTAGTAAATTACTGTGGGAGTCAACAGTATTTCTGCCTTTATTGCAGAATCGTGGCTATCAGATACAGAAGAGACAAAAGGGTTGCCTTGATAAAGGCCTCTCCCTTGATGCAGTGATTTATGAGCAGTGCAGGCTTTCCAGGCCCTGCTGTAGCAGATATTGCCGGAAGGAGTCTGGTCTCAGTCTCCCCTGGCCTGAAACAGAGATGTGAACATTGTTGTGGACAAACAGGGGCTTCCTGAGCCAGTTTAACTTCATAAATCATCTGTGCTGGGATGCAGCAGCCAACACCGAGCAGTCCAAGCATGGAGCAGTCCAAGCTCACAGTTCAAGCACAGAGGATGTTAAACTCCTGGAGACTGGGAATGGTCAGGAGACCTGAGATCACAGGTTTGGCATATGACTGGTGTGCAGTGGTAATACTTTTACAGACAGCTGCCTTTATTTTTCTTTTTTTTTTTTTTGATCACTTTTTGATAAATCTTGCTCCACACTAATGGGCAATAATGCACCATTAGTGGAGATGAACTGCCTTGCTAATGAGCTAGGCTGAAGGGTTTGTACAGACCATAACCTTGCTGTATGTTTTGTGCCCTTTCCCTCCTTTACTACCACATCCTTTAGTGATTATAACCTTTTTCATATTAGTTTCTAGCCTTTTTTTTTTTTTTATTAATAATTCCAGTTAGTCTCTCATCTTGCAGGTGCAATTCCACACTCATAGAAAGCTTGGTATCCTGCCAGTCCCAAAATTTAATGGTATCCTTCACTAGGGTTCTGATGCTGGGGAGCAGTGATGCACCAAGACTTTGCAAAATGTTCTAGCTGCCAAGGAATGCTGCAGTGTGGCATGAGTGACAACTCCCTTCCATTTATATCTGTCACAATGTTTGGAGGAAAACAAGAAAAATCTGGGCCCCTGGTAGAAACCTGAGCCTGTTGAGGAATTAATGAAATCACACCGTTTGGAGACTTGCAGATGCCGTTCTGTTGGGAGCATGCTGAGGCTGCCATTAAATCCCTTTGGATGAGACTCGGTAAACATCTGGTAGCTTTTTAAAAAAAATAAAAACTGTAATTGTTCTAGGCCTTGTTGTCTGCCCACGCTGGTAATGTGCCTGCGAGGTCTAATTAGTTGACAAGTGACAAAAGAGGCCACTGTAGCGAGGGGGAGGCCGGGTGCCAGGATCGTTAGATAGGTTGGGCAAGAGCCATGAGAGCCAGCAGGTGATGGATGCAGGAAAGGTGTATTATCCCCTGCTTTGTTACAGATGCAGGGACATGAGGAAAAGATGCAAATTGATAAGCCAAAGGCTCGGTGTCTTGCTATTTGTCTCATGTAAAATTGGATCCTCAGTCGTCTGTGAGTAGGGTGGTTACATCCTGTAATAGCTGGTCAGTGCTAAAAGAGCCCTGACCTTCAGGCTCTACTGAGTACCTTTCAGTGCTCGTGGCGGTAAGATGGAAAGGACTTGCACTTGAGTCCAGCACAAGCAGATTAGTAAAACCTGATGTACAGTGAGGTAGCTGTATTCCTGTTTGCTGTCAGTGATAAAATCCCCACTCACCATCAGCAAAAGCTTGAATTCATTCAAGGCAGAAAAGAGTCCCATTTGCTCTTATTAATAAGTCTGTGGGACAGGATCATTAGTTGGGCACTGCAAAATCTGACTACCTGCTTTACTTGTGTCTTCACCTTGAATTGTTGCTAATTCCTAAACTGATATATTTATCATACCTATTATTATTATCTATATATTTATGTAGATAAAATGTTTTAAAGATGTTACCTTTCAGGCAAAGAGATCTGGGTGCTTCAGAAAGCTTTCCAGATCTGGAGTGGACTGTTTCAGCCGGTATCTACCTCCTTATCAGTGTGAAGACTACACTCTCACTGTCTACACCAGAACCGGACTTGGCAGTGCAGGGATGCCCAGCATGTGTGAAGCTGTGGGCTCAGGTGCCATATGCAATTATTTTCGAGTCTGCCAGTCCCGATGGTTGGGCTTTTTCAGTACTGCATCTATGGCTGGGCTTGTTCCTTAGCTTGGCACATATGAAAAGGTATTTTTAAGTGTTTAAGCTCTGCTTAGCACATTAGTCTAGTTTTGTTTCAAAGAATTAGATCCTCTTCATTTGTCTTGGCTCCTCTCGAACAGTTCGCATCAAAGGGGTAACAAGATGAGTCACGGGGACAGAGTCATGGTGGGTTACATTAATGTCTCTTGAGGTGTGTTTCCCAGCGCTCATGCTGAGATTGCAATACCTTTTCCAGGTGTTCTGGTAGATTTGGAGGTCTTACGGCTGTTAGTGTCATACTTACACCAACATCTGGCCCATCACTGCTGAACTCCCCGGACTGGGCTGCTGGAAGTGGATTTGATTTGAGCTGAAGTCACCTTGAATCACAATTACCAGTGGGAAGGAGTGGATGCATGTGAACAGTCATGGATAAAATTGTGCAAAGGAGATCACCAGAAGTGAAAATGAAAATATCTGCCAGCAAATTCAAAGTCATTAGCTTCATTTGTTTCCCCATATAGTCAGTAGTTCCCTCCCATCTACCTATTGCTCCATAGGGAGGATGTGCTGTGGACAGTAAGGAAAATCCCACCAGGGACACCCACCCTGGACATTCCACAACCTCCTTCTCCTCCTGTAAATCAGGAATAACCCCACTAAGATCAGAAAGAATTCTCCAGGGTAGAATTTTGTAAATGAAAAAAGGAAAGGTTTCACACTCATTTTCTTCTGTCCAGGGCACCATGAAATTAATTTTTTTGGGTTTAGATTGCTGCTAACCTTAAAACTGTGTTCAGTATTAAAAAATAAAATAATATGTATAATATATATTACAAATATTGTAATATATTATATATAATACATAAAGATACCTATCATATATCTTTATATATACGTGCATATATATGAAGACTTCCAAGTTCATGTTTTAGCAGCCAGTTGAGCGCCCTGCTTTGGTTTCGGTCTGACAAATGGGTGCAAAAGAAGTGATTGAATCTCCACACCTGGAAACCCCATGTGTTTCTCCAGATCTTGGCTTAGTTTATCCACTCTGAAATGCCATTTGGTGAAGCTCCCTCTGCATAAGATATTTCTGTGAAATTTTAGGGCAGACAGAGGAACAAGAGAGTGGGAGATGGATGGAAGCAGGTAAAACATATTAAAGTCTTTTAAAAGAAAGGCTTTGTTCTTTGAGAACAACAGTAATGCATGCTACCCAGCTGCCTTTAATGCTCCAGTCCCTTTATTCCTTTTGGAAGCGGGGAAATCCAAAACCCAAACAAGGCAACAAGACTGCATTCTTTTTATTCTTGCACCACAACACAATTCAAGGGCAGAACATGTCAATTTTTATTTTAAGATCCCAGGCAATCAAGTTGCCATCATCTTTACGTTCCTGGCATGACCTGCTTCTCAAATGAAAATTCAGGATAGTGATTATTATTTATAAACAACAAGGATGACAAAGGCAAAGTAGGAAGTGCTCTGTAAGTGCGGATAAAATTATCCTGGCACCACCTGCACATTTGTACATGTATATGTGTACATAAAAATAGGAAAGCCTACTGAGCTATTGAATAGAAATGAGGCTGGCAAGAAGTGTTTTTCCCCGAGCCGTTGCATATTCCACAATCCTGTCACAAAAATGTCTTTCCTCCCACCTCTGACATTCTATTGTTGCTTTTCAACCAAAATAAAGTGAAAGGAGATGAAAAGATTGAAGAGGAAATGGTAAGTTATTTTCAAAGGTAATTTCTGTCCGGTTTTTTTTTTTTAATCGTGTGCTGGCATGGTGACAAAAGTTGCCAGTGTGTGTTCAGAATGATATTTGGTGATTTGTTTTGCCCTTTTTTTTTTTTTTAGTTAAATAACAGCAATGTTTGTAACACAAGAATGCCTTTTTCCCAATTTCAGGAGAATACAGACTGAAAAGCAAATTAAAAATAGAAGAAGAATGAATAAAATGTCCACTTTGGATGTCCTAGCTGGTACAAAATGTCCCATCTCCTTTAGCAGCCCTCCATTCCTCAGAAACGAGGATAAGCAGCAAAGGGATGGAGAACATTGGTACAGGCATGTGATGTGCAACCCCAGAACGGGTGTTCAGCCTAGTGGTGCTGGCGAGTGCATGTGAGATACCCAACCAAACCCCTGATCAGCGCAGGGTTAATCCTTGCAGCAGTGCTTTCTGTTTCTTTTCTAGTGACTTCTGCAAGCAGCACCTAGAAGAGCAAGCTGCTGGCACACACACATCATTAGCAACCACACTGGTTTAATTTCCTTTTGTTTCAGTGCATATTTTATGAGATTATCCTATTTTGGAGAAGTTTGCCCTAAGAGGTGCTTTTTGTTTTCACACATGTTGCAGCTGCAAATGCAGGCAGGGTTGTGCTGCAGAAGAAATGTCTTGCGCAATTTTTTATTTTTTTTAAACATACGAGGAAGTACTTTCTCCCAGCTTTTTAACCTTTTACCCCACCTCTTTCCAAGTAAACGCTTGTTTACCAAGAACTAGCACAGCCTGGTACTTACACAGACAATTGTGACACAGAGAAATACATTTTTCCTTTCTTCTGCTTTTGTGCATGGTTTTGCAAAGGAAGCATATGCTCCTCCTTGGACTAGAGGATTTTAGGTCAAAATAGAGGTGTTAGTTGCCTGCCCCAAAGCCTAAAATTCCAGAGAAATCAAAAGAATGGAAGAGCATCCTTGAAGTGAGATGTGCTAGAGAAATTTCCTTAATGGCAGTTGCAGTTTTCAAGCTTCCTCAGCGATGAACACCTATCAGTTCAGCCCTGGGACTTCACAGGTATGGCCACTGGGGTTTGAAATCTGCCCCTGGAAAACCGTGGTCTTCTGTTCTCAGATGGAAGATGCAGGAGACAAAGGTGCTGATCTGAGATGTTGATGTGACCCCACAATGAACCCTTCAGGATTTGCTCCTGACAGAGGAGCTGCACTCACATGGAGCTCTCCCTTAGCCGTGATGGTCTCTCTAACTCCACCACCAGGCTCCAAATCCGGCTCTTGCCCTTCAGAGACTCGCTGGCAGCAAGTACATCCCCTCCCTGATGTACCTTTTTGTCCCTGGTTTCCAGATGCAGTGCTGAAGTATCCAAGCAGTATCCAAGCTCTCATGGGATAGAGAGGGTGGTTTGCTGGCGCACCAGCAAGCACATCAATGCTGCTGGGATCACCCCAAAATTACCCACACTGATGGAAATGGACCTTGCAGGTTTGGAGCTGAATTGTGAGAAAGGTTTGCTTTAAAGACCAGGTGATGATGAATCACTTGAATCTGAAATCAGATGGAGGTTTCTTGTGATGGTGGGGGTGAGCCCACCTTTATAATGGGAGGCCACCTTGCTTTCTGTGGGGTTAGATCATGGGAACCCTTTCTTCCCTCAGCTTTTCTCATAGAGATACAGCACATTCCATTAATAGCTTCAGTCCATCTGACTTTTAAACGTGTTCATGCCTTAAAGAAAGTATAACAGCATTTTATAACAATTCCTAATAGAGATTAGGCCTAGAAAAGAACTCAGTGTAATCCTGTTATGTAAGAGCAAGAATATCTTGCAGGCTATAAATCAAATGCTTCCCACAATAGAAAGTTCCTTCATTACCTTTTAAGCCAGATAAACACTACAAAAAAGCTTAACTAAAAGGTATACGTTGTGATAAATAATACAAAAATCAAAATCTAATTGCTAGTAGGCTTCCCATTTGCTCGCAGTCATGCAACCTCTTTTTCTTCCAAAACAGAGCATGTGCAAAGCCCTTAGAAACTCCACGCATTAAAATTGCAATTATGGAAACAATTTATAATCAATACGTGGTTATTAGGGTAACCTGCACGTGTGGGATATTTTATAGCAATTATAATCCTGACAGTCCTTTCTGAGAGCAAAATTTGTGTCTTGGTTTCTCCCTTTCAGGTTTCAGTCCCCGCAGTGCCATCTACTGCTGAGATAACTTTGAAAGCTGAATTTAGTGTTTCTTTGGGGGGGAATTTTCAGGGACCATTATCTGCAGGTGGAACACATGCTCATAGGGAAAAAAAATAGTTTTAAAAGCCCAGCAATCTCTGACTAAAATCTTGCTACCCATACCTGGCTGAGACGAAAAGGAAAAAAAATAACCAAGCCAAACTAGGATTGCTCATTTGTAATCTCATGTTGCTGAAACCAAATGTTTCTTTGATCACTGCTCATTCACTCACGACAACTCATTATTCAGCCAGTGGGAATTGTCCCAGCTCCAGTGAAAACCATGGAGTTATACCAGCTGCTATCAGCTGAACTTCTGGCTCAGAATTGTTAAGAAAAAGGTGTGCAGATTTGCTTATTTGTTTTGGAAAAAAGGATAAATTTCTTCTGCCAACCAAAGCTACAGCCTTGCTTATTTCTGAGTGATGAGAAGTCACTTCATTCTTCTAAGAACAACTATTAAGTAATATGGCTAGTGAAGGATGGTTGAGGTAGGCTCTTGGCACTTCTAGTTTAAGTTCAAGGGATGTGGAAGTTCTGGCATGATTTTGCCAGACCACTGCTAGCAAGAGGAGAGGTGTCTAAGGTAGGCTTTAAGGTTCCAAAAATAAGGAAAAAATATCAAAATAATGTGGTTTTTTTTAAAAAAATCTGAGATTATTTTTTCAGGTTAAAACAATCTTCCTCAGGTGGTACCTTGGAGGAGTTCATGTCTTATTCTTCTCTAGTTACAGATTGCCTTCCCATAAAAATAGCCTGTGGACTGGACTACCTCCCCCAGGATGCCTGTCTTCAAACCAAAAAGGACAAAACTCTGTGAAGGAGCTTCAGCTGTGGGGGAAAAGGGTACAAAACTCTGCACTGTACCCGAGACTGAGGGCTCCTTCCAGCAGGGCATTTATTACAGGGTAAGGAGTGAAAGGGAACAACCTTTTCTTGGCTGAGAGCATCAATTTTGCAAACTGTTTCACTATTAAAATAAACTATGAAATAGCAGCACTCCGGAATTTATTTATATATTCATGGAGGTGAAGACAGATGTTTTGCTAGAGTTCTCTTCCAAGTGTGCTGCAGGTGAGGTCAAGTCCCATCCAACCCGGAAAACGTTCCTTGTTTAGGTGGGAGGAGTGGAGGCATATGGAGCAATAAGACGGCTGTGAGAACAAGACCGTGACCCAACACAGGGTCACCTGAAAGGCTGGAGAAACAGTGATCTGGGTGAAGAGGTTCAGCTGGGAGCTGGCAGCAAATGCTGAGGAGTGGTTAGTGTTTGGAAGGGCTGAAGAGAAAACAAACTGAGAACAGAGCAAACATAACTGTGGAAGCAGTGAGAAGAGCACAGACTGCGAGATGAAGGCTGGAGAGAGGATTCTGTGGGTCAAAAAATAAGGCAGGAGCAGGGATACCATCTGTCCTACAGGATCAGCTTTTGGTAATGTACATATTGGGCTCTATGCAAATCTCTATGAACAATTCAGCATAACCAAATATTTCTTCCCACCCACCTTAGCGAGCTTCCTCCACCACAAGTCACAAACAATTTTATGAAAAGTAGCTAATGGTCATTTGTCTTTTTGAATTACTTTGGTGTCAGTATGACTTCTTTTCTTTATTTGTTTTGTAGCTGGGCAGAGAAGGGTGAGGTGGAACAGGAGACAGGGAGGGTTCCCACCATCATTGGAAGCGCACAGCTTAGGATCCTGGGATAACAGAGTGCACTGACCATCTTCAGAGGATGCTCAGCTCCCACCAAGGACCATGAAGCCTGGAATGGTGAGTCTGCACTCTTACACCACTCAGAGCAACTTCCCATCTGCTGGGAAATTCACTGATGCTACAGAGCGATGCCCCCTGACAGAAACTGGTGATGTGCACCTCAAAGATGCTTTTGCTTGACATGCTGGGCATCGTCTAGACTGCTTATCTTTCCAGCCAAAGTAGTCATTTTCCTTGCATTTCTCAAATGAACATCCAAGACCATGAGTGTGCCAAATGAAAAAAAAATGGGAAAAAAGGATTGATGAGGGAACTCGTTTCTGGGCTTCTTACCAGAGTGAAGCACCAAGTGAAAAAAAGTAAACTTTAAAGCAGAAATTGCCACTGTCCTGTCAATTCTGTTCATCTGGCCCTGGCTAAACATTTTAACCCAGAATAGCTCCAGCTGCTCACTTGCCTGTGAGAGGACTTGGCTTTCAAAATACCCCCTTGATACACCCTGTGCCTCTGCTGGGAGCCCAGCTCGAGTCTGAGGGATTAAATCTGAATGTTATTAAATTCTGCTGATCGGTGACAGAAGTGCCTTCAGAAAGCAGTGCTGAGCAGCTGCTTAATATTGTTTTTGTGGTGGTAGGGAGGCAAATGTCTCTTGCACTGGCTAGAAAAAGCAGTTTGTCTCATTCCCAGAAGCATTATATTGTGGAAACACAGCTCAGAGTCATACTTTACAGGCTGGCTGCCAAAACTTCAGCAGAAACAGAAGAGCTTCAAATAATTAGCTAGACAGTGCCTAGCAGGTGTCACTTTGGAACTCTTTGGTGATGATAATCCTTAAAGATTGCAGAGAGGTGATCTGACCAGAGAAAACAGGTCCACTACTCACATATTCCTTCCTGAGCAACCACTCGCCTTGCTAATGCACCAGTTCTGATAGGAAGCATCTTGACAAAAACATCTGCAATTTGAACTGCAACTTAAAGAAAGAATAAATTGCTCCTTTAAGTTGGCAGAAATAAAAAAAAAGGAATCCCCCCTACCCCCAAACAAATCAATACAATGTCTTGAATCGGGAAAGGATGCTGTGTAATTGGAATACAGATCCTGCATGAAACCCTGATTCTAATCTGAGGTATTTAATACTTTCTGCCACAATAAAAGAAGAGAATTAATGGACTCAGTGGGAAATCTAGATGGTATTTAGCTCTGAATCAGACTATTATTTTACACTTGGCATTGATAGGAGTCAAAATGAGGCCACAAGCCCAAGACTTTCTCAGCAACTTGTGAGTGCCAATTCCCTTTATATTCCCATGATCCCTGCTTGGAGGCTTCCCTTTCTCCAGCTCTCAATCACAGCAGTAGCAAACTGAAGTAATAAATAATGAAGCCACTTCAGGCTAAATGTGGGTAAAAAATGCATACATTTTCTCTCTTTTTAAATGTGGGCCTATTGCACATACATGTAAGGTGTATCTGACAAATTATAAAATATATAGTAAAAAGGGAGACATTTATTACAGAAAATTTGTTCTATGAATGCATGCTTTACCAAAATGTGCTTCTTGCTCTATAAAGAAGGGATTTTCTTCTCATTGGTCTGATCTTTATGGCATGCATGTCTATTTGGGATAAATTAAATAGGTACAAGATCTCAACAAATTTTTGCACTTTCTAGTGAAAAACAAATGATAGATTTTTGCAATCTTTTTTCCCCCCAATATTGAGAGAGCATGTAAGAAACGGGGCAGAGGAGGGAATGTCATGAATAAAACAAAAACATGGGAAGCTCTCCAAATCCATCCTAGTGTATCTTTCCAAGGACAGGATTTATTTGGAAGGCATCTTTGCAGTGGTCCTCAGGATTCCTTGGATATATCAGAAGGGCTTTGTTTCCCTTTCCAAGCTCCCTGTTGTGCTGACTGCAAACCACATAATACTGCGTGTAGAAGCCATTATTTATAAACGTAGATGTCTGAGGAGTCCTCGTGATACCTTCAAAAGCGGATGTGTAAGGTTATGAATATCTTGCTCCGAGCCAAATGGCAAGCAGGGAGCAGAAATGAGACTGGGATTCGAGGGATCCCAGTTCTCATGCCTTTCTTGCAAATCCTGTCACACAAAGATGAGGTGTGAGAGCAACACCACAACAAGAAAAATGCCGCTGATGATCACCAGGTGCTGTGTACTCATTCTGATGGTATTCTGGATGCCTCCCGTCAAGCAATCTGGCTTCCCTCTTGGCTGAAATACCTAAGGGTTGACCTCAGGTATTTGGAAACCAAGAGGTACAGCAAATCATCAGCAATGCGCTTGCCAGATCCCACGGAGCAAGGATGTGTGGCTCAGCAGGTGAGAGGAGGGGCAGTGAGGTACCCTCCATCAAAACCAGATGATGGACAGTAGGAAAACAAGGAGGAACCCTACTCCTGTAGATTTTGTCAAAGAAAGGGCTGTGGGATTGCACTGGGGAACAGAGAACCGTATGAGCAGCTCGTTGGCTTTGGGCTCAATGACCAGTTTCATTGCAAGCATATTTTTCCCTTTTACTTAGAAACAGATGTCTAGAAAGACAGATGAGAAAATCTGTTTGAGAAAGACTTAAGAGGGGTTTCTCTCTCCTTCCCCAGAGCAAATGCTCATAACAGGAGATTGCTTTGTGATATTGCTGGAGCCATCAAAACATTTTCATGCTAGGGAAGCCCCATCTGAGCGCCGAGAGGAAGGGCTCAGCTGCAGGGCTCAGGTAACTCACGGCTGACTGGCTCCTTTCAGACCTGCAGCGTCTTATTTCACAAGCCAGTCATGCTCTGCAGAGGCTGGAGCATAGCTTGACAGAAGAACAGTGGTTTTGTCCTCCCCATCTTTTCTACAAAATGACCTTTGTCTTTATAATCTGATGGGCTCAAATGTTTGATAATCTCAGATTTGTTGGTAGTGGATATCATGTGTTGGCAATCCCCAAATTGTGCAGCCACATTTTAAAAATGATTGTGCTGAAGTGGAGATAAGCTTCTGTCTCCAACTACAGGCTTTAATAAAGCCTGTGTATCAGAGGATGATGATCCAAGCCAATTTAACCTAATTGACCCTCCTAAGCCTTCTTTCTTATCTAAAAGCTCATTCTTTGCCAGTCAGGCTCATGATACCTGTGGCTTGAAAAGTGTAATTTTTAATGACCCATTATTTACAGCATTCCTGATCCAGATAAATAAATGCAAGTATCCACCTCTAGATGGATGACTGATTTAGTTAGAGCGGTCACATTCAGTCATTTAGGGAAAAGCAGTTTGCTAAAGCCAGCTGAATGAAGATGAGATGGAGGAGGGCTGAGGGCAGGATTTACCTTGACAGATGAAGGAATTTCAGCTAAGGGAAATCCAGTGTTGCCTATTTAATACTCCATGGAGTATGAAAAGGCCTTTCAGAAATAATTATTCTCTCTCTATAGTGTAGTAACAAGGAAAAATTTACTTGCTGCAAAATGAATTCAACACTTCCATGTAAATTTTGATGGCTCACTTGGCATTACACTTTGGAAGTGGAGAAGGAAGGAGTATGCCATGCTGATCAGCTCAGGGCTGGGCGGCCTGGGAGCACACCGCCAGCAAATCTTGCTGGCTACATCAGGAAAGAGGCCTCCAGCACCAGCACAGCTCCTTGCTTTTGTTGCCTTGTGTCCTGCAGTCCAAAGAGAGTGTTCAGACAAGAGAGGAAATGGGAACATAACTCCTGTGGCATGATGAGGAATACCACATAGCAGCTCAGGCAGAGGGGGAATTGGAGAGTGAGGCTGGGAGCAGGTAGATTAATCCATCTAAAGGGCACACAGTGGTTTGGCTGGATACCTGATGTGAATTCAGAAGAACAGATCTGCTTCTTGCCTCTGGGTGGGAATACAAATGAGAAAATCAACTTTGACCACTTCCTGCTCTTAAAGAGCGAAGCAGGACTCGGTGTGCCGCTCCACCAAAAGCAGGGCAGACCCAGCACAGCAACAAGGCTTGCTGGGAGCCTGGGGAAGTCTCCTCGTTAGACATTTTTGCTAGTTTCTCGTTGTCGAGGTTTGCTCTGCTCACTCACATGGGCTCTGCTGGCAGTGGGCAGCTGTTTTGAATCACTGACCCCAGCTGGCTGGAGCAAACATCTGCCTTTCATCCAGCCACAGCTGCTTCTGGGGTCAGGACTGCATCACAAGGAGGAGGCTTGCCCTCAGTTAAACCTTATGTTGTTGCATTTAGGGGGAGGACTGGAAGAGGAGCTTTAGCCTGTATTTAGTCCGTGTATTCTCTGCTTCTGTTGAAGGCTCCCTGTGGAGGGGTCTCCATTTTGCTGTTGACTGGAGAGGGCGCCTTAGGAGATGGACCAGGATCTGCTCCCCTGTCCCTCCCTAAGCACTTGCAGGGGGAACAGCTCTGTTCCTCGGGACTGATGGCTCAGAGGCTTGGTGTTTCTCATGCTGCTCACAGTAGCACAAGAGGATCATGCGTGCACACACTCACGTACATGCCTGCACATGTGGTACCCACAGAAAGACATGCAGGCTTTTGGGTAGCACCCTGAGGGGCTCTGTCAGGTGGCACTTCCCCTTTTAGTTGTTGGCTTGGGAACCATAACCTTTAGCGTTCCTGCCTGGTTTCAACACTTGCATTTCCACATGAGCCCTATGCCAGGCAAGCTATCACACTGGGGTCAGTCAGGGAGATGATTCAGGACCATCGCCTGCAATATTTAGCAGGACTCAGCTGCAACTTGCAATAAAAGACATCTCTTTCTCCCATCTTACTCCCCTCAAAACACCATATTTCTGCAAAACATGTCGAAGAATTCAGCTCCACAGGGAGCGAACAAGAAGGAGGTGGCAGGACTCACACATTTGTAGCATCAAAAAATGCCCTTGACGTTTATTTTTTTTTCTTTTTACCCTTTGTATTCCATGTATGACTATTTGCTCTAGTTGCTCTTGCCCATCCTTACTTGCTCTCTGTGTCTGGTGGAAATGGACAAGGCCTCTCTGGCCATCAGCAAAAAGCAGAAATAATGACTTTATTACATGGAAAAAGTATGGTTTTGACAGGAGGAGCCAGGCACATTGCCCTAGGTGCCAGTCTGCAGCAAGGAATGTGCTTTGGGACAGTGGCAGGACCTACCCACCACCACAGCAAAGGTGGTCTCCTAGGCCTCAGCTGCTATTTTTCTGCTCCAGCCTGAAACCTTGGTTTCTGCAGCATCTCCTGCTATATTTAGGCTCCAAAATGAGATGGCTGAGCTGTACCAAGCTTGTGCAGCATGTGTAGAAAATTATCAGGGCCCCATGGCCCCCCTAATTGCCTATTCCAGCCTCACCTGGGTCTCCACCTGCAATGTCCACCCATATCACCCACTTAAGCCCTGGCCCTGGCCACGGCTGAGGGTGCTGGGGAGCAGCTTGTGGGGCAAGATGAGTCTGTGGGAGTACGTACTTACTTCCTCCAGGAGTTATGCAGGTTGAGTGAGCCTTTAATTGCAGTGAGGGGAGTTCAAGAGCAGCTGCATTTCCTCTTGCTTGTGGTGGGTGAGAGCATGCAAGTCCAGTGGCTGAGCCTTTGGTCTGCTGCCTGCAAAACAAGCAGAGATTAAGGTAAGAACTTCCTTGTCCTGGGTTTGTCGGGAGCAGCTGTTCTGCTTAGGAGCATGATGTGATGTATTGTGGTGTTTGTGACCCAAGAATCATTTGCAAGTGGTTGCTCATTCTCAGGGAGGCCCGCTGGGGAGAAATCTGAGCCCTTTGGGGAAGCTCAAGTCTGCAAAGCAATCTCAAGGGAGGACAAGATGTTTTTTTACCAGGAAGGGTCAGAGATGGGAGGAATTAACTGTGTTGGGCAGTGGTGTGAGATTAGGTGCCCTGATGAGAGACTAGGTTAGGAGGTAGAGCAATATGCTGCTGCCTAAATTATGGCATTTGACTTTTTATCCCTACAATGAATAGTCCAACTGAATCAGATTCCAGCTGCGCCCATCCCATGCTTGTCTCACTGACTATCACCACTTCAAGATGCTTCAAAGGAGTGTGCAGTCAGCAGCTGGTGTTAGTCAAGGGTAATCCTACTCTTTTGGAAAGGAAGGGGAGGAAAATATATTTGACAGTGAGTGAAACAGAGCAACGTCTGTAGGAGATTGTCCCAGACCAGATTCAGCAGAGAGGGAAACGTAGAGAGGCAGCCCAGAAATCAAAGGGCATGGAGGAGAGTAAATGCCACTGTGTGTGCCCGGAGAGACATGATGTTTCAAAAGTGGGCAGTGAACTAATGTAGATTTCCCCCACACATATTTGTATTTATTTAGCTACAAAAATAGAAAAAATGACATTCTCTTTGTTCACGGTCTGGCCCACCTACAGAATTCAATATTGTAATATTAGAGAAAAGCCATTAGTATGGTCTTTAATAAAATACTTGGACCTGACAGGTAGGTTATTGACTATTATAAAGCTGTTAGATTTAATATGAATCTCCTTGGCAAACCCTGGTATTCATCACATTTTCATGAGTAGTGCGCGTTTGTGGATATTGCCAGATGTGGTCTCAGAGTGGAGAGCAACTCAGATAAAAATTGCAAAAGCAGCTAAATGATGCATGGGCTGAAATCCCACTGCCAATCAGACCCCAGAGCATGCTGTGAAAAGATTTAGTGAGTTACCTCCCAGCGGTTTGAAAGTCTCCTGAACACTTTACCCAGTTGCCTTGGGGGAGAGAGGAGTGGGCAGAAAGTGGTTAATCTGACCTTTATATTAATTTTATCATAGAGATTACTTTAAATCCTGAAGTAAAATGTTATATAACCCCGTTAGTATTTGTTGTTGCAGCTTTGAAGTGCAGCACAAGTGTCTGATTCCTGATTTTGTTTTGACTTTTTTAACATCTTAATGTGGGCAACATCCTAACTCTTTTCGCTGTATGACGTGCTGCTCTATTTTGCACTGTCTTCAGGTTTACCATTTCCTAATATTATCTTGTGTGATTTTGGAAAAAAAAAAATCTTCCTTCTGCCTTCCCTGGTGCACAGTTTGGTCAGTCCTAACTGACCTCCCACAGAGGAGAGGGAAGGGCTGCTGTGAATTTCTCTCTTTTCTCTTCTGAAACACCACAGCTTCCATCTTCAGTGCTTAAATTTATTTTGAAGTCATGCCCAGAGATGTCCCTGGTGCAAGTCTTAGTGTTGTTCCTCTAGGTACTGTACAAACACCAATAATAAACCCCGTGTCTTTGGGAACAGGAGCAGTGGGGTCCCTAAACAGAAGGGGCAGATTTTCAGAGAGGGGCTTTTCTAAAACTGATCCATCTTCTGCCTATGGGAGACGTACTCTTGCAATCACAAAGGAAACAGGCATCATCTGATTTCCCTGTGCTGGGATCCTCTTTATTTATATGATTTGTTGTTTTTTTTGGTTTTTTTTTTAAGATAAGATACTATTGCACAGCCTCCCTGCTGAGCATTCCTCTTCTCCAGCCTGGTGCTGTCGAGGTTTGCCTTTGCCAGTTGGCTCCTGCATCCCATGTTTCCATAAGTCTGGTGCGAGCTGTGAATGCTGTCGTGGCCTCTTCCCAGGCTTCTGAATCAAATCAAAGGGTTATCTGAGCATTGAGGTAATGTGTACATTTGGCACGAGAAATTATAAATAAATGGTGACTAAAAGAGACAAGGAGTTTTTTGGTAAATTGAAGGCATTGGCCGAAAAACTTTGGTAACGAAATTTTTGGAGACTAAGCTGCTGTCTGAAAAATATCGTTGCCCTAAAGAAAGTACCCAAATATGCTGTGTGGACAACATTAGGACAACTTGAAAGAGTTAACATCTAATCAGAGATTTGGTTTCCTTGATTGACAGACAATTTTCAAAAAGAGTGCAGTTTGTCAAGAAGTCATTCCCTTCTTCTTCCAGAAATCTCTCTTTGAAACCAGGGCAGGCAATTTCCTGCCTGTGATGGCATTCAAGACATGAGATACCCTTGTCTTTGACAGCAAAGGACACTGGTTTCATTTGAGCTTTTTCCTTTATCACTGACAACAATAAAATTGTCAAGTGTGTGATTTGAAACATCAAATTCAGTATGAACTTTTGTGTAAGCAAGGGACATTGGACATAATAACTTTTTTCTCCCATCTGTACTGATATATGGGACATCCAAATTGACAAATGGTAAAGATTGGCTGATGTATGTGTATAGTAGCTTATGTATGAACTATCAATAGACCAGCAAGGTTATAATGAAGTCATCTTTTGAATTTAATAATAAATTTCCCTTTCTCAGCATTGGTCCAAGGTAATGAAGTGATGCCTCTTAGCAGTGAAGACAAAGAAAGACTTTGGAGCTGAGGAAGTGCCCATTTTGATTGCAGGCATGGAAATACTGTCTGTCAGATCACAGTAGTATTATTTTGTTTTTATAGAGAAACTGGATGCATTTGAACCTGACCCAAAACCCCAAAGCTATCTCTCTCCATTTGGAACATATCAATCATGTTAAACAACTGATGATTCTGGGTATTTTAGTTCTTGAGTGCCTAAACAATAAGATTTGAAAGTCACCTGCATTTTAGGTTTGCTAACTTAAATAGAAAGTCTGTGGGTTATGTAGAGACAAATGAGATCTTTATATATCCTTTTAGATACTGGCCTTGAGCTTCACTTTGTTGGAGTGTAAGTGCTACAAGATGTGGCTGAGCTGGTTCATGGAGAGGAGAGCAGACTTTGCCTTGTGAGCCATGACTTCAGTGTGAAATGTCAAACCACTAATCTTGATGTGTATCACTATTGCAGCTGTGGCCAGGTGAACGGTAATATTAGTTTTTAACCCTGTGGTTGAGTCCTCAGAAGGTTTCTGCTTGGCATGAGTATGACATACTTTTCAAAGTTTTGTGGGCTTTTCTGTCTTTTAAAAATAAATTGGCATTGCCATGAAACTGCACCTCAATACCTTTTAAAGTAAGTCTTTATAGTGGGAATTATCTCAAACTCCAAATACTGGTCTGTAGACTGAGAGCAGCCAGATCCTTAATCCTAAAGTTGCTTGTCAGGAACAGGGACAAACCAAAAGGTTAACAGGGATCAGAGCTTACATCAGCCATGTAAAAGCTCAGAGGAAAACTAAATGGGCGCGTGCTTAAACGTGATAAACTCACAGCAGTGCATGGTCTGTGATAAAAGTCACTCTCCACACTTGTGCTTTTGCCCCTCCCCAGGCACAATGCCCTGCATTTTCCCTTTACCACTGCGGTTTAGTGCAGCTGTGGGCATGGCTGGTTATAGGGCTGGATCTGGATGATGGTAACACGGTGTGTTGCCATAAACTGTTTGCATTCAGCATTGTGCCTACACCCAAAATTTGACCAGAAAGGGGAGTT
Organism: Oriolus oriolus; assembly: GCA_013400235.1. Lineage (NCBI taxonomy): Eukaryota > Metazoa > Chordata > Aves > Passeriformes > Corvidae > Oriolus > Oriolus oriolus. Next base: position 39,123 of record VXBT01011425.1, on the reverse strand, counting down.
GGTGGCACTATGCTGAGCTGACCCAAAACCTGTGGGGTCCCACAGAGGCGATCCAGAAGCATTACTCATTTTTATGTTAGTAGACAATGGCCTCCAGGCCAGTGTATTGGTTTTAACTCCCAGTACTCTTTCCACTCTTAAATTAGTACTACCTCCAGCCCCCAAAGAGCAAAAATACACAATACTAAAACTTCTTTGTAAGACCAATTTAGCTTTTGGTGCTGAGTGGCACTGTTACCAGCTGAGTTATGGGCAAAAGCCTGAGTCTAACAGGGTATTTATTTTACTTAGCAAAAATTATCCAACAGTAAAAGCATAGTTGCTGCCATTAGAAATATGACTGTTTGAATAAAAGTTATAGCAATAGTAAGATTCAGCTATGTTATGTTAATTTGAATGTGCAGTAAATCTGTCGGGATTGCAAGTCAGTTTAAGAGCTAAAATATAATTGTTGTAAAACACCAAGCTGCAATTTATGTGTATTTTTCCCAACTGCTTCTGGGCTAGCAATATTTCAGTTCTATAATCACAATTTGAACCTTTTAAAAGGTTTGGGGTTTTTTTTATACAAGTCAGCAGAAGTGGTATTTTATTACTTTTCTTTTTGTGGAGTTCTTTTAATGCAATATGCTTTTGGGGAGGAGAATGGTTTGGGGATGAAAATCAGCAGACACTACCTCACACTTGCTTCTTTTTTCTGAAAGATAGACATGCTTGAGTGTGCAATGAATAGTTTGTCCATCAATTTGCAGCTCAGTGAAAACAACTGTTGAAATGGGCTTTTGTTACTTAGATTTCAAATGCCATTTGACCTCGCAGATATGCTTTCTGCAAGGATCTTCTGTGATATCAGGTAGATATGTTTTTTAAAATAAAAACCCATTAGTAACCTAATATCCTTTTAAAAAAATTAGCTTGCTTGCATAATTGAGTAGAAAAGAGAAATCTTATAAGCAGCTTTCATTTTAATTAAGAAGTTGAATTAAAGCTTTAGGCTGTCAGCTTTCAGTCTCAAGCATCTCCAGGAGTGGTTTTTCATGGCAGTTGCCTTGCCTGTTGGTTACTCAGGATCTGCTACCATCTCCTCAGATGAGCTGTGCTGGCCTCTGAGAAAGCAGAGGGGACACGAGCTGGGGTAGCTGCATCATGCTTTCAATATCTGGCTATTATTAGCTGTGTGATGATCCTCATACTCTCATTTGAGAGCAAGTAACACATCTGAAGAATGTTGTGTGAGCATCACCCCCCAGCAGAAACTCCAAGGGAAGGTGAAGAAGCTTTAAAGCCAGCCCAGTCTTCAGCAAGAAAAAGGCTTAGTGCCCTCTGGGGTGCATTCCCATAAAACTCATCTCCAGCTGGGTTTTCAAGAGAAATGTGTTTGTATATTGCCTGACACCCTCAAAGGAAAAAGAAAAAACAAATTACTTAGATGGTATCTTTTAAGTCCTGAATGTTGATCCATATACTTTAATTAATTAAGGAGGTTCTCTGAGCTTTTAGAACAAAAACACCAGCTTTGGATGAAGAGAGAAAAAAAATTGATGTTGTCTGTTCACAGGCAAGAGTTTCTGGAGAGAAATCCCCAGGCGCCAAATGCCCTGTTTACAGGAGATAAACTCAGGAAGCAAGGCTTGCGGGGACTGATGGCTTTGGGTCCTTATGGATTATGGTGAGATCTGAGGCCTTGGGATCTCATGTGCTCTCTGGTCACACTTGGGCTGTGTCTCCTGAGAGGAGTTACTGCAGAGGGTGCAGGGCTGTCTTGAGCTCAGACCCACAGAAGCTCCTCTGGAGATACCCTGGGAGCTGCCTGAGGAAAAAGAGAAGGCTGCCTGTTCATTTATCCTTATTAGGAATTACTTTTCAAAAGCTTGTAAAGCTTCACTGTTCCAGAGGAAAGTTATGTCTGCTGATTGAGGAGCAGAAGGGAAACAACAGAACAAGCGAGGCTAATGTAGCCTTTTGAGTTTTGCAGTCAGATGAGCTTGAGAGATTAAAAGGAAAGAGAAAAGGAGGGTGCATATGCTTAAGAAAAGGATAAATCCTCCTTTGTAGTCATTACTTTGCTGTGGTTTTGCATTTTACTTCTTTCATTTTGGAGGTTTTTAAAGCATTAAGGGAAAGGAGACTTGACAAATCTTTGGTAGATATGAGATGAGCCTGAATTAGTGCAGTGAGACCCATCTGCACAGGCTGGGCTGCTGCGACTTTCAAAGCTAACACACTTTACATTAGTGTGGTGTGATGGTCAGAGTGCACAGAAAGTGAGAACCAGGGATAATATTTTTAATTTTCTTGTTACTTGTGTTGAAGCATGGCATTTCCTGCTCCCTGCCAGGAAGGGGACAGGTGCTGCTTGCACTGAGGTGCACATCTTGCATTTAAATGGCTCTCTATCAGCATCTCTGGGCAGGGGAGGCAGAGAATACCCTGCCCCAGAGCATTCACCATCCACATCAGAGCCAGGAGGAAAAGGGAAGAAGAGGCAGCATGTGGGGAGCAGAGTTCCAGTAGAAGTCACTACTGGCCCCATATCCAAATGAGAGAGTTTTGTGACTCCAAAGCAGGGATAATTGTCACCACGCCTTTAATGTCATGGTGCTCCTTCCCCGAGGATGAAAGTCCCCTTGTTGCAAGTCTACCACCCATAAACTAGTAATTCACCCTCTGCAGACACACTCAAGGCCCTGGCAGGGTACCAAGGGAGTGCCAAAGTCATGCCCTGCCTGTTCCCTCTGCCAGCAGGAGGGGCAGGTGCCTGCAGGGACATGGGCCACTGGCTGTAATTCAGCACTTGAACTGGTGCTTTCTGACAACTCCCTCTCTGATTGCATGGGTTTTTCAAAGAGATTGCTGCATATAATGGGAGAAAAAGGCCTTTCAGATGCTGTTTGTGGTCTTTGGGTTTCAAAATCAAGACATCATCCATCTGTCAGCAAACACGGCATACAAAACTTGCAGGAGAATCCTCTCCAGTTGCTATTTCCCTATAACAAGACAAAAACAAGAAAGAAGAAAAGGCATTTTATTGTGAAGTCTCTCAGGCTTGCAAATGCACTCTGCCATCTCCACGCTTTCTTTTGTGTGCATTGTGCTTGGCTTGGCAGGAACCTGCTCTCTTATCCTTCCCCATCCCTCCTGCTCCAAAGCAAAGCAGCAAACCCTGTTAAGAGTGAGGTGCAAGGGGTGCAGAGCCTCAGACAGAGGAAGGAAAACAAGCTGAGAGAGGCTGCAGGCATTAAGTGCTCCTACTGCATAGGTTAAGAGGGAGATGGAGAGTGACAGGGCCCAAGAGCAGGATTTAAGGGAAAGGAAAAACCCTCCCAGGGCAGAGGGGGATGTGTAGTGACACCACGAGACAGTCCCAGCAGGTAGCTGCTGTTAAGAGAGGCTTTGAGTGTGCGGAGCTGCAGAGAGCAGGTGGGATGGTCTGCTTGCTAGACACTGTGGGCTGCAGCACGAGGCTGACCAGATGCTTCTTCCCCTGAGCTCTCTGGAAAAGCACACGACAGGCACTGCCCTTTCTTGCCATTTCCCACCCCCCATTTTTAAATTTGCATTTCCATCAGGTAGCACACTGCTTTCCATCTCATGACTGCACAAGCACTGTCAGGGCTGGAGGTCACGGCAGTGGAGCATGCCCAGCGTCAGGGCCGGCTCTGCTGTCCCTGTCCCACTGTGCTGGAGCAAGGCATCAAAAACCCCTGCTCCTGCCTGTTTGCCTGGACAGGGATGAAGTAATTTCTCTCTAAATATAACTCTGTGCACATGGTGGAGCCGAGCTCTGCTGGCATAGCAAAGCACAAGGAAAGGGAAGGCCAGATGGCTAATGCATGCTGAAAGGCAGCATGAGGCAGAAGAGAAGACAGGCAATAACTTGGCACAGTTACCAGTTTCTTGGATGCTTTGGAGAGGGCATTTTACCTTTCTGTGCCACTTAATCTTGGCTTTTCAAGGTTTTTTTTTAAGTGGTGATACCTATTTGTCAGGGACTGTACCTCCCAAAAGGGGATATCATGGCACACAAACATCAGGCATGCAATATATGAGATATTTAATCAAAAAAGGGAAGCAGGTGCATCCTCCTGGAAATCCAAATCATCCATTTCTGTGACTACAGCAAGCTTTGGCAGGTAGGTGTGGTGGTGACTTCACTCATTTGAACCAAACCTGTGTGCTGTAGGATTTCCTTGCCATACATGAGATCAGTGCTCCCTTAAATCAGTTGGGGAGCATGACACTACTTTTATGTTCATATTAGGAGGACAGACAGCACCTGATGCAGCAAATAGTCACCTGGATGGGAGCTCTGTGGATTTGTGGGTTTTTTGGGGGAAGGTTGTTTTGGTTCTGTGATCATGCACGAGTACGTACACAGTTAACGACTTTGGGCTTAGTGCCGTTTTTGACTGAGTAGTAAATAAAGGTTTTCCTTCTTGTGGAGCTACAGGTCTGACACACAGGTGTTTCCCAGAGCTGATACAGATTTCCTGCTCTTAAACAGAGTAAGTGAGCAGACAGGATCTCTCTTTGTTTAAGACTCAAATGTTGTATATTTTATATGTGACTTTACTCTGACCTTACTCAAGTCCTCCCTTTTTGTACCCACTCTGCTGGGAGGCAAGTTTCCAAAGTCCCTTCAGTCTGCCTGCCAGAATGGCTTTCTGTCCCCTGGTCCTCAAGCCAGGGACTCTGTGTCCAAATGTGCAGGCTGTGTGTCCTGCCTACGGGTGCAGCTTCATTTCTATAGCTGAAGGCTCACAGCCTAGTAGTGTAGCTCTAATTGCTCGTTCTTTGCACAGGAAGCTCGAGTGCTGATCTGTCCATGGCTGGCTTAGATGTGTAGGAGTGGCGGACAAGGGAGTTGGAGGGATGTAGTGACTCCTTGCTGGATGCTCACATGTTGGAAAGAGGGGAAGATAGCACACAGACTAAGTTTCTGTCTCAGCACTCGCTGTTTGCCTGGGCTGTTGTGTTGTCTGGGGCAGAGTTCTCTCATCTGCTTTGGCACATGTTGGCTTTGCAGCTGCTGCAAGAAAAGGTTAAGGACCACCTGTCTCCTGCTCAGAGTGCACTTAGGAAAGTACACTGTACCACCAAATTAAATGCTCACAGGTATTTCCTCCAGAGTATATGTGGTCCATATTTGCCAAGAGTGGAGAAACTGATGCCATGCTGTGGCACAGGCTTTGGGTGACACAAACAGTTACAGGTGATGAATTAAGTGCAAACATTGCAAATTATCACCTTCTTTGTTTGCAGCACAGAAGCTACAAGCCAGCTGATGGAAGAGCCAAGTGGCGCTGTGATTATAAAAGCCTGAAACCAAAGCAAGACAAAAGGTATGCCTAAAACCTCTGCTAATAATCCCTGACAAGACAAAGCTGGGAGTTCTCCTAGGCTGGGGAAAATTAATGCAGTTAGTTATTGGCTACTTGCTGAACACCCACAGACACCATAAATGGGATATTAAAGTAACTCCAGCTTCAGGGCTGCAAAGGTTTGCCAGGTTGCTACTGAGCCACAGCAGATGAGATGAACCCTCCAAAATTTGGGATAGATTAAAAGATATAGAAATTCAAGGCCTTCCAAGCATCTAAACAGAAGCTGACACAATGATCTGGAAACTTGATTTGATAACAGCAGGAAAGGTATAGAGAAAAGTGTCACAAACCTGAAGCTTACAACAGTCAGCCGAGTGTTACAGGGATTTAATCTGTAACAAGATTGTGTCAAGGTGTTTGAGCCATGCCTGGTTAAATTCTTGTGGCCCCTCAGATGCTTCCCCATGCATTTGGAACGGTATGAGGGATGGACCTGCAAAGGCTCACATCTGGCTCGCAGAAAGGTGGTGTTAGAAGAAGGCAGCATGGAAATGAAGGTGTGTTTGCCTCTTACCTGTGCATTAAGGAAGACATGAGCGCAGAAAGAGGGAGATTCTGCAATGAAGCCTTAGAAAAACCTAAAGTCAAACAGGGGCAGGACTGGCACAGAGGTAGCTGTGTAGACCTGCTCTGTGATGCGAGTAAAGGCAGAACACCTATCTTCAAGTGCTCTGGAGTAGGGAGAAATGTTGCTGGCTTACCTGGTGATTTTGTGAAACATTACCTTTCTGCAGGAAAACGGGGCCTTTGAGTAGTTCCTGTGCTAGCTGCTGTAGTATATTAGAGTATATTCAAGCAGAGTCCAGAAGTACAGTTTGCTGGCTTGTCTAGCTGTTGAAGCCAGCTTTTCTGATGATCTCTGAGCATCTTGGACCTGCCCCTCCATGCCCTTCTCACAGCAGCAGAAAGCCAATTATACCATAGAGTACCTCTGCCATTCTGCTTGGAGTCTAAAAGGAATACAAAAGATATAAAAATCTCCTCTGAAACTTGCATTCCCCTGCATTCCCCTGCCACCAGGTGCACAAACATTAGTGGGGTTTTAGACTCCTAGATTCCAGAAAGATTGAAACCTTGTGCAAAAGACTGACTTGGTTATTTGAAAAGAATCAGGCTGCCAACCTTTTGCAGCCTCTGCAGAAGGAAATAGCTTCAGTATTGCTTGCTTTATTCGTCTGCCATGCTGAGTTAGGAATGGCTGAGCACAGGGCTTGCAAAACAGGATCCAGGCTGTGCTCACACATCCTGCTGCAGCTCTATGGATGAAGCCATTCACTCTGCCATCCTGGGCTCCCTCCTCTCTCTTCATCTCTTGCTGCCAGGCATTCATTCTTTCATACAGCCAAGGCAACCACCAACCACAGTGTAATAGCACCCAATCAGGCTTAGTAAAACATACAGGTTGAGATAAACCTGATTGCCTGGTCAGTCTCTGACCGCCCAGCCCCGAAATGGTTTGGGGAATGGGGATCTGAGACTGCTGGAAGACACAAGGGAGTCTGAGGCCAAGCTACCTGTGGGGTGACCCAATGGCAGCCAGATCTGGCCAGGAGCAGAGCCTCCCTTCACTCTGAGCTGCCAAAGAGCCGTTTTGAATGGGGAGCTCTTGTGGATTCACGTGCTCCAGCAATTCAGCATGGGGAAGACACAGGAGAGCCATGATCCATGACATATGCACGTTGTGGCTTCCAGTGCCATCATCTCGCTGAGCAGAGCACAGAAAGCTGCACATCTGGAACGTGTGGGAGCTATGGAGGCTGTAATTACAGGTGTCTGGCACGCTGGGTCACTGTGCTGGCTGCTGAGCTGCTGGAGCTGTTTGAGCCGGGACTAACTTTGGTGTGATTCATGGTGTTAATGATGCGCTTTCTTTGCAGTGAAGGAAGAAGCCTTTTGTCCTTTCTTCTTTGTTTCAGGATGGTATTGCTTTACATCTGTCAAATATTATTATTTTGTCTCCAGTTTGTATTAATTTTTGCAAATTGATCCCCACAGTGAGAGTGTGTACAAAGGTTTTGTGCTGTATCTTCTAAGCCTGCCTTAATGTCACTGTTTATCTTTTGAAGCTAATAATTAAAAGGGAAAAAATACTGTCTGTGGATTTCTGTCGTGATGCCAGTTGAGTCCATTTTCTCTTGTTGGTAGCTATCAGATCTGACTTGCACCCACAACAGACTGTGTTTGGGGGGCAAAAGTGTCACTGCTTTTATTTCATGTCTGTCCTGACAGGAATAGTAATGAGAGCAGCAAAGCACTTGCATCCCCAGTTAGCCAGCTACAAAACAGGCAGGCTGAGTCCTCGATGTACTGTCAGTTCTGTGTGTTGTGTAGGCAATTAACATTGATGCTGAATTAATTAATGATGAGAAAACATCAAAGGGTTGGGGTGCTTCAGTTCAGACGAGCACCAGAAGCTCAGATTGTTATCAGATTGCCTAGGAGTTGTCTGAGGGGATCGTATAACCAGAGTTTTGCTGCAAGCCAGAAAAAGACTGGGGCTTCCACCCCGTATGTCATGTGTTCAGACCTCTAAAAAGTTCTAGGAGGCAGTTTTATGGAGACTGAGAGTTTCTCTTGTGTCCATTATGACCTGTTTTGTAAACATCTCATATAAAGTCTTAAAGTTCTTCTGTTTTAGAGATACACTGCATGGGTCTTCTTACAATAGTTTATTAGTCACAACTTGTGCATTTTTAAGACAATGAATGAATCCTTCTAAGCATGGTCTCTGGAGCAGGCAAAAATAAAGAGGAGGAGGTTGGCAGTGAGGCCACAAGTAGAATTTGCCATCTAAGGCAGCATGTTGATTCCCGCTTCATACCTTGGACACAGAATTAGCCTATATATTTTCTGGAGTTATAGTTATAGAGCTTGCCTTGCTGGATGGCTCAGAGAAACCCGCTGGATTAAGTTTGTGTGACAAGGTTTTGGTTGCAGAGGGACTACAGGGGTGGCTTCTCTGAGAAGCTGCTAGAAGTTTCCCCCATGTTGAAACTAAATTATCTTTAAGGTGTTGTTAAACTCAAACCATTCTGCCAATTTTTGATGTGTACAGCAGTGTTTTTGGTCCCATCCTACCATCATAAATATCTATTCTTCCTGTAGAGCAATGCAAGTCACTGTGTTTATGGCTGACCTGTCGGCTGTAGGAGGGGGTGGAAAACAGAACTGAGCAGCATGGGAGCCACTGAAAGGAAATCACACTGGCATAGAAGTGCTGCTGGTGGGCCACAATGCAGAATTTCTTCCTGCATTTCTGTCCTCAGAATATAATGAGTTGTGTGATCCCACATGTGTGCCTGATAAAGTTTCTTACTGACAAGAATAGCAAAGTTTTAAAATTAAAAAAATATGAACCAAAGGGAATGAAAGTAGTCAATGTTTTATTATCCAAAGAGAACTTTGATGTAGAAAAGTTGCACACAACCCAAACCATCAATTAAATTCACCTCATCTGTGGCTTGCTTGATTTCAAAGGTCTTTGAGAAGACTTGTACAAAGAAAGTTTTAAAAGTTCTTGCATTGTGGTTAGTATTTAAAAAATAATGACTTTTTTTTTTTTATGACTATGTATACCCCATGCCTCTTCCTAAGGTAGCAAACCAAACATCTGTTTTTTAGGCTCAGTGATGCTTGGATCACGATCAAAGGGAAAGGTTGCCAATTAACCCCCATGATCTCCCCACCATGTGTGTTTGATGCCATATTTTTTCCATCTGATTTATTTCATCTAAGCTTGATATTAAATCCCTTACCAAATTCAGATTAGCCATGGCTTTCCCATTTCTCTGACAACACATCAAAGCTCCAGAGGACCCAGAAGACTGAATTAGCCATTGTTTGAGTTTTTGCTGAGCTGCTCTTAGAGACATGTATCTGTGTAAGGAGCAAAGGGAATAAGTGATATCTCTGCTCTGAAACTTTCAGAAAAGTTAAATGGGTATAAGGTAAGGCTAAGCCAAATTTAAACAAGAAGTATTATGCAGAGTGAGCTATATATGATAGAGAGGTTCTGTATTCCTTATAGAAAAATTACTAGAAAATAAGCAGTAACAAAGATGTAGAATAACTTGCAATAATTTTAGTACGTATTTCATCAAAATGGGATGCATTGTGTTACTAAAGGAAAAATGTTTGCTATTTGTATTAAAATAACTTTAGAAATGCAGGGAGGAGCCACAAGGCACTGTAAAAACTACACTCTACTGTCACTGCTTATTGCAATCATTAGTTACTTTCTCAGGGCAAAGGGACAAACACTTTAAGTCTGTCTTGGGGAGCTAGGCTACTGCCAGGGGCATGCTGCAGTGAGGAAACCTGCAGGTGATGCTTGGGAGAAAGGAGGTAACAATTTATTTAGAAAGGGAGGCAAAAAAAAAAAAAAGAAGACTGTGAATTTAGCCTTTAGGGCTCAAAGTTAAAAGACTTTGTATACAAGACTGGCTTGATCTCATTGGCCAGGTAGGAGAACTGTACCTCACCCCCAAGAATGAGAGTTATTTATTTTTAGGAGGCTGCATGTGTCTCTTAAACCTCAGTGAACAGTCAAAATTAGAGATAAACGAGCTGGATTTGGACCCATGCCATTGGCATTAAACAGTGACAATACCAGTGGGTTGGGCAGGGCTTTGCTGTCACTCTCTGGGGCAGCTCCCCACGTGTCCTCTGTGAAGGCACAGGTAGTTTCAGATGCTGTGATGTCTGTGTAACTCCATCTAGTCTGTTTTGTGGGATAAGCTGCAAAATCTTGGGCCTACCAGTTGAAATTAGGACGGTATCCCAAGGCTTGTTCAGAAGTCAAACTGGTACAAATCTTTGGACCTGTGCCATGCATTTTTTGGTTTCTTCTTCAAACACATCTGCCCCTTCCCAGTGAGCCAATTCAAAATTTTTCTACTTGGGAGATTGTGGAGAGTCATTTCAGAGATGGAGCACAGGCTCAAAATAAGAAGAGAAGAGTAAAGGAGGGAGCTGTGGTTTGCTGAAAGGACTAGTCAAGATGTGGGGGTGAGGAAATCCTTTGGGACCTTGATTAGGAGCTATGCAGGATGGGAAGAAATACCTTGAGCAGCAATGTTTTTATTGCCAGTTCCTCAGAAAGGCAATTGTGCAAGATAGTAAAGCATGATACAGTGGCACTGGAAGGGCATTTCTTAAAAAGAATTTCCTTGTTTGAAAAGGAAGGAGAAGGTCAAAAGACAATAATATAAAATACAGAGTGAAATGTGGTCACTCTTACAGCAGTGGTCTGGTGGAGGAAGGCGCTTCACCCTAAGAAGTACCGCCTGTGTTAGGTAATAGTTATGCTGCTTAAGGAGGAGACTGAGGTCAGAGTTTGGACCCATGTTTTGTTCTCAAGCCTTGTCCTTAAGATGTGCTGTGTGGCCAGGTATGAAGGCTGTTGTGAAGAGACAGGAGATGAGCTGCTCTGTACGGTGGATGGCGCAAGGAGGGACAGTTTTATATGGCAACAAGAGGAAATATTTCTGGCAGCTGGCTAGTACTGCCCTGGACTTAAGCCATCTGTGGGGCCTTGCCATATGAAACCTATATGGAGGTCTTGCTCCATACAGGTAAGTTTAAGTGCATGTGTAAATCTAAGTATGTAAATTAAGCCATTTGTTTTCAGTGTGTAATGGATCTTAGAATGTTTATCATCGATAGCCTTTGAAGTCTTGGCATATACTGACATAGTTGCTGTTAAACTTAGGCTTATGTGTGTGGGTGGAAGGGCAAATGCTGAAACAGGAGAATATTGTTTTTCAGCAGCTGATTGGCATTATGGGCCAGCAATGGCCAATATTATGCCAGTACATAGTTAAAAAAAGAAAGAAAATCCAAAACACTCTTAACTGCACAACTTCAAAACCACACTTATGATACCCAGCAGCATCCAAAACATGAGTCTGATGTAGGAATGTTCAGCGAAGGTGCACAGGAATTTATGTACTAATATCTCTGGCACCTGGAGTTTAGTTTTTCCCAAATGTGCCTACTCAATGCCAGCAAAACTGTTTTGTTTCCTTTCCTTGAAAAAGCTTTTTCTCTGTACTGAGATCACATTCAGCTGTACAGATGGTTTTGGTTTTGTTGTAGCACAGTCTTACCTACATCACTATCTTCCTCTCTAAAAAGTTCCTTCCTTTTCCCCTGCTTTATATATATTAGCTCTTGGGTCACATGAATCTCAAAATTTTCTGTTAACAATAAGTGTCTCCAGACAGTTTATCTTTGGACAAACGAACTTCCACAGGCAGATCATAAAGTTTTCTTCCAGAGAAGTGTTGGAAATCTTGTGCTATTTAATGGTGAAATGGGCTTTGTTTCTTTCTAAATACTTTTTGAGCCGGAACAATTTTTTTCTTTACAATGGAGTGCTAAAATGAGCCAGAATAGAGCCAGTGTTATCTGCTGACCCCCCTTCAAAACATAGGGCAGAAAACACTCTGCTATTCCTGGCAGTGAACCTGGCAAGCATTCTTTTCCTAAAACATAATTTCCATGAAGATCAATAGTCCCAATTACATGAATTCAAAAGGAGAAAAGTCACAGTGTTTTCTGGCATGTGCGCTGCTTACCGGTCCTTGCCATTAGAATCAGAAGTCTTCACTCTTAGCTGACCTCCTCCAGCTTTGATTTTAACCATGAGTGTTCTTAATGCTTTGTCTTTGAAATAAGAAAAAAAGAATATCGTTGCTCAAATGCCATTTGCAGTCTTTCAACAAAAAGACACCATTCAGAGCAGGTGAAAAGCAACCCAGAAATGGCAGCTGAGGCATGAGCCACAGTTCCAGCTGCTTCTCCCACTTTTTCACATAGACTGGAAATAGCAGGAACCCACTGAAAGACTTGCAGAAGCAGAAGTGATGAGAGTTTTAAGTTGCTTTTGGTTATTCCCTTCGCCATTTTCAACCCTGGATCTGAGCAGGCAGAAAGTGGAGGGCACCTGGGGAAAATGGGATAGGAGAGGAACAACAATGAGGCTGAGCACTCAAAAAGTGGGGGAACTGGCCTTCATAGCCAGACTATTTTCCCGTGGTGCATGTCTGAAGTGGATAGTAGAGTTGGTTACAGAAATACAGATACTTGAAGCTCAGTTTTCAAAATCAGGTTTCTAATTCAGCAATTAAACACCTGCACATTGATTATTCAGAAAGCCTGTCAGCACTTACCTCTTACAGTGGGTGTCAAGTGCCAATTTTAGGTCTAAGTGCAGATGTAGGTGCATGAACAGAGGGTTTCAAGATTGGAAACAGGGCTCTTAACAGCAACAGGTTCATCTGCCTGTGACTCCTCTGCACTGAGCAGCAAAATCAGCTGAGCTTAAAGGGGTAGAAGGCTGAGAATAAGGAGCACAATCCAGCTAATAGCTGCTGTTATGAAACTGTCAGAAGATGACTTGCTGCCTGACAAGGAAAATACTGTTCTGCTGAACAGGACAGCAGGATCTTCAGCTCCAAACTTGTGTTTCCTTGCTTTGCTTCCTTTTAGTTTCTGAGTTATTTTTCAGTGCCTTCACCTGCTGACTGAGCACATAATTTAATGGAGTACAGCACCTTCTGAACCTGGAGCGAGTGGCTGCTGTTTGACATCCTTCTCCCATGGGGTAGAGGTAGTGTGCTAAGGGGCACCAGTGTGCCCTGCCTCCACAGGAGTGAACAAAAAACCTGAGTGCTGGAGTCTGAAGGAACAGCGGAAAAGAGTGTAATGAAAGGCAGGATGCAAAATGAGACATGGAATGCAGCAGGGCAAACACAGCTCCTGCCATCAGGTTTCTCCCTGATCTGAGGGCAGAGGGCCTATCATTCCTAGCTTGTGCTTCAAGGTCCCCTGGGAGCTGCGATCAAGTATTTTCTTTAAATCCAGGCTAACACATTGATAGTGTGAGCCACATATATCACAGATTTGAGGTATGGATTTCTGCTTTATTCAAAGTAAGCCCAGAAAGAAAGGCAGCCTTGTCAGCCTTGTGCTAATATCTGCTGGAATACTTGTGAGAAGGAAAGGAATCAGTTTCAGGTTGCGAAAGAGGGGGCTCCATTTCTGCACGTATCCAGCAAGAAGCTGACTGAGAAAAAGTAGCAATATTCCCAGTGTGCAAGGCTTAGGGCAGGGACAAAATTCCATGAATATATTTGTGCAGGTCTTTCTAGAGGAGGCAAAAGAAAACCCACTAAATGAAGGAGCTCTAGGTGGTATAAAGAGCCTTGCAAATGCCAGTAAATGGCGATAGAGCCTTGCCTTAAAAAGTTTAGCTCTTTGAAAATGAAAGCCCCTTCTCAACCAGAGCAGGACTCCTCATTGGGATGAACAAAAGGTTGAGGTGTGTGCCTGAAAAGGCAAATTTACTGCGGTCTTGAAAGGGGTAGAGGAAGTGCTGTGTCAGTGCACTCTCAAAAGTGAATGTGATGAGACCCCAACCTCTTGCTCCCTGTGGGTGGGAGAAAGACGACAAGAGCTAATGTTCTTCCCACTATCAAAGGAGGTGATGCGGCCTCCCAGATAAGTGTTGCAGGCTGAAGTGGCATTTTAGAAAGCTGCCTGAGTTAGCCCTGGCCTCAGGAGAGCTGGTTCAGCAGTGCTGTATTAGGAAGACAGAAGCTGCATGAAGAAAATGCTGCTATGGGCGGCTGCAGCTCCTGCAGCACGGAGGCTGCCACCTCTGCTAAGGATGGCAAAGGTGAAGGGTCCTGTAGGGTTAAGATTTAGAGCATTAATAGCTGATATTCATTTGTCAGCCATCAACATTTATCAAAGCAATATCTAACCAGTCTAGACCAGAGCGAGCAGACCTTTGTTTTTGTTTGCTCCTTTTCTCTTGCAGCGTGGGGTAAATTAAACAGGAGGACCTCTTCTCCTTTGCTGTTCATTATTTTGCTCTTTCCTACCCTCTTGTCCCTTCCTTGCCTCTGTTTTGAGTCTCGGCACTACCTGCTTGGAAGAAGAGTGTATGAAATGGACAACAGCTGCCCCGATCTGATGGGGCCTCAAATGCTTTTCCCAGCACATAAATGGGGAACAACCACGCCCAGCTGGATTGGTGGAAAGAGGTGTATGATTCTTATCAGTGTTTTAGCAATGTCAAAAATGGTGTTGTCAGTAATAGAGCCCCAATGTGCCTGGTGCTCCTACGTATCTCTTATGGGAACACTGCTTCTATTCAGAGAAAGCAGGAAAGAGTCAGAGAGGGGATGAATTATCTTACAATGAATCACTGCAGGATTAGAACATTTGTTTCTATTTACACTTGGGTCTCCCTTCTCCAAATTGCATAACTTGTCCTAGAAAAAGCACCACCTCCTTTTCTTGTGTCATGATGGTATTGCTAAACCTTGAGTAGGTGCCCTCTCATTTGGGATTGTTGGTGCAATAAAACTTCACTGATTTAGTTGCTGGAAATTTAAAAAAAAAAAAAGAGCCCCCAGTTATTAGACTGCTTGTTAAATCCCACCATAGCTAAATAACATCTGGCTTTCTATAAATACAGCAAGCCAGTCATTAACAGTGGGACTATTCACTGTTTACAGAGCTGCATTTGAAAAGAACCAAAGTGCAAAGTATTTGCTGAAATCTGCACAGGCTCTGCCTGCAATAGACTTTTGATAAACCCTGTCTTACGAATGTCATCTTCATATTCCAGTATTTGGATATTTTGTGTATGACTAGATGTCTTATTGTCCAGAGTCACAGACATGTTGCTGCTACAGGCAACATGAGAGTTTCTAAAGTGCACAGAAACTTCTTGTGTTCAGAACAACAGCCTTGGATCCTTGCTTCTATTTAGGTATGTGCAGGCAGTTCATCAGAACCAATCAGCCTTTTATCCAGGTAAAAGCCCTTTGCTAGATCAGGCGAAATAAACACAAGTTGTGCATTATGTTAGGGATTTCTTTGAAACATCTTCGTTGTTATCACACTGCAAATCCCAGCCTCATAGCTGCATGTTGAGAAAGCCAGAGGACATGTGCAGAAGTAAGGATCTCCATCTACTGAGGCTGAGCACCTTTATAATCCACAGGACCTCTGATGCACAGTTAATCCACTGATGTTGCAGTCCTTCCAGGATCGGGCTGCCCAGCCAGACCATCGCAAACAGGTATATTAAGCCAGATTTCTTTGCATATACTGAAAGTTATGAAGCCTGATTTCCTCTGCCTTTTTCCTGTGCAGATATGCTGATGCTTAATAAAACTCATCAGGCATTTCCCCAGGGGCTAAGGAGAGAGGAATTTTTCCCTACCTCCGACCCAACTCTGTCACACACGTGTAGGAACTAAGCGTGTGTGAGAGATCCATCTGTTGTGTGTAGATAAAAATTGCCAGAGAGGTTAAAAAGCCACCCTAGGATGGAAAGGCGAGGGTACACACAGTGCGATCCCATAACAATTCCCTTCAGGGAAAAGTCAGACTGGGAGGGGATGTTTGCAGTCAATGACAGAAGTGCCTGGCACTGAGGTGCTGGCCCTGTGTGGTGAATCCACACTGGTTTTTCTCTCAGCGGGGCTGCTGCGTTGATGATATTTCCCAGCAGGATGCTCCAAGGAGGAGGCACAGGAGGGCTGGAGCAACTACTTTTTGCTGTGAGAAAGACCAGAGAGCTGGAGAGGCTCTCAGCTGCTCTTGCAAAGGTACGTTCACCCATGTCAGGATGCACAGGCTCCAGCATGTGTTGTAATTATGTTCAGAAAAAGCTGTGTCCTTTTCATGGTGAATAGACACAGGGATGGATTCTTGCACCTTTTCCTGCCTGCTTCATTCTGCTCCTACCAGTCTGACCTCCTCTGGTATAGTTATTGGTGGCAGTAGCTTCCCAGGGGAGGGAGCCTCTCTGAAAGAGAATGAATTGCTTTGCAATGCATCAGAAAATGGGTGAGTGCGAGCTGTGCTGCACCCATTTTGGGTTTGATTTTTTTTTTTATTACTACATTTTTTAGTTTTATACTGCCACTTGTGGCTTCTGAGTGTCTTCCGTATCATAACAATTAGCAATTCTAATTAGTAATTTTATGGAGTCTGTTAGATAAATATCACTCAGGACTGTGCCATAGGGCCCGTAGTTTTCAGTATCACAATGGTAGTACAAGGCACAAAATGCCTCTTTTGTGGAAGCTGCTGGTGATGCATTTTCTGATGTTATGGACTGGATATTTGGGGGAACTGGAAAGAATATGTCATTAAGTGTTTCCTGGATGGTGCTGTGGCAGCATTCCCAGTCCATCCACGTAGACACACCAACACATACAGCCTGGATGTTTTTTAGGCTTTTAAGAAAAAGGTTTAGAAAAATCTCCTCAGCAGAAATACAAATAAACAAAAATCCTAAAGGAAAAATAACATAGGTTATAGCCATTCACAAAACCTGCACTCCTGAGTGCAGAACATTAATGGGGTGAGAACTGTAGCGATGATGCTTTTTGAGTTGCTGCTTTTGCTACTTTTCCTTAGTCAGTGTGTCTCTTCCATATTCTAGCTTGATGGAAACGTAACTGAAGATGATGAGAAATATCCTACTGACTTCAGTTGTCTTTGGATCAGCAGCCTCCAAGTGCCTACAGACTGGATGTCCTGTGTTAGGTCAGTCTGGAGGGTTTTACTGCCACCGTGGAGAGGTAGGAGGAAGATCCCATACATTGCTTTCTGCCTGGGACACCTAGTGCAGCGGTGTAAAGTAAGGACATCTTCCTGCTTAGTGTCAGCCCAACAAAAAAGTGGAATCACTCTGAGTGACCCCGGTCAGAGATAGGCTGACTTATTTTTTAATGTGTGCTTACCCTTGGCTGTATGATGGATCATGGACCTGCTGAGAGCTGTGGTGGAAAATGTGGCCACAACCCAAGATCTCGTAAGCTGTGCTCTCCTCTAGCACTGTGTTCAAGAAGGCAAATGTGTGGCAGGGCTGAACACTATGAAACTCAACTCGGTAACAGCAAGTGCTATAAAATACGTTCTGTTTAAATGATGTCAGTCAACCAAGGAAAGCTGTCACAAATTGATGTAACTTTTGATGTTCAAAACAGTAATGGTAAAGGTTATTGCAGTTCTATGCAATATGGAAGGAAGAGATACTTTAAATTAAACAGGAAATTGGCATAGAGGGATAACAAACAATAAGTGAAGATGTTTCTGATGAGATACCTTCAGCCTGTGGGACTGTGTACATACAACACGTGAGCAAAACTTCTTGTTGAAACCTTCATGCCATGTTCCTAGCCCAGAGAGCAAGAGACATGAAAACATCAAATTAGGAAAGAGGCAAGTTTCTTCCTCAAATTAGAAGGAAGAACAATCTGGACTCAAGATCTACTCTACCATTATCTTTAAGTAAGGGAAGAATATAAGCACAAGAGGAGTATTTAGGGCTATAATAGACCTTCACACCCCATCCATAGTCTGATCTTCAACCTAAGCTTGTAGAGACCTTGGTGTTGAGTATATCTTACGGTTTTTAGAAACCATTGAAGGATTTAAGTAGCACAGGTCCCCCCTGAAGAGAATGATAGCCTGAGGCTGAGATGTAAAAGTGCACTGAGAGCCAAAGCCACAGCCCCAGGGTTGTCACCTCCACCAGCAGAAGCACAGTGTTCAAATCAAAGCAGCGGTGCAATGCACTCCTCTCTATGGGCTGGTGCTCAATGCCAGACAGAGTCAGCTCCCCAAAGCACCAGCCTGTTGAATCCCCTGAAACCACAGCTGTGTTATTCCTTCCACAGAGATTGGTGGGACATTTTCAGCCTCAGCTCATTTAAATCTTTGGCTGAGGTATTAACATAGAGCAGGAGAGGAGTGAAATAAAGTGTGCAAGGGACAGAAACGCACACTGGGTCTCCTGCGGGGTCCCAAAGTGAAATCCCAGTGTTGACCAGTTTACTGTGGCCACATGAGGTGTAGAAGTTGCCCATGCTTGCAGGGCAAGACAAAAACTTCCCTCTTCTTTTCTGAGAGTTCTCTCCCCTCCATGAAGTTTGTTACTGCTGTGTCACAAGCAAAGGGACTTAGCCACTCCATGGGGACATACATCTGCAAGCCCTTCTGACTACATCACAATTAATCTGAGGTAAAACTGACTCAAAGCTGGACATCTTTCTGAGCTTAATAAATTTCTTTAAAGCAGGGAAGCCCAAAAACATAACCAGTATAGTAATATATTGCAGGAAATACTCTTCTGTTTTAATTTAAAATATTTTACTGCTGGCATAAGCTCTAGAATGACTTTTAAGTGCATTTTATCTGGTCTTTCTATGATATAAACTTTTAATTAGTCATAATCAATGTAAATTGGGAGAAGAGTGCACGACCACACCAAATGAGAGTTGCACCCCTGACCTATGCCAGCCTTAGGGAGCAGATGACAGTGGATGGCAAATGCAGGTCTTGTAATATAAAATAGCAAGTTAACCAATCAGTAATTATTGTCACTAATAAAGTGCACCCTGAAATCGGTACTTTACTGTGTTAATAAATTTTTGAGTAGCTTTTCTCTGTTAATATTATAGCCTTACCGTGTTCCAGCCATAAACAAGGAGGCTGAACATGACAGTGGCCCCATCCTAGAAGGAGGAGAGTTCTGTTCCCCACAATATGTTCTGCTATTAATGCCCACCACCAGTGCTTCATTCCTCACATAAACACTTGCTGCAATGCCAAGCTGGTACTAAACTGATGGGACTGCCCCACGTTAATGGTGTGTGAGCCCAAACTGCCAGAGAAAATACTTCATTTAACTTCAGGAGTCCTTGGACCTGGCCAAACCAGTAGGAGCCATCTAACCTAATATGAGCCATCTAATAACACTCTATCCCATAGGCATTTAGGCACCCCACATGGTTGATGCGTAGTTCAAGGCACCTCCAAGAGCAGTTGGTGTACAGCCAAAGGTATGGTGTGTATCCACAGGGGCACACTTTGGGCTTGGAAATAGATGGCTTTGTTTGGATGGTAACACCACCTACCTGTATTACCCACGGTGTTCTTGTGACTGGCCCATTCAACACCCTCTTCCCTTGTTTGCTAACATGTTCTTTCTTTATCTGTAACAGGATTCAGAGGTCATCTATCCATAGCAGCTTTCATACAATGGACAGACTTATTTTAGGCCACATACTAGGAGAAAATGTTCAAAGCAGCATGAGAAGGTATTTATATTTTTTTCCTACGGACCTGTGCCTCATCAAAACCCCCTGATCCTCCTTCAGAAAACCAGGATATTGGTAAGATATACTCTAGCTTAAACCACAAGCCTCTAGAGTGTGTGAATATGTATTTAAAACAGATTTTTGGAGGAAAATGAGCCATTATTCCATTTGAAATTCTTGTTGCCTCTGCAAAGAAAAAATGTGGGACCTGTGTTATGCACTGCACAAACAAGGGATGGAGGGCAAAGACTGAAATTGGGTGTGAAGGCACCTGTCCAACACCATGGAGCAAAACACAGCAGAGGCACAGGGAAAATTCCACAGTGGGGGTGGAAGGGAGGAAAAGAAACTTGAAGAAAAATCAGTGAAAACAATTTATCCTCTCCCATTTTCTCTTTTTTTTTTTAAACCTAAATCTACCTGGCATAGCATTAAGCACTTTTCCAAATGAGTGTTGTTATAAATAGTGCTCTGCAATGCAGCCTTCACATAGGACTGTGTCAGCCTGCAGACAGCAAAGTGTGTCTCCATTTATAACCTCACTTTCTTACCTTGGTTCGTCACCTTAATTTGCCACTGTTACCTGGGAGCTGACAGCTTCCAATTACAGTCACATTTGCAATTCCAACAGGAAGCATCAGGGCCCAGGTTTTAAACATTTGGTCTATTCTTTCCTGAACAAGTATTCTCCCTGAAGTCCACTCAACAGCTTGTTTCTGGGATTGTGATCATTTTCACAGAGGTATTTTGAACTGTAGTGAAGTGTAACCTGTGTGGACCCAATGTAGTTCTCACTAGAAATGTTACACACAGTTACTGCAGATTCCAGGTGTTACTTTGGATGTTTTCTGCATTTATACAAATAGAATTACCTTTAAATTTGGATCAAAGTTTTCTTGAGACATTTTTGTGGGTATAAGCTGCTGAATTGCTCTTTTAAAGTGGCTCAGTGTGTAACAGACTGATATGAAGACAAATTTGGAAAGAAGTCATGGAGAAATCAAGGCTGGTGGTGAGTGAGGTAAATTGGAGGAGAGTGTATGGGAGCTGCTGCTGCTCAGGAGGCAAACACAAAACTTGACCTGCCCTTTCTCCCCTTGTCATTTCCTTTGATGTCCAGACACCTCAGGACTAGAGACCAGGATGACAGATCTTCCAATTCCCTGTTCCCAAATTCAGTCTTTCTGCCCCTTCAACCAGCTTCTGAATAGGAACGGGTAAGGGAGGAGGAATGTCATTAACAGAGAGCGATTGCCCAAAGGGCTTGAACATTGCAGGGAAGCTGGTGAAGCACCTTAGAAGTGCTCTGGAGAACAAAGATCCCTCTGGGCAGAACATTTCTGGGACATCGAAGGTGGTTTGTGTGGCTGAAAATGGATCTGAGAGTTGATCCTCAGCTTTGCTGTTGTCCGACCACTGTGCCACCCTTTGTGGCCCCAGGACACCAACCAAGTAGGGTAGCTCCAAAGTAGGAGCTGCTGCACCTGAATGATTGTTTTTTTCTTTTTCAAAGAGCTGAGTGGAAGCTGAAGCTAGAGGAGAGACCAAGGGAAACTGAGATGCTGGCGAGGAACATGTCAAACAAGCTGTCTGAAATTTATAGTCAGCTCCACAGAAATCCTGCTGGTGAGGAGAGAAACAGACCCAGTTTTCCTTTCTAATATATGACACTGGGTAGAAATGAAGTCTCTTCCATGTTACTTCTTTCAGCTTCTGGTGGTGCCTGCTGACAACAGATGCCACAGTTAGGACACAGTGCAGGAAGGGAAGCTGGTGCATCTCCCACCTCCTGGTTTGTGTCTTTTGTTCAAGCTGCAGCCATCCCTCCTCTTTGTATTTAGTGGCCTCTAACAGAGCACTGCCTCTCTACTCTGTGCAGGCAGGAGACAAAAGCAGCTCTGGAATAAACGCCTTCACCTCAGAATGGGGCTACTTGCTGGTCTCATCCTGAAGTGAGTGGAGAATCCTTGAACTGGGAGAAGTTGCACTGGCCATGTCAGGGACAGCCTGGAGTTGCTGCTGATTCTTGCTTTTATACCTTCATTTCCCCTCTTAGCAGCAGGTTTGAAAAGTGCCATCACCTTACATCCTTGTGTCAGAACCTTGGCCCATTATTTAGTACTTCTTTACAAGATTAAATAGAATCTCTTTGGGTACTTAAACAGGGACACAGCACAGGAAACTGTATGGCTTTCTATGCTGCTGGGATCTGAATGTAAATAGAATCTGCTTTTTAATCACAAGATCATCTTTAAAACACAGTATAAAGGGTAATTCTCTCCTCTTTCCAAAGGAATTAATATTGTGGTGTAAGAAAATGAGAAGGAAGCAGGAAGGGACTGGTGGGACTGTGTGGGCCAGAAGTCATATGCTCCAAGCAGCTCCCTGGTGTAGTTAATAGAGTTTGATTAAAATCAGTTTGGTTTTTTGTTTCACTAGTTATCATAGAGGATTGCCCCCAGCTCTGAGAACCCATCCTTCAGGGTGCAGGAGGAACTCCAGCAGCATTTCTCCAGTCCTACAAGCACAGTGATCTTTGATTCCCAGGCGAGGTGGGCTGAGGTGGGCCAAGTTGGCAGTCACAGCGTAACTGTAGGATGGATTTCAGCATGGGCAGGGCTGTGCAAGCATGCCACAGGTCCATTGCCCTAGTGCAATCCCTGAAATGTTGTAGGCACATGCTAGAAAGGACCCAAGACACTGTTTTTCAGTGTGCAGGAAAGATTAGTCTGGTCTGGTTTGTCTCCAATGTGAAATGCAAGGAGAGAAGTGGAGGTGCCTTCCTTGGGGCTTTGTATCCCTAAGAGAGAAGAAAAGGCTCTGCAGAGGGTGGGACCAACCCATCTCTGTGTGTTGTTTCTGAGAAGAGTATTTTCCTCCATGGGGATGCTGGGGCTGTTGCAGGCTGTGCCACACACTTATCTGCTGTTTCCCATCTAAATATCAGGCAGCATGGGTGAATAACAAGCAGAGACACCTGTGCCTGCACTTCAGTTGATCATTTTCCTAATTATGTGACATTTTTTCGTGGGTCAAAACATGCTAAAACAACCACTTAGTGGAAAGCTGGTTAGAGGTGTGTGACTGACTCACTAATAAAATTGCTGTGCACTTAGCACGTCAGAAGAGCCCAAAGCACCTACTGGATTTTGAGCCTGATTCTCTTTTCCCTTACACCAGTGCAAATCAGGAATGACCCCTACCAGTCATTGCCCATGTACAGGCACACACATAAAGGCTAAGAGGAGGTGGACAGTCATTAAAGATGGATGGGGGTGTTTAATTGTATGTGAAATGCCCTGGACAACTTGGGTCACCCTATTGCTGTTGCACAGTGCCACAGGCTGCAAAAAACATGGAATGAGTGTACATCCTGGGACTTTCTAGGGCATTACTGCCCAGTACTTCAATCTGACTACATTTATGAGCTGGAAAAGGGTTTACCAGTTTGGTGATAGGGTGAGGGACACAACACAAGAGAAAAGCAAAGCAGTTTTAAAGCAAAATACCTTAAAAAATTTTTTTTCTGCATTACTCAGAGGGATGAGATATCGTGCCTTTCTCTCTGAAGTTGTTGGAAGCTGCAAAATGCAACCAAATGTGCAGGACTGGGAGAAATAAAACACTACTAGTGTGTGTGAAAGAACAGTTTCCTGAGGCACCTTTGGTCTTGCCCACACACAAGGAATTGTTGTCCTTCCCAAGAGAGGCAGTGGAGGAGAGACTGCAAATGGGGAGGGAGGAGCGCAGATCTTGCAGAAGGGATTTATTATCCAGTTTGGAGGTGGGGACACACATATTTCTGGGAAGCTTTCAGTATGTGCTTTTGTCATTTCTGCACGTGCTTCCAACCACGCTGCTGAGCACGCCGTTGTGCCGAGGTGTTTGCGTCCTCTTAAACCCCTTTATGAATCATGTCTGTGCTATGCAGGTTTTTTGTTTCGAAGAGCCGTGAGATCTAACGAGAACTTTTCCTGTCTCTGGCATAGTGCAATTATTTATTGGAAGAGAAGCAGTCAGGTATGAAATGAATGAATTTCATAAGCAACTTCTTTTTAACGTGTTCTTTCAGTTCTTTTTCTCTTGAGACTTCCCACCATCCTGTGCCTGCTTCCCCACTTGATCCGTTGTGAGAGGATTGATTTCCAAAGAAAAAAATACCGTTTTGAAAGACTTTTCTGAAATCATAACTGACTGGCAGGGAGAAAATTTAATAGGGGGAGATGAAACTGGGACACTGGAGATAAGAAGTTAATAGGGGATTTAGCCATATACACAAAACAGTGCTAGACAGGTGGATGTAAAACAGCTCTTTGATTTCCTGCACAGCTTGCAGTAGTGAACAACACCTTCTCTGAACGTCAGCAAGGATCCATCTCAAGTGTAAGTGGCCACTGTCTTGCAGGTTATATGATCTAGATGGCTGCAGCTGGAGAGAAATGGTGCTCGTATATTCACGCCACTCAGTTGTGGAGAACCCCGCTATGTTGAAGCCCGCAAGATCAGTGTCAGAGGAAGATAAAAGATATAAAACACGTAACTATTTCGCAGCAGAATTCTAGGATTGTTACTCTGCTGCCTTCTTTTTAAAGTACTGCTGGGAATAAAATTTAAGATGAGGTCTTTGAGGGTACCATTGGTTTTATGGCAAGGGTCTGCGAGCACAACATGAATGTGCATACTTTAAGCACAGTGTTGCATGTTTTAAACAACAGCATCAAGGTAGCAAAATATCTGCAGAATTAAAAAGTGAAACGGAGCACCTCTAAATCCCTTCTGTTTGCACAGAGAAAAAGTCTAGCATTTCCCTGGTCTGCAGAGATTTATTGTGGTTCCTTCTCCTGGATGGCTTGGAAATGGCAGGAACTATTCCAGGGTGTCCCACAACCTCCGTGGTCCCAGACAGTTGCTCCAGGAGTTCAACATCATTAAAACACAGCAGCACACTCTTTGTAAGCTCATTTCTGCAAGCAGCAGGGAGAAGTGGGGGTATTGGCTGTGGACTGAAGGACTCATAATATGGGTCTTAGGACACGAGGCATAAACCAAATCCAGGACTGCAGGATAAAAAAAACATAAAATAGAGCAAGTGGGGAGGTAGGCCTTCAAATCTCTAAATTAATGGGAATTACTGCCTGACAGTAGATGACTCTTTAATGTCCAAATGCACCCAGTTATTTAGGTGTTTAACTCCCATTAATTTAAAAATACTTGATGGCCTACCCTTTTATGTCTTTTTTGGGGTTGGTCTTTTTTCTGCATGACTTTCTCACCTGTGCAAGGAAGGGATAATAGCTTTCCTTTACTTTATGGGGTGATGTGAGGATAAATATCAAAGGCTGTCAGGCTTGGTTAGGGCACTGGAAAGGAAAGAGCAAGCTCACTGCACATCAACAAGTATGTGAGCTATCAAGCTGGCTTTAGGGCAGAACTGTAAGGATCTAATCTGTGTGCAAGATGAGGAAAATAATTTGGATCAAGTTACTGTTCACCTGCTGTTCACAACTCAACCCAAATATTAAAGTATGCACTCAAATATGAGGTAGATGCTGTTAATTTTCTTTCTTTATTTATTTTTAAACTTTAGATGTTAATATTTTTCCTATGGTTTCTCTTCACAGAACTGACCCTACTGGCTCAGTGCCATAACATGCCGGTATACAGGCACCATCAAAATGTAAAACTCATGAAAACGTACATTGCAGCTGGTTTTCACCTCTGACAGCCAAACCAAGCACAAAATCAGTGCAGACTTGCCCCATGTGTGTTACTGAAGTCCTTCTACAGGTGTTATCACCAATCTAATTAGAAAAACCTTCCAGTCTTCCTTTGCCTCCCTCGTGGCCATGTGGAGAAGAGGCACCAGCAGAGGCTGTGAGCTGTTACAAGCGCTGCTTTGGCGGCTCCAGTTGTTTTCAATACCCATTGATTAGATCTTCCCTTCTGCTGAGGCCAGGCATGCACCCATTTCTTCACACTGCACCCAGGCCTGGGCTCTGCAGCAGCCCTCAGAGAACCTGGGTGAGTCAGCGCTCAGCACAGCCAAAGTGGGACAGACTGTGATGGAATTTTCCTACGTTGTAATATACTTTTGCAGGTATGTTCTTTCTCTTCTTCCCAGGAATTAGAGGTTGGTGGGGCTTTTTTGAGTACTTTCACAGGTTCTGGGTGTTTCTGGTTTTTTTCAAAGCATGAGACATTGGCTTCTGGTAAAGGTGTTTTATTGGCATCACTGGACCTTTGAATCAGGTATGACAAATTCTCCGTGATGCAAAACTGAGTTGCACTGGGATAGGGAATAAGATTATATTTACTGCTCTAGGCTTTGCATCTCTTTCTCCACTGGTTTTATTTCACTGACCTCTGCACAGCTTCTCTTGATGCCTTCACCTGTAGGAAGAGGTACTCTCTCCCTTGAGCTTTGCAATGCCTAAGAGATTCAGAAGCTAAACTGGAAATTTTCAATATCAATTACACCTTTACTGCCGAAATACAGCTGCCTCTGAATAGTCATGGGTTTTTTACTGCTAATAGGAAAAGAATCTCTCACAGTTGTTAATTAACACTGCTCCAGATTTATCATTATTTCAACAGGATAGCCTCAGGATGGATTTAACCCCTTGCTCTTCTGGAAGCAGTTTAAATGACTTAGTCTTATTCAAGAGCATGGGATAAATTGTTGGCTGGGGTGCTTCAAAGCATGGGACTGTTGGTGGAGGCTGCTGCCCTGATGCCACTGAAATCCAGTAGGATTTTGGTATGGCTTGTCCCAAGATTTTGGTGTGGCTAATCCCTGAGGTCAGGCTCTGAATTTTGAAGTAATGGACAGCAATTACCAGGCTCTCAGTAAGTTGCAGAGGTCTATCATCATAGTCCTGATTGCCCAGAGCAAGAATGAATTCCATTTCTTGACCCATTAGTGATCTCTAATTTTATTAGAAGTATTGCTGCTTAATTAACTTATTGAGGTTAATATTGAAAAGCTTTGCTTACTTTGAATACTCTTCCTCTTATCATTTGCAATTAACACTGGTGCAGTAGGGAGAAATGAAAGATCAATGAAGCCTCTCTTATCTTTTAGTATCCACCTTGTGAGGTGAATTTCTATTTTCTTAGAAGGCCACAGTGTTGAGTTCATTCTGAAGATGGATGTTTTTGAGGCTGCTTGGCAACTTTCCACCACTTGTATGTCAGACTTGATCACTAATTCCTACCTCTGTCAAAGGTTAATAGAGGATTGCTATGTGTGTAATCGTGCCTCGCTGAGGAAAGGGGTCAAATAGGTTTATAGGGATGAATCTCTATTGATTGCCAGGAGTATTTAAAATAATTGGACTCAAGCAATCAGATTAGCCAATTATGATTGAGATGGGTCTATATGGGGTAATGTACATGCTTGAGACAGATTGCAACCGATCCAGCTTCATTTGTCTCAACATGCTGAATTTTCACTCATTTCCTTATTAAAGCTGAGACTAATTAGAATAAGTTTTAAGTATCAGTATACAAAATTGAATAGAAATTCATAAAATAATATGCATCTCTAGAGAATACATAGGGAAGTGGGCCTTCATTTATGAATGAGGGAATAAACTGGGTGTTACAAGCATTAAGGACAAAAAGAATGCAGGTGTCTCTCAGAGATACCCACAGAACATAAGTCATTCTCCTGTCCTTGTAACTATTTGCCAGAGGGTGAAAGAAAACCCAAAAAACCACAAATAAAAACAAACCATGGGAATT
The DNA here is from genome assembly GCA_013400235.1 of Oriolus oriolus. Classification (NCBI taxonomy): domain Eukaryota; kingdom Metazoa; phylum Chordata; class Aves; order Passeriformes; family Corvidae; genus Oriolus; species Oriolus oriolus. The sequence continues at coordinate 11,864 of VXBT01011425.1, read as the reverse complement.
ACGAACCTAAGTCTGACGAACACAGTGCAAAAATAGCTTTACCACTTGGAGGGCAGACCAGCAGTCATATCCACCAGAGGCATCCTTTAGAAACCTACCTCCCCCATAAGGATTCTCACATATTTCTGCAGTCCTTTAGGAATGCTACAAGTGCAGTCAGGAGGGAGGAAGACCCAAACCTTTGGGGTCTTTCTTGTCAGGGGGCTGCTTTTACGCTGTAGGAGGGAAACTCAAATGTGTGACTCCAAACTATTGATGTCAAAGGCTAATAATGCAGACAACCCAAAATGTGTTATTTTTGAAAGCTTGCCCTGTTTGCCTAATTCCAGGAGGACCAACTTGCTGGTTTAAACATGAGCCATTTGTGACTTCAAATTTCAATATAAAACTGTGCTGTTTCTGCTGGGAGAGGTTCAGGGTTACAGTGCTGAGGAAGCAAGCAAAACCTTCTTGCTCTGCCTTAACGAACAACATAGAAATTCATCTTGCTAAGGCTTTCATGCAAGCAGTCAAGTTGTTATCAAATCTGTTTCTTTTTTGACTGTCCTTAAGGATTTCAAGTTCCCTCTATTTCACAGGTTACACTGGGAAGCATTTACATTTGTACACTTCTGAAAAGCTGCAGTCACAGCCATGTAGCACAAAGTGAACACACACCCGTGCCATAACTCAAGACATCACAAATGGCAAAATCTTCTCAGTTAAACCGAGGAAAAAATAAGGCAAACTTTGAGGCCTTTGGAAAAATGTTTTAAGCCAAATCAATAGTCCAGTGACTTTTGTCCTGTATGTGTTAAATAGTGGAAGAATGGTCCTACAGTGTAAGACCGTATGTCCACCTGATCCATTATCCCAATTTAAAAGGAAATGGGAGAAGAAGGTGAAGAACCAGACTTGAATATAGGGGTGTCTTCCCAGCTAGTACTCTAAGACTTAAGACCAAAAGCCAGAAGTTCTCCAGGTTAAATAGCCATAATTTGATGGTAGTCAGTGCTATATAAAAAAAGCTGGGTTGTTGTCATGGGTACTTCAAGGATCTACTTTCATACTGAGTGAAGTTTACTTTAAAAAAAAAGAAAACATAGAAAAAGCTCATAAACTTGGCTGAGAGCCAGACCCCAAGTTCATTGCTATCAAAATAGAGACACTGTGAAGCAAAGTGGACTTTTGAGTCAGGAAAGGGGAAGAACAAGCTTGCTGTTGTATTTTTAAATTGGCATTACCATAATCAGTCCCGCTAGTATAATTTGGAGGTGAAGAGTTCACTTTTTCCTGCCATCCTAGCACTTTTTTCATAGTCCAGACCCACACAGTTAATTGTAGCGTGCCATCCTTTCAAATGCATGGCTCATCAAAGGCAGCTGTGGCAACCGCAGGCTGCCAGCACCGGCTGGGATATTCTGCTTCAGGTACTGAAAAGGTTAAGGCTGCTGACACTTTAACATTATTAATTAGGTTCTAAAAACCTTGTAGGTCATTATGCTGGAAAGCATAAGTGGAAAGTTCCTATATCTGTTATTCATGGTTATTTCAGCTCTGCTGTGGGTTCAGAAAGTTATCTTCACAGGCAGAAACACTTTAAGTGAAAGTTTGGATGCTGCAACAACTGGGATATTTGGGAAAAGATCTCAACACTGTCCAGAATTTCTACAAGCACAGCTCAGATTATCATCAGTCCCATGCTCTCCCTGAGAAACAATTGTGAAATCTACAATGGAATACGGAAAATCACACTTTTAAAAATTTGATTCTCTCTCCTTTCTGTGGCTTGCAAGATGTTTTACCAACATTTGCAAACTACCCTCTTCATATAGCAAAGTTTTATGTGCTGGTTTTACAGGTGGGTGAATAAATTAAAGAGGGACAGAGGGATCTTCCCATCCTCTGGTGGATCCTCTTTATTCCTTTTCAACCCTGCTGGCCATGTGTTGCTGGGAAGAGCTGAAAGCCTTCACTGGTAGTTTTTCAGTGAAAACAGTTTTCTTGCACAAGCTCTCAAGTTTTTTGTCTGGGAAACAATTGAGGTCATACCTGCAGGGGCAATTAGAAACTGATTTTCAAATCATCCACAAGCAGGGGCTTGCCAGCCCTCATTAATGTGGCCTTTCGCAGCTCTGGGTTTCGGGCTGGCTTGTTCCCCGTGCTTCTTCACCATCCTTGCATTGTCTTTGGAGCTAATGAGGGAGAGAGGCTGGAGAGTTGCAGGGCTCAAGTTCACCAAGTCAGCCACAGGCACCTTGCAGTGCTCTTTTCAGCCAGCAGTGCCTGTGCATGAAGGCAGCCCGGGGGGAGAAGATGTGCTGTGCATCAGCTGGTTCGCTGAGGACCCTCACGAAGGAGCCTGGGATGTGACCTAGAGCTGTTCTGAAGGGGACACCTGGCTGCGAGGCCAGGTGAGCTGAAGCTTTCCTGTAGTGCTGTGGTTCTCTGTGTGTGTGCAGAGATGCCTCTGGCCAGCACCTGTGGCTTGGGCTGGCAAGGCAGGAAGTGTTTTTTGATTAAGCAAGACCCCTTTACTCCTTTCATGGCATGGCTCATCAGGGAAGCATAGGGCCAAATGGCCACTGAACTGAATAGGACTGAGACACATTTTCCTATGATTTGTGTTAAGATAGTAGTGATTTAAAATCATGCCACGGCTACTTGTTTTATTACTTCAGGGCTGGTCAAAGATATATTCTCCAGAAGTCAATTTTCCTAGGAAAAGCCACTTTAGCCTAAGGACAATCTCAGCTGAAGTTACTATGTCACACATTTGAGGGAATTTTAAGCAAAAGAGTATGGAAAGCAGGGGAAGAGGGGGAATCTCATGAATTTTTTTTTTTTAAGAAAAAAAATATCCGTCTTCTTTTTCCCTCTGAAAAAAAAGAAGGTTTAAAAGAGGAAAAAAATTGAAATTTATTCTGAAAGCTATCCCATCAAAAGGCCTTGGTTCCTCTGAAACACCCACAGTGCTTTAATACGGGTGTGCGTTACCCCTCATCCCCAATGCTGACTCTCGTAGCACCCGTTGTAGGGCAGGACCTCTGCCTGCTCAGTGCTGCTCGAAAGCAGAATAAAAGGATAGTCTCTGCTGCAAGGAGTTTAAATCCCACACTCTTAGTCTTATTCTTGCTTGGTATTTTGAGTCCTGCGGCAGATTTTGTGACACGGGCGCTGTCAGCTTGCTGCCGTTGAGAGGTCTCTGCAGCAGGCAGGCTTTCCTTCACAATGCTGTATTAATTGCTATTATGTTTTGCTTTCTGGTTGTGGCATGTCAGTAATCTGCTACTTACAAATGTCTGCTCCCTAGGGGGAAAATAAATCACATGTATTTTTTGGAACCAATCCTGCCTCAATACTTAGGAAATGCATTTGGTAATAATATTGGCTGTAATCCTCCTGAGACAAATTAATTATAAACATGTAGCAAGGTAATCAGGAAGCTGCTCTTGCTGTGACATTGAGCAAAGAACACCAAAGCAAGCAGAAAGGTTGGGTTGAATTAAAAACGAAGCGTGCTGTGTTTCCATGGGTCAGATGGGATACAAAGTTGTGCTTAGGAGCCCCTAATGCAGGGGCAGGGAAAGGGGAGCTGGGAAGAGGTTTGGACAAAATAAGGAATTATAGCATTAGGTTTTTATAGCATGACTGCTAATGTGCCAGTCCAAAAGTAGAGACTGCTTCTGGTAAGGTGGTGGATGCTGGTCTTGAGTTAAGATGTACACGTGTGCCTGAGTGCCTGTGCCTGCTCATGAGGAAAAATTCTTGTGTGTAATGAGTAAGAGCAAAACACCTCGAGGGTTAAAATAGTGTCATAATCAACAATAATGTGTTATTGCTCTTCCTCTTGTGTACGGCTGCTTCCTTGCTCTTGTCTTCCCACTCGTTCCCGGAACCTCACAGATGTCCATCCACTCCTGTCATCTTTTCTGCCTCTCTCCTCAAGCTTCCCCACCCCCCCAGGTAGTTGAATGGCTGAGTTTTGTTTTGCCTCCTCTTTGGCCTTCCTCACTCAGCATTTCCCAGCACTTGTAATGCCAATTTATTCACCAATAAAACACAAATGAATGTGGTTTTCTCGAAGCAATTTGATGTGAGGTCAAGGAAAAAAAATAAAAGGTCTTTTATCCCTGTTTCTTTATTTTGTTTGGTGTTTTTTATTAGCAGCAGGACCTGTTAAGGTGCCTGGAATATTAGAAGTCTGTCCATATACTGGATTATTGGGCTAAGCATGAGGGAGGTGGTTAAAAGTACAGGAGAAATGCAGTTTATGCCACGACACATATTCACCCTACCCCTAGCCACCCAAGCACGAGGTATAGATCTCAGTGTTAAACAGCACCACTGTCTAACTTATCACAGGGACACTTTATAGCCTGAGAAAGTGAGAGATACAGGAGTCATTTGAAAGTATAGGGAGGAAATCAAAGCAGCAGCTCTGTGGTAGAGTGGTTTGTTCACCCTGGAAAGGCCCTGCTCCCCAGTGGGGCAAGGCTGGGGGGATGGCAGCGCCAGATGGCTTTGGCTCTACCCCCACGTACCTGTAAATATTTTCTGAGCTCACCAAACCTCCTTCAAATGACTGTAATGTTCACCTTCAGGTTCAACTGCAACTGACCTAGTTGCTTTCTGCAACATATAAGCCCTCAAATCTCCCAATTCTGTTTTTATTTGGGACCAGGACGTTTTTATAGAGGCTGTCCAGCTGTTCTTGCCCTCAGTCTTTATACAGGTCTTTTGCCTCTTTTCCATCTCACCTCTGGGCACTTACATCTGTTATTTTAAAATAACTTTTTTGAGATCTGAAGTATGTAGGAGAGAAAAAAAAAACAGTTCAAAGAGAAGAAAAGAATACCAAAATCAAGATACTGCCACTGTCTTTCAAGAAATGACAACATTGCCATTTTTTCTCTTTACTTCTAAGGGATTAAAGCTGAAAGCACTGATGATACAAAGACTTGCCTGTGTTTAGCTTCCTTAAGTAGTCACATCAACATAATTTGGATCGTTTCCACTCAGTGTATTTGTGTTGTTTTTAAATAGATCATTGTACTTTAGAAAAATCATCTCATCTTGCATAGTTCATTCTTCCAGCTATCTGCATAGGAGGTTCCATTTTTCCTTTGAAATTTATTGTGAAATGAAAATTCAAGGCTGAAATCCTTCAAGAAATGTAATTTGCTATGGTTGAATGGCCAGCTTCTAATAAGATGACTCCTTTCATGTCTGAGGTCACTAACTTGGTAACATATGCCATCCCTGATCTCCAGAAAGTGCCTAATGACCATGCTTCTCAGAGGCTGGAAAAAAAACCCAAGGTCTGTGTTCAAGGTACAAGAGCATAAAATTTGACACTGGTCTTGCAAGGTGCTAGTCTTCACCTTTTAAATTAGTGGAGTCCACAGATTGCCAGGTCTCCTTGAAGGTCTGGCATTGTCCTCTCTTGTCTCCTTAAAAAGGCCTGGATACAAAGAAATCCTCTACACGGCTGCACCCTCCTTTGCTTTAGCTCCAAATATTAGCAAAGGGCTGAAGGCCACCAGGCAGGCTGGGCTGACAGGCATCTGGCATGCAAACAGGGAGGGAATGCTGCCAGAAGGGAGAACCAGGACATGCCAGGATGCTGGTGGGTTCATTATTATTAGTTTTGTATCCCCATGAGCCTGCTTCCCATGAATACTTGATAAAGCCCGAGAAGGTCACTACAGCTTGTTTGCTCTCCATATGGCACTTCTGCATGTCCCTGCTCTGTGTGTGTGTGCACATGATTTTTATCCTTTAGCCCATGGCGCTTATCCAGATCCCCCCTTTTTCCTTACCTGATTAATTCATGGGCAGGGGAATAAAAGGACAAGTTCTTTATTATTCATCACAGGTGAAAAGCTGTATGTACTCTGAGCAAACCTGAGGGGAAGCTTTCCTGTGTTTTTTGTTTGTGTGTGTGTGTGTGTCATTATGGAAGCCAATTACCCAGGAATGGGTCTCTGAACACCCTGGATGGACTGTTTACACTTCAGTGGGTTTTGCCAGTTTAGGCACATGAGCTGAGTTAGGCTGGCAACCCCCTCAAGGAGAAGTAAGCTTATTCAGCAGGGAGTCAGTAGCCAACACAGATTAAAAAGGTTGCCTGGATGGAGTGTGTTAAGCTTGCAAAGGGAGTTTTGCAGGGATAATTGCCTCTGTGTTTGCTTTTGGCTGGAAAAAAACTGGTTGTGCTCAAGTTTCCTATTTCTCTGTGCCACACAAACCAAGCCGAGGTAGCTTTAATAAAGTGTGCAGGAGCCAAAACATCTCCAGGCTGTGATCTAGGGGAGACAAAAGCTGGGTTTTTGGGATGTGGCAGCTCACAGAGGTTACTGGCCTTGGTGCAAAGAGGGTGAAAAGGGCCGTGCCCCTGCAGTGCTGCTGCTCCAGCCAAGGGTCTGGTGAAGCAGTTGATGTCCCTGTGAGATGGATTTGTGTTGCCGGTGTGATAGCACAGGATAGGATAGCACAGCTCCTCCTCTGACAGCACGTTTGACAGGCCTAAGAAAAGGGGCCCTGGGCTTGGATTTTGCAGTCTTGCTCAGTCTTTGGCCGTGGCTTGACAGCCCTTTTTACACATTAAGTAATTTCCGTTACTGATAAGAAAAAAATATTTTGATATTCCTAATATAAGTGAGGAAACTGAGATAGTGTGATGATTCACACCAGAAAAATGAGTCATTCTTCTGTCATTAAGAATTCCCTGTCTTTTGATGCAGCTGCAACACAAACTTAATGGAAACCATTTCAGTATTTCCTTGTCCTATCAGAGATGAACATCTTGAAGACTTCTGGAATACAAAGTCCTGCCATATATCAAATGTTCCCTGGTTCCCCATGACACCAGCCTTGTTCTTTGCTTCCCTTTGGTTATCTGCACAGGGTAATGAAGGCAAAAAGTCTTTTTTGCTGTCTTGGGAGATGTGATCCAGAGATGATCAAGTGGCTGATGCCTGCCTAGGTTGGCTGGTAAATCTCTCTGTGTTAAAAATTAGAAACAGGCTTATGTACTTTAGCTTAGACGAGAGCAGGTGAGAGCTTTCCTCCTTAAACTACACGTAACCACATCTGCATCTCTTCTAAATGTTTTGACACAAGGTTTCTGGAGAAAAAATGATGTACTGGTCCAGTGCCTGGCACACTGCAGTGGGCATGCAAGAAATGTCACTGCAACGCCAATACCCACTACTGCTGTGAATAACACTGGGAGGTGCAGAGATGACAGAAACCACTTTGTGATTACAGCTGTTTTTCTCTCGCCTTCATCAGGTGTGTAAGGCAGAAGACACTGGATGTGGACTCTTAATAAACTGTGATAGCTTTAATAAATTTAAACATGCTCAGTAGATTTCCCATAAGGGAATTACTCACAAGGAATAAAGATGATTAATGTGAGAATTTAGCTGGACAAAACAGATGGTGCAGCAAAGTGTTTCATGTGTTTCAAAACTGCTCTTATTTGGTGCTAATGAAGAGACTGCAATCTCCTTGTGTGTTAACTCTCCACTGATTCTGCAGCATCCTTTTAATCCCCGTTCTCTCCCTTGCTCCCTCTGACTAGGAAGAGTGCTGTCCCCAGTGCATGCTAGATACTGTATGACAACCAGCCAAATAAGACAAGGTAGTCTGTAGTTTTTAATGACCACAGTGATCTATAGGTGTGCAGAAATTGTGACTTGCCTTGTCTTTGCTAGCCTGGTTTCAGCACTTGGCCAAAATCCCTATCAAGCTGCCTTTCTCCTAAGAGCACACTGGTAGAGGCATGTGCTGTCAGGGCTTTTTCCAGTTAATAGAGTCTCAGCCATGTGACTTCCCTTCAATCACCCATGCTTGGCAGGACATCACTGATGCAGGAGCAGGGGTGGGAACCAACATCTCTGTGCCAGATCTGTGTAAGACAGTTGCAAGGGGAGGATGGGGACAGCAGCTGCTCCATAAAATCAAGCTTTCCTGGATGCCTGAGATGGTCTTTGTCCTTTATCCCCTGTATTAAGCCCTCTGTTCCTGGTGTCAATACAAGTCTTGTTATCACTTTCCAACAGATCTGGCTCGTGCCCATGCGTGCTGTCTGAAAGAAGTGCAGTGACAGCCCCTCGGGCCAGCCCCCAAATGCCCTGCCAACTCCTGCAGCCTGCTCCCAGTTTGGCCCCAGTAGCTCTGCCAAGCCCTGGCATGGAGGCTGGTGTTGCCCTGTGCACTGTGACAGGACAAAGTAATCCCACCACTCCCTGCTCCTGCCCTGGGGAAGCCTGGTTATCCATCCTGGTTATCCTCTCCCACAACTGTCTAATTTGGAGCAAAGCTGAAAGGAGAAGGCAGCACCGCCGGGATCTCTCCTGCTTCCCAAGCAAAGGGCACCATGAGAACAGCTGTGCTGTGGGGCCAAAGAGGCAACTCGAAGGGAGGAGTCCCCCCACTGGATTTGGCTGGTCAAAATGACCTTTGGGTCTCCACATCTAGACACAATCTAGATGATACAAGCATTTATTGATTCTTGTGTATGTGGGTTGCTCAGATGTGCTTGGCATGGCCTGGTCTCTGGGAAAGGAGTAAAGAATTTTGCCAGTGGTTTCAACAGGAATCAAGAGAGCAGCAAGAAGTGCCTTTGAAAAATCTTACCTTCAGTTTGCCTTTTAATGCTAACGGAGAAAAGATGTACTTCCCATGTCAGATAGAGTTTTGTAAAGGATGAGAGATGATACCAAGATCAGATCTTGGGCTTTAAAAAGACTTGAAGTTGTTTTCTTTCTTTCTACACAATCACATTGCCAGTTGTCCCCACTGGAGAGCAATGAATTAATTTTTTCCTCAAAGTTCATGCTTTAGTACTGAACTAAATAAAAACCCAATTAAATACCAGATGACTGTGACAAGGCGTTTTTTTTTTTTTTCTGACCAATATTTGAACACTAGAAAAAATTGTTAGAGAAAAGAATTAGTCAATTCCAAAGTGTCCTCATTTCTAATATTTAATTAAGTGATGTTCTAAATGATAGCACATCTTTACAGCAGAATAGGGTAAGGTAAAAAGCTTTCTTCCACTCACAGCCATGAATATCTCTGCTAATTAGAAGAACAGTACTTTTATGCTGTATTATCTTGTTTTGTAGAAACGCTTCCCTTTCTTGCATTTGGTGAGAGGAGAAAGAAATATTTGCCTAAACAGGCAGGAAGACACGCAGAGGATCCACTGTTTATTTGATTCACAAGGTTTTGATCCACGCTCAACTCAACCCAGATCTCTTTATCTGAATTTTTCATCATAGGCACTGGGATTTCCTAATGTGATGATGTCTGAACAGTGTTGCTGTGTGAGAGGTTTTGAGGTTGTTTTTAGTTAGTTATTTACTTTGTTTGCTTTTTTAAAGATTTATTGGATGGCAGTAACACCAGGGAGAGATGGGGAAAGGGAACTCAGAGGCACTTGTAACGGATTGCTGGTAACAGAATCACCTCTTAGACCTAAAATTGGACCTAGAGGCGATTCAGGCAGTTGCTGGAAAACCTGACAGAGGCTTGTCTACCTGCTGTTTGGTTTGACCACTCGTGCAAAGCTCCCCAACGTTATCATGGAATTTTGTGTGACTTGATTACATGAATGAGTAACTCTTGCCTGCAGCTGTTAGTCAGCAAGAGGACACTCAGCCTCACATCACTTACATGCTCTTGATATCTTTTCCACAGATACTGCATGTTTCCTTTAATCAGCGAGACAATTTCCTTTAAATGTCGCTTGGTCAAATGAGATTCCTCACAGTGAATAACGAGAGAGGGCTGAGGTGGCCTGTGCAGGCAGGGAGGCAAAGGGATGTGGGGATGCTTTCCCCAGCTCCCTTCCTATAGGGAGGGGAGAGTGCACAGGACTCTGAGAGCCCTCAGCAGCTGCTGGTAAAGGAAGAAAGGAGAATTTTGGCAAGGACTGGGGGGCTGGTGGAGGTGCCAGTGATGCAGCATTTCTTGTTACACACTGCACAAACGTGCCCATCTGAGCTTTTTGCAGAGGTTTTGCAGCTGGGTGGCATCCAGCCAGGTTCATCTTCACTTGGGATTTCTGGCTAGCAGGGAAGAATGTAAACTTTTGCAGTCTGTCCCTGTCTCAGGACCAGATTTATAGTGACTTGCAGAGGGAGGGAAAGACAATAGTCTTGTTTCCTTGATTTTCAGGGAGGGGTGCTTCTCTTAGGTGTTCTCTTAGGCCTTGTTTCCTACCTTTTTCCCCCAAAAAATGTTTGTCAAGGTCATCCAGATTATTGTCAGACTGAAGTCTAAATGAATAGTAATAATATAGGGGATTATGCAGACAATAATCGTTCTTCACTCATACTTTAGGAAAACTTTCTGCTCCATGGTATAAGATTATTTTTGATTGATTTTTTTAAGTGCTAAGCAGATGCTCCACTGTAATGAGAGGAAACAGAAGTGGAAAACACAGAGGCTCATACTTAAACAAATGAACAGATGCAAGGAGTGGAAAACAACAAGGTAAACAAATGAATACTTTGAGTAAACAACCTAAAACAAATAGGAAAAAAACCACAAACAATCAGCCTGCACCAGTCTGGAGCTGGTATTAATCACCTCCCCAAACTTTTCACAGTTTTTTTTCCACACAGACTTTTTTTTTTTTTTTAAATGGAAGTTGGAAATGAACTTTTTTAGCAATTTTGCAGTATACTTTTGTGTGGAAATCCCTGCCACTGCCCCAATGCTGGTGCTCATCTCAGAGTCCAGCCAAGGTTGCTGTAATGCTCACTGCTGCCTTCCCAGCGCCCGGATGCAAACCGAGGGCTGGGGAAGGCAGGAGAGGTGCTCAAGGTGTAACCCAGATTCTGTAGCAGAGTCAGAACAGGGACTCAGCATCTTTTGGGTGCTCTGATGGTTCCTCCAAAATTGCAGCTTAGCTGCTGAGCTCCTGGACATGGAAACCCTCTGTAAACTATCTCACCTTTCATCCTAGGAGACACACGTCCTGTACTTGTTATAGACTATAGTAAATATCTCCCATACCTGGACAGTTTTCCTGGTGTCTACCAGATTTATGGAATGGGACTTACGGTATCCTCTGCACAGATGCTGATATTAGTATCAGTGCTTCTGCTGGGTTGTTTAAGAGAGCAGGAGACAGAAATGCCACTTCAAACTGGACAGAAAAGTCTAGATGAAATCTGTCTCTTGCTAGACATCAAAAGCCCTTCTCAGCCCAAAACACCAAGCTTAGGAGTTTTCTGTTTCCAGGGACTGACACTGGAAATTTGGATGTGACAGCCTTTCTCTCCACTCCTTACCTCAGCTGACGAATGTTGCTTTTCCTGTGTCTCCAGCTTCTGCTTGGTCTTTCCTTTTGTCTCTGCTTAAATGTGCCCCTGCACAGAAAGGAGCTAGACCCGAGGCTTTTTTTTGGATCTGCTTTTCTGCAGAGCTGCTCTCCTGGCTAACAGACTCTGCTCTGTTCTCCTCTATTAAAGGGCTTTGCATAACACACAGACAGCATTTAGGGAAAACAAGCCCCAAACACAGCTGCTGGTGCATCTGAAAAGGGGAGCAGTGTTGAGCATCATGCTACCAACTCCACTATTTTCTTCCTCACTGCTAAGGGAAGTTGCTGCTGCCTGGAATCTTTGTGTGCAAAACTGGGGGCCAGCCCAATGTGGACAGGCTGAGCCTGTGGACAGCGGTGTGGCCTCGTCCTCCACCTTGGTGGTAGCTGTGCTAATGGCAAGCAGAGACAAAGGGAATGGTGAGCTCCATTTCGTGCCATGGCAGGAGACTGGCTGTTGCTTAACTCAGGGATGCACAGCCTTTTCTGCTAGAAAATCTGTTGCCTTTTCCAAGGCATGATGACCTGGCTCAAGAACGGC